>OX579635.1:33764270-34088228 GCA_951230915.1 Antitrichia curtipendula
CTAGGTCGACCTATGTCTTTTTTTTAATGTATGAAAGATAACCTTTGAAATAACCTTTTTAACCTTTGAAAGACAAAGAGGTTCATAACTTACTTCATTTTCTATAGCAACTTTGAAGAGTTTATATAGAGGTTTCTAACTTTCTCTCTTTTCAAATGTTTGTATTTTGAAACTAATACATCGTTGCAATGTTCTTTATTCTAATGATAAGAAGATTTATTACATTTAAATTATGCATTCCACAATATGATGAATACAATTGGTTATTTTGGGAATTTTTTGTCTTTAAAGGATTATAAATCCAACTTGCTTTCCTATCCCTAATTTCCTTTCAAACTTGTTAGTTGCAGCCAAAGTAAATTGATAGTAATCATCCTTTCAATTATCCAATAGTAGTTACAAGATATTGATAGTGACAAATCCACTATTACATGACTCATAAAAGAATAGATTTGCAATCAAACTTTGGGACATAGTATGTGCATAGATTACTACCAAAAAAATCTTCAATCACATTATGGCTAGTAGTCTATGCATGATTACTACTAAAAGAATCTTCAATCATACTTTGACAAGTAACCATGCATGATTACTACCAAAAGAATCTTCAATCACACTCTAACAGGTAGACTATGTATAGTTACTACCAAAAGAATCTTCAATTACGCATTGATAGGTAGCTTGTGCATGATGATTGCAAAAAGAATATTCAATCATCTAAAAACATTTAAACCTATTGTTAAAATAGCTAGGAGTTGTTTAGGAATTTCTAAGTGTTTCTTAACCTATAATCTTTGAATATTATGAAAACTTATAGATTATTTGAAGGACATTTGCTATATTCTAAATTCTTTTCTATTTCAAGATGAAAACCTCAAAAGTTTGAAAAAAAAGGCAACAATTTGAATTGGGTGATGTACAATGGTACTCTAAGTGAGGTCTAATTGTGTTTAAATCCTTAAATGCTCCAACATCCAATTTTTGGATGATAAACAAATTCATATTCTTATTTTTTTCTTGTTGTTGCTTGGATAAAAGTCATCCTAATTTGTGAAGATATTTTATCAAGTTCTTGTTCTATATACCGGTTGCATTTCGTATTACTAGAATACATATTAATTTTAAATTACATATGTGGAAATATGTCAAGTGATTAAATGCAAGATAAATATCTATATATAAAAGTATGTCTATAAGTCTCTATATCTCTATATCTATATGTCTAAAAATCACTCTCTCTCCCTATATACATAAAGGCCTATATATCTATACGTCAGCATGATATATATTTTAAATATCTACGTATATAACGTAACAATTTGGACCAAATCAACATCTTTTGACAAAATCTTTGAAAACTAAACCTAAACATTGAATCAATTGCTGTCAATTTCAAATGTTTATTTTTTTAACTTAACTTTACAGATATTTTTCACCTAAAACTAGAAGAGGTATAGAATAAGGTTGATTCACCCTTTCACTTGCTTGACATTGAAGACCAAGTGGACTAGGAAATAGAGAGAGGATAGAAGATAGGAAAATGTTTCAACAAATTGATTTCCAACCATTTTTTTTGATGATGTGGCACTTATTTGGACATAATTTGAAGAATTATATTAAATCTTGATTTTAACTCAAAGTGTTCAAAAGTGAATTCTAAAGTGTCGTTTCACCATTTAAGGTTCAAAAAGGCTATACTTTCTAAAAATTTGTAACTTAAAGATTAAAGATACACATTTACTGCATCACAAGCACTCCTTGTACCCCCCACAGACTATGGGCTTATTCTATGTTGCTAGCATCCATCGTGGGCTATGCATTGTAGACTCACAATAGTTTTTATTACATGAATACTTTTTTGATCTTGATGAGTGCATCAAAGCCCAAAGGTGGTCTCCCGGTTCATGACAAACTTTGTCATTGTGGAGACTAAGGTCCAGTACTCCCACTTGGCGCTTGAAACACCTTATTGTGAGGTGAATTCAAGTCCCTTGATCCAATTGTGGATTTGAAAATACATAAATTCATCTCAGAATATGTTCAATGATTTTTTAGACAAATTTATTATGAATTTGACCGCTTTATTGTAGTTTTTTCACTATTCCCAAAGAGCACCTACTTGCATTTCATGAAGTAACATTTTGTGAAGTTTTAGCTCGTTTACTTTTTGCAATTTACTAATTTATTTGACACATATTTTCTATAGTGTTAATTTGAATTTTGAAATGTTGTTTTTGGATTCCCTATATGTATGTGGGCTTCAAAAAAGTTGGGAGGATTTCACATTAGGGAAGGATTTTGCTTTTGGAAATATGAAATAATTATATTTGATGGACTTTGACTTTAGTATGTAGACAAAATTGTAAGAGTAATTGACAGTTTTACTTTATGTTGTGTTACTTGTGTATGAATGTGTGAGAAGTGTTGGTGTTGTAGATTGAATTGATGGTTTTTCATTGTAACTAGTGGTGAAGGAATGGAGGGGAGGGATTTTGAGATTGATCTTTGATAAATCAAACATGATTTTCTTTTATAGAATTTGAAATGTTCTATCAATGTTATTTTGTATCGTGTAAATAATTATGCATATGAAGAGTTTTTTCTTAACAACAAAAAACACTTTAGTGTCTTTTTGAGGTAAAGGTAATTGAGGTTAAGTAGATTGAAAATTATACATTCATAACTGTTAATGATATTTGAATATAATTTCATTTTGATGGAAATAGAAGTGTCTAGTCAATAATACTTAATATGCAACCAATTTAGTCTAAAAGTGCTTGTTGAATCCATTTCTTTTCAAAAAAAGAAAAAAAAGGAAAATTTTGATGTCTTTTGAGGTTGACATTATTATATAAATAGGTTTGTCAAAAATCTCAAATCGATCCCATATTCCACAAAGAAATATTCAATTACGTTGTAGATTCTCTTATATTAAATATTTTTGGAATTACCACTATTAATATATTTTCATCACTAGGAAGTGGAAGATGACACCATTGTACAATAATTTGGTATGGTTGAGGGAATTGTTAATGTTATAGACAATTGTTTGCAATGGTGGATAAAAGTGAAGGATTTAAATTGTTTTCTTCAATTTTGACTTCTTTTTTCTTTGATGGAGATTTGAAGTGTCTCTTCAATGTTAAAAATGTATCATAAGGCTAATCGTGTACTTACTTAACAATCATTTGTTTGTAAGCTTCATAAATAAATAAAAATAATATTCTCATCTATAAGGTTGATGTGAAATAATCAAGGTCCAATTGATTATAAACTATGGATAGGAAAATTTTGTTATCATTTTGGATGGAGGAAATATTTGTTGTCATTGTGGTTAAGGAAGAACCTCCATGATCGCAGTTTTTTTTGGTAGAAATTGTGCATATAGGCTAAATGTTAGAATTTGATTGAAGACTCCTTTGGTGGTAATCTGCATGCATATGCTACCTATACAGAGTTTGATTGATGATTCTTTTGGTAATAATTTGTGCCAGAGTTTGAATGCAAATTTTTTTATGTGTCATGAAATAATGGATTTGTTTCTATCTATGTCTTGTAACTTCTTCATTATAACTTAACTCTGCCAATATCTTTTACCTAAAATTGTACAGAAGAAGGTTAATGCATCCTTTCACTTGCTTGATGTTATAAAGCCGGTGAAATAGGAAATAAAGAGAGGATAGAGGATAGGAAAATGCTTCAAGAAATTGATTTCTAGTTAGTAATTTTTGATGATGGGGCACTTACTTGGACATTTGAAGAGTTATATTAAATCTTAATTCTAGCTCAAAGTCTTCAAAGGTAAATTCTAATGTGTTGTTTCATTATTTAAAGTTTAAAAAAACTAGACTTTTTAAATTTTTGATAACTTGAAAGATTACATTAAAAGAAGTTTGAGCCGTGAAGAGGGCCATCAATTCCTCAACAATGAGGAATGTTGGCTGGATAAAAAGAAAAAGAAATAGAGTTAAAATTTAAAATTCAAGAAATGCCTAGATGACTCGGGACAGTTTTCATAAATCAAAATTTTAAAACTTAAAAATGATTTTTAATTTAAATCCAAGATTACAAAACTTTGACAATTTGATGTGGCACTAGTAGTGCCACATCAAATTGTGATTGTTTTTTTATTATTTTCTCAAAAATAATAAAAATCATTTATAAAAAATATTATTATTATTAATTATTTAATTAATATTAAATAGTCAAACAACATTGTGCTTGTTCACAACTTGGAAAATCTTTTTTTAAAGGCCCTTTCAAGGCCTAAATTTTTTTCCAATGAAGATATACATTTACTACATTAAAAGCATCCTTTGCACTCTTCACCGACTATGGGCTTATTCTACGTTACTAGCATCCGTGTGGGCTGTGCACTTTGGGTTTGTAATATTTTTTGTTACATGAATACCTTTTCAATCTTCACAAGTACATCGAAGTTTATGAGTGGTCTTATGGTTCATAACAAACTTTGTCATTTGTGGAGACTAAAGTTCAATCCTTATGGTGCGCTTCAAACATCTCCAGCTTAAATTCACCTTGTAATACATTGAATGATTGTTTAGACAAATTTATTATAGATTTTATATTTATTTTAGAGTTTTTCAAAATTTCCAAAAAGCATCTACTTGGCCTTTTTTACCATTTCTTTTGCATTTCATGAAGTAAAATTTTGTAAAATTTTCGCCTGTTATTTTTTTAAATTTATTAATTTATTTGAAATATACTTAAAAAAAATTTAATGGATTTTATTAAGGCTTTTAAAGATCTCTTTTACATTTGTACTTTAATCCCTAAACGTCTAGAGTCTTCTCCAAAATTGACATTTTGAAAAAAATCATCATAAAATACTATTTGGAAGAATATTTTGGAATTGATATACAACTGAAAGTTGTAGATTTTGAATTTTAGATTCCATCCATAGGTAAGATTCTCCAATGCTATCATCAATATTTTTTTGTGATTTTTGAAAGGAAAATTTTCAAATTTCTTCAAAATTTGATTACAAGCAGAATATTGTCAATTTTGGAGTAAAACTTGTTGGAATGGATTCTAAAGGAGGTTCTCTTGGGATGGTGATTTTTTGAAATTTTTGTGATCATTACGTCTATGACCTCATTTTTGCAAATCTAATTTTGAACTAGAATCAATGCAACTATACTAACAAAATGACCTAAATCTTTGTTTGTTTTTATGCATTTTGAAAAACATTTCTCACCAATAAAAAAATTGATGGTCATTGATTCTTCTTTAGGGGTAGAAATAAAATTGAAGGGATATACAACACACAATTGAATGTTATGTAGGTTCCGTATATATATATATATATATATATATATATATATATAAGACATATTGTAACATTTTGACAATTAATAGTGTTGTATTTATAAATGTGTTTGGAATCTCATAAGTCAAAAAAGTATTCTAAATTATATATCTAAGTTTAGTGAAATCTATTTGTTACATTTGTTTAAATAAATTGACATATAAGAATGTTATTAGAATTAAATAGAATAAATTCTAATTTGATATTTGTACTTTTTGATTGTAGATAGTGTCAATATTTTTTCAAATTAATTGATATATACATACTCGAATGTCTTTGCTCAAAATGCCCTTCCTTCACGCCTTTCTTTATCATCAATCCACCTCTTTCTAATAGACTTTCTTTTCTCTATTTATATTCAATCCTAATTCCTCTTTGGCTAGTAGGTTATATTTTACTTTTTGAGAAGTACCACGCGATCATTTAAAATCTGTTGAAGTAGTGAATTCTACATTCATTCATCTTTTGAATTCAATAACACTTTCCAATCATATTCACACACTTTTTCATTCAAAACTTGGTGACTTCATCTGTCTTTCAAATAGAAACAAAAAAAAATTGGCTTAAAATAACTACTTTTATTTAGCAAAAAGTAGAGATTCATTTTCAATTGGTACAATTTGACCCCATGATGCCCCCCAAAATGTGTTGGTGGCTTGCCCTCTCTTCATACAGAAGGTATTGTTGATTTTACTTTTTTGTAGAAAGACAAATGGATGTTGAAGGGTGTTTATTCTTAATCATTTTTTCAATAATAAAAGGAATAATGTCAATTGAATTTTTATGGGCTAAAGTTTTTTCTTGGATGCTTATATAGGCTAAATATAACTACAATGGACTCCCATAATACGACTATATAAGAGGGCCATAAATGATGGCTTAAGCTTAGAAAATGAATACTTTCAATAATTCATCCTACCTTCCAAGAGAACTATAAATAATATGCCTAGTAGATCAATTGTACCCATATAAAATCAAAACAACTCATTTATTTATTTGACACATACTTTGAATTTTAAAAAAAAGATTTTATTAAGGTTTTCAAAGGCCTTTTCTAAATTAATACTTTAAGCAAAATTACACCCCATTTAGTGTACCATTGTACATCACTCAATAATAGAAAAAACTTTAAGAAAAAGGGAATTTTTTTTAAAATTTTTAAGCTTTGCCTAAAGTAAAGAATTGGAGAGGTATCAAAAATCAATGGATCAAACTTAATTGTAAGCCCATCACACTCAAGACACTTAAACATATAGACATTACATTACAAAACACTCTAATTATAGTAGCAAAAATAATATATATTTTATTGGCAAATTTGTACCACAAGGCCGTATTTAAAATGGAACATTTCTAAAATGCCTTTGTGATTGAAAACAAGACCTATATCTAACATATTAAGAAGTAACATTTCATGAAGTAACATTTCGTAAAGTTGATTTTGGCATAAGCTTCATTTACTTCATGAAATGTGAGAATGGAATGGGAATCTTTATTCATTTACAAAGGATTACATTTGTTTGTCCCAAAAAATCATAATTTTTAAAATTAGGATTAAGGTTGAAAAATCAAAATACAATGCAAGCAAACAAAACCAAAAAGAAATTGCATACATAACCTTTATTTTGGACTCCATACTCTTAGTAATGCAACTACTTTCCAAATTTCCTCCCTTCCCCATGATGTAGACATTAGGATCCACTACAATACAACATGCAATTTGGTGCACAAAATTACTTACAAAATCTAATGAAATTCATGCATATAATTTAGCCTCATATTGTGTATGCAAATGAATGTTGTAAGAGGAGTAGGAAATTATTCCTTTGTATCCTTGAGTGTGTGTTAGGTACAACAACAATATGTCAAACCATAGAATACACACTATATTCACAAATATTATTTATAATTTTTATAAATTGACACAATTACCTTGTCCCCATAATTGTAGTTGCTTGCAAAGACTACTAATGTGCATACTTTTACACTTTGTCATTGGCAAACTCTTGTTATAGAGCCCCTTAAAAGCTAATGGAATTGACAAACTTAGAATTAATCTAAAAATAATGATGAAAGCTAAGATCTGCTTTAAATTTTTCTTATTACCTCTCAATGATTGTATCTTGAAGGTCTCAAGTAAGGTGAGAACACCCCAAACCATCAATGTATCCATTCTTGACAAATTAGACTTCCATTGAAAGTGTCCCCAAAAGTGCCATGAAATTGTTCCCAACTACTTAATTGCCAATGGTTGACTGATGATTCTTTAGATTTGGATATTATGACCAAGCTATGTGACGGTTTCAATTACCTATAAAGTCCCACTTTGAAAATTCATAGCAGTTACATGTCTTATCCCACAATTCAAATTCTTTTTTGAAAATTCATGACTTTAAATTACTAATACTACATCAATGTTTTGTAGGCAACTTTTTCTAGAAAATAAATGTTTTTATAGTAATAATAATTAAAAATCATAAATTTTCAAAAATGTTGCTTGTTTTGACGTGTTTTGATGTTTTCACCTTGTATGTGGAAATTTTTTAAGGTCACAACCTAAAAGATATAACTAGTAAGTAACTAATATGCTGTTGGAGTGAAAGTTTCTTTTTGTCCTTTGTCATTCTTTGCATTTCTATTATTTCATACTCCAGTTCCATCCATGCATACTTTAGATTTTATTTAATTATACTGAAGTCAAAAATGGAAAATATCACAAACATCAAATTCTTATATATGTGCAATGATAAAATTTCAATTTTTTTTTTGTGATGATGAGATTTCAATTACTTGTTCAACTAACGATGAGAAGGGATCGATAGTTATTAAAAAAATTGTTACAAAACAAGACCTTTGCCCTTCCTTTTGTGCTATTAATATTTGTAACATGGTTTGCTTCAAACATTGATGAGAATTTCAATTTCATTATGAGTGCATATCACCTAAGAATGATAGTACATGGAAGAGAAGTCTTATGTGAAAATAAATGTGATGAGATTGCTTTGAGTTAAAAAATTAGAGGTAGAAATAAAAGTGGGGGAATATAGAACACGGATATGAATGTTATATAGGTGCCATTCAAATGAGCCACATGTTGTAACACTTTGCACCCCTCACCTAATATTTCCATAGTTCTTGCCCTCCCAAAGTTTATCATGCACTAATAAACATTCAAAATAAAAAAAACATTCAGAACTTCAAACCATCCAAAAACACAAATAATTCAAAACATGTTCACATGGAAAATATAACTTTCAACAAAACAAAACCACTCTCCAAAACAACTAAAGATGGAGTTAGAAAACAACATTCAAAAATTGAACTAGACATCTACTAAAAATCCCTCATGCCCCTCATTTTCAACAAAAAGAATCCCACTCTACGTGTTAAACATGGAAAAAACCCACATTTATTAATTCAAAATACCTAACTATAAAAAACATCTTCCTAAACCTTAAACCATCATAAATCCAAAAATGATCCAAAATTTCAAATCATCTTGAAGTCCACACATTACATGAAACCAAAATACATCCCCAAATCAATAATCATCCCAAACCCAAACCAATCTCAACAAAAGGATCCCACTCTTAAAATCAAAACATGGAACCAAAAAACAACATTTAATAATTCAAACTAGCTAACCACAAAAAAACACCTTCTAAAAACATCTTTAATCCAAAAATCGCAAACCATCTTTAACCATCTTTAATCCAAAAAAAACAATCCAAAATCGCAAACCATCCCTAAATCCACAAATCATCCAAATTGAAATACATCCAAAAATAAAAAATCATCCAAAAATAAAAAATCATTCCAAATCCAAAACACATCCGAAATCCCTAATACATCCGAAAACCAAAAATCATTCTAAACCAAAAATACATCCCAAACCAAAAATACATCCCAAACCAAAAATACATCCGAAAACCAAAAATCATCCCAACCCCAAAAGACTCCCTCTCCAAGCCCCCAACATGGAGCCAAAAAGCCCCTTATTTAAAATTCAAACTCTCCATCCACTAAACCACCGTCCCGCCCCCTTCCCTTCGCTCTCCTCCCACGATGCGCCCCCGAATTCCGGCACCCCAGTTTAATTCCAACCCTAGTTATCTTTTCCGAGTTTCTCCGCTGTTGATACATTTCGCCCCCTAGTGAGGTAAGAAGTTTTCCTGGGGGCCAGGAAGACAGGCAGACGAAAACGACGAAGACGACGAAGACGACGGAAGTGAAGAAGCAGAAGAAGCCTGAGAAGGAGAAGAAGGCAAGCTCATCATGCGTTGTCCTTGTGAAGAAGTAGAGCTGAAGAAGAAGAAGAAGCAGAAGAGCAAGTGCCCCTGGCTGCCCTGTCGACGTAGGGTTTCACGCCCTTGTGTCTACTTCTTCTTCCTTCTCCCGACTCGATCTGCGCCTCAATAATGCTGATCTTTGTGGCTCCTTTTGGGGAGCGGCCGTGAAGCTTTCGGGGAGAGATGGTGCAAGTGGAGGTGGTGGTTTGGAGTCGATCGTGCGGGTATGGAGTTTGAGCTCGAGCGTTCTTGTGGTTGGGAGGAATTTTGAGTTCAGTGGTGGAGGTTTTGGTTTCGGTTTTGGCGGGAATGGGAGTGGTGAGGGCGTCGGTGACTGGTGAGGGCGGTGTCGTTTGTGGAGATGCAGTTGAGAGGAAGAAAGTTTAAGGTGGAGAGCGGGTGGGAGATGAGGTTATGATGAGTTGGAGATGAAGCGGAAACGGAGCATTGGCGGTTTGGAGGTGGATTTGTTGGAGGATTAGGTTTTGGAGGTGGAGTTCTTGACGTCTGTGGGAGAGTTGAGGTGTATTTTTTGGGAGTTTGTCAAAGGCGGAATGGCGGAGAAAAGGTTTGGAGAACGAGATTATTGCGTCGGTTGGAGCACATTGTTATGGAAGTTCAAATTTATATGAGTGAGTTTTTGAGGATTTCGGTAGCGGCGTTCAAGATTGAGTGACGCTGTTTTTCTTCAGTAGTGCGAGTAGATGGTTTAGTCTCCAGAAGCGGAGCTTGAACATTCTCCCCTGTTTGCTATCGGGGTTCACAAATGCAGGTATAGTGTTGCAACTTAAAAGAGCGAATAGGATGAGAACTCCATCGGAGTCTCGTTCGGAGACTCCATCACGCAGGTATCCGACTCGGTTGAAATCCAGTAGTCCTCTGCCGCCTCCGCCTCCGGTGCAGAGTGGGAGAAAGAATAGAAGGTTGTCTAAACCTGAGCCGGTATCATGCTCGCCGTTGCCTAGGTCGCCGTTGCCAAGCTCGCCGGCGCCAAGCTCGCCGTTGTCAAGCTCTCCGCAGACTCCTGCGGTACAAAGTAACGGGGCTGAGTTGTGTTCCTTACAAAGCGCAGACTCTTGTGAGAGAATTGATCCTGTTGCCGCTGGCTGCTCGGTGTCCGAGTTGCCTCCTTCCTCTCCTAGTCTGAAAGATGTGCCTTCTGCTTCTTTGGGCGATCTGTTTTCAGTGTACAGCTATCTAAGGTGCTTCAGCCGTTTGCTGTTCTTGAGTCCCTTCTCTCTGGAGAAATTTGTGACTTCACTGTGCGCCAACAATGGAGATGCGCTAATGGACAGTGTCCATTTTAGTCTACTTGAAGCTGTGAAGCGGCATGCTTTGTCGATGGAGTTATCCTCGTTTTTCGGGTAGGTCTCCTAAAATCTACAAGAATTTTCTGAAGGAATGTGCAGTCATAATGCTTCTAAATTCGTGCAATGTGTTCTTTTACACAATTTTTAAATAAAATTGAGCTTCACCGTCCTGGTGTTCATTTAGCAAGGATAATGTATTCGATTGGACATTTGAAATCTCTGACTCTTGAACCCCTTTTTTTGATGAGTAAGCGAACCATCTTCTTTTCCCCACATCACGTAGTGGTTCGCCGGGTTTCACTCCGCTAATGACACTTGACACATGTTTTCTCTCCTATTAGTTCCCGCACATGGCAATTGCTGCGCACACAAATCCGAACCTGAGGTATTGATCGTGCCTTTGCTGCTTGCAGGGACCTTAACTGGGATCTATTAGATATGGTAACCTGGCCAGTGTACTTACGCTCGTTTCTAAGGACGCAAGGATACAGCAGTGTCCGCAAACATAGCCTGGTAAAGGCTGGTTTAGGAAGGGGCGAGTTTCAGAAAAAAGTTTCAGTCGCTGAGAAGTTGGCTATTTTGAGCTTCCTTTGTGACCACGCTATACAGAATGAAGAGAGTCGGAAAGAAGTCAGTGTGCGACTTATGGCTGCTCATCAAGCACTTTTTGAGCCCGCTGTCCAAAGAGACGGAGACTCTGATTGGAAACCTCAGGATCCACGACATGAGAATAGAATCCAAGAAACACCGCTACTCAGAAAGGTCAGCGACAAGTTGCTGAAAGACACCGAGAAAGGAGAATGGAGTAAGGAGGTGCAGCGTGCTGCTACTGCCCTTGGGGGAGATGGTAATAGCAATGATTGTATGATTTGTGGCATGGACGGCGTTTTGATCTGTTGTGATGCCTGTCCGGCTGCCTATCACTCACGTTGTGTGGGTGCCACGAAGGGGAAGCTTGGCTCGGGAGACTGGTTTTGTCCAGAATGTCGTCTTCCCTGCACCGGGATACCATATGCAAAGCGATTGCAAGGAGCCTTGGTTTTGGGCATAGGGCCACGGGAGCGTTTGTTCCTTGCAACTTGTGATCACCTGCTGGTGTATGTCTCTTACCTCCTCTAAGAACAATCACAGGACATGTAGTCCTGTACAACTGGTGCTTCTCCAGTTAAATTTTCTATTTGGTTGCTCAGTCGTCGGGCATCAACCTGCAGTTTAGTGTTTAGATTTATATCGGTCGTCAGTTGAAACAGAGGAGCTTTCTACTGGTTAATGGAAGCGTAGAAATTTGATCTGATTGTCTTACACTGGAACAATGATGTTGTTACAGTGTTATTGGTCTTCAAACGGGGCCTGCAATCCAATTCGCAAATTTGGTTCTTTTCTGTTCGGTTCTGTTCATGTGAACTGTTGTAAATGACATGAAGATTTTAGCTGTGCAGTTTTAACTCCTACAAAGCAATGTTTTTCGCATTTGAGTTTGCTGATCGTAAATGTGGTTTTGCAGGTCTGAGGTAGGTGAAGACGAAATAAAGTATTGGTACTACGGGGTTTCAGAGCTGCCTTCAGTATTGAAATATTTGCAAGCTTGTGATCGTGGTTACCATGAATTGCAACATAACATTCGGCGGCAATGGGGAACTGAATTGGTACCTTTTCTTGAAAGAAGTTCTTCAGAGGATCTAATCGCTTCAAAAGATACGCCTGCCTCGAGCCCTCCAAGGACAAGATGTGTTAGCGAAAGGAAAAGAAAACCTGATAACAATGTAGATAATGAGCTAGATTCTGTGGCAAGAAAGATTCCTAAATCAGATGGAAAATTCAAGACACCTAAAACCCCTAGATTTTTTATTAACCCTGGCCCGTATGTGAATTACTATACCCATGGTGATGCAGTTGCAACTGCAGCGGATACCTTGGCAGCCTGGCAGGGTGGGGGAGACCCAGCGTGGGTGCCTGGTACCCGTGCTCGTGGGACAAGTGCAAACGAGCAAGTGAAAGCCTTTACCGTCTCGCTGCCAATCTTCGCATGGCCTAGCAATAGGAAACTTTTTAGTGAAAAGTGCGGGTGGTGTGGCTTGTGTTCTTCCAATTCTCGAGGCTGCTTATTGGTTCAAACGCATGTACAAGTCAGTCGCCATGTGGATGATCTCAGACCATTGAAGATTTCTAAGGGGCCACGGCATTTGGGTACTGTGGCAGCTTATGTTTTACATTTGGAAGAGACTCTACATCCGCTCTTAGAGGGAGGGCCATGGGACTTATCATTGCAGCGGCAGCGATGGCGGTCACGTTTGGAGAGAATTCCTTCTGTTAGTGTCATCCAAAAGGCACTTTTGCAGGTCTGCAACGTAGTTCCTTTGCCAGACTTCTGATTTGCTGAATTATTTTTGTTAAAAGAATCTTAGTGTGCAATTTATCTTTCTTGATGCTATTTTGCAGAAGCATTTTGTCCTCTTGACTATAATGGTGGCAGTCAGACTAATCTGAGCTACTTTCTGCTCATTCACAATGTAGTTGGAGGCTTCTTTACGATCAATTGCCATTTCAACAGACTGGGTGAAGCATCCAGATCTTGCGCCGATGTTATGGCCAGCATGCATGGTCAAGAGACAATCCCTTCCCTGGGCATCTCAGAATGTGGTTCCCCCAATTCGATATTGTGGTGCGCAATGGTGGCGAGGTGGCAGAGTGGCTCGTTTGCTATGTGATTGGGAAAGTCTTCCACAGGAAAGCTTAAAACAAGCTGCTCGCAAAGGTTAGTGAGTATCCATTGTCACAGGTGTTTTACTCGATACCTTTGCTGAAGCCTCATCTCATATTTCTTTGTTCGTCTCCATCTGGTTCTTCATTCAATCCTTTCTGAACCTGTCATGGCGAGCCCGTTTCAAGCGTTGCACTGCATGCTTCTTTGTGCTGGTAGTACTTGGTTCAGAATTTATGCGTCTGACTACACATGACTCTACAGGGGGCGGGAAAGTAATTTCTGGTCTTTTGTACAATGACACCAATGCTATTCCACAAAGGTCTAAGCAGTGTGCATGGCGAGCAAGAGTTGAGACCGCATCAAGTGTAGCTGAAATTGGGCTGCAGGTGATCAGTCTTGAGTTTATAGAGATCTTTTACTCATGAAATTTTCAAATGTAGCCCCGAAACCCTATTAGATCAGGAGATGTTGATGCTCATTCATGTTTGGTTATGTTCTGGAAGATTATTTGTAACTTTTCTGGATGCTCACATCATAAGGTTAGGAGATGCCTTTCAAGCTAGTACTAAACACTGGTGTACTACCGATTGCTTTTACACAGGTCCGCTATCTTGACTTGCAAGTGAAGTGGAAAGAACTTCTAGCAGATCCTGGTGAAAATGGAACACCCTATATTTACGAAAAATCGAAGGAAGAGACCTTAACGAAGTATTTGGTCCCTATGACAAGCGAAGAAATTGCAGCTGAGAAATTGAACAAGGATTCTCAGCCTTCAGAGACCTTAATCAGTTCGGAAGGAGTGAAGCAGGTGTGGAAGCCTGAGCAGCAGGTGCCCCTTTGTAAAGTGAAATTATATGAGAAAGAGCATTTTGGAGAGAAGGGCAAGAAGGGTACTCCAGGGAAGAAGAAAAAAGGTCCAAACAAAGCAAAAGGAACAGGTCCATTGAAAAAGCGAACTCTTAGTGTTGTTATGGAGAAGCTTCTTGACCTAGTCAAAGTTGACGAGAAGAAGCTTGAACTTTCAGCTAAGAAGCTACAAGGTAGTAAATCTCCTCTGAAGACAGCTGCAGAGAAGAAGTCAGAACCTGTTATTATCAGGTTTGCATGCTACCACGAGTTCTCTTTAACATATTCAGTGTGCCTACAAGAGAGACTTCTCAAATAGAAACTTTGTTTGGATAAGCCTTTTGTATCACCTGTCCTTTTTGGCTGTTAGATCAAAGTTACTAACCTCTTTTCTACTTTTGTGCTATGCAGGCGACAGTGCAATCGTTGCTCAGGTAAATATTCTCATAATCCCATTTTATTTATGCATGCATTGTGTCTTCATCTATGTTGAGTATCTTTGTTGCATATTTCATTTTGAACCACCGAGTATTACTCACTCTACACTGTCATGTCAATTCAGCATCTCTGCTCTGCATTATGTGTACAGCTGTGAGTCTCAATCACTTTCTAGTCTTATCGAAGACATTTATTGCTTGGAATTTCAGTGCCAATGTGAGGAATTGTACGTTCTAGAAGTCAACAGATCTAGAAATGCATAATGATAGACGAGGTTTCGGATGTGATGTGGCAGTTGATGGTGATAAAGCAGAGCTCTCGACGGTGGATGGTATGCTGGTGTGCGGACAGTGCCACGGAAAACGACCACGGAAGCTCTCTGCCAAGGCCCTTGCAATGCTCTCTAGTGAAGAGGCTGTGAGTGACGAATTGAGTCCCACTGAGATTGAGAATGGTAAGGTATTCACCAAAGTAGAATCTCCTCCTCTGAAACTGGAATGGAGCGGTACTTCACTCAGGAAATCTGGCCGAAAGAGAAAAAGAATCAATATCAATGCCGGAGTGTTTGCCTGGTGTGATGCACATCATGTGCCATATAATGGCTCAACGAAGATGGAAACGAGGGCGAAGTTTGCTCGCCTGGTGTGATACTTGTTCTTGTATTTTTGGTTCTGCCAACCAAAGTCCTGGAAAATGGCAGCAGGTCGTACACTATTACTGTTGCTCTTTTGGGTCGGTCTTAAGCTCATGCAAAGTGAGCATTCTTTGACAATCACTTGGAAGTTCAGATGCCAAAGATATCTGGCTAACTCTTTTCCTATTCTCTCTATTCGGTATTGTTGGGATTATCGCCCAGGGCTTATGCTGACATTTGCAGGATCTGACTTAATCGATCCTGTCACGATTGTAATTGAACTGTTGAATGACTCAAACTCTTAACATGTGGTCCCATTTTTCTCTTTAGTTCTGGCTCCTTTGCTATTGTTTCACAAACTGAGTAGATTGCCACAACTTGCAACTAGTAACGTAGCAAGGGGAGAGATCATTTATGGCGACCATCACAAGGGTGAAGCTGATACGTGTGCGAGAGACAGATGCGATCATGTGAAATGTAGTTGATTTTCATCATATGCAAGTTAGTGCTGGTGCTGATTTATTTGTGGTGAAAGCAAATCATTCAGGCAAAAGCATAATGAAGTTTGGGGTCTTAAATCTTAAGTCTATTCAATCAGGCTTTCTAATGATGCAGAAGTTACACCAATTCGGGGTCTTAAAAACTAAGTCTATTCAATCAGGTTTTCTAGTGATGAAGAAGTTCCACCAATTATGGGTCTTAAATCTTATGTCTATTCAGTCAGGCTTTCTAATACCACCATATATTGTTGTTGACTGCTAAGAGGATTTAATGACCAATCATTGGGCACTTTGGGGCCTTTGTCCTATAATCTTAGGTGTAGCCCATGAGGGATCATTGGGTGGATTATGAATGTTTATTATTGGAACCAATTCAAAGTAGATGATGTACATCTAATGTCATATTGGAAAAGTGATCTTTATCTAATCATTAATGGCATGTTAGTTTGACCATTGGATCAATGGATGTATTGTAATTATTATTTGAGGTTTTGAATCAGTTGTTGTTTGGATGGGAACAAGATAAAAACTTACAAAAATGAAGATCTTGCATGTAAATTCTTCACAAGCTATGGTTTAATTTGCCTAGAAAGATTTACATTTCCCCTCCTATTAGGCTTTTAAAAATGATGTTGTCATGTATAGAGGAAGATGCTTTAAGAATATATAGAGTATTTGGCTGCAATTGAAAATAATTTGTTGAAAAATTGAGTTAAGTCTTCTAGTCTTCAAAGTGTTTTCCGTTGGCCTATCCTGTAATAGTTTTAAATAGGTTCAAAGGTTAGGGTAGGTGATAAGAAATAATAGGCTTCGAACGGGTAAAACGGGACATCTAGATTATGAATTGAACCATGGTGATCAACAATCGTGCCTTACCAATGAGAATGACAAAAATGAACAATCATGTGAGTGATCAATTCCACTTTGTCACCACAAATATAAAATGGGGCTATTATTAGATATCCATATAATTCGGAACAATGTTTCCAATGAAGGAATGAAAACAACTAACCTCCAAAATTGGCTAAAAATAACAATAGAAAGACAACAAGCCTCCAATATTGACTAGGAATAAGAAGCTATAAGCCACGAGTCTTCATTCTTCTTATTTTCAAGTCTTTAGGTCTTTAAACTCATTCTATTTACAACAAACTTTCCTTTGCTTTACTACCTATAACTTTTGCAATTTTTCATCAAATTAACCCCTAAAGTTCCGTGACTATGTTTTCACTGAAAAAGCTCAAGAACTGCCATTTTTAGTACAAGTACCAAATTTTTGAAAAAAACTTTTTTTTGACTCATGTAACCGTAGGATCTTGTAGTATGCTGACTTGAGAATATGTGGTAAAAATTTCAGAAATTTCCACCACATGGATAGCAAGATATATGCATTCAAAATCACTGAAATTGTTTTTTTGACCCTGCGAAAAACAGGGCAGCTGCACTTCACAAGCTCAATTTTTTATGAAAAAATGTCCAAAATGGTGGTGCTTCTTTGGATTCTTTTTTCTAAACAAGTTGGCTACATGCTTGAAAAATTTCACATCATTTGGAATTGTACAACATATAGAAAAAAAATAGCAAGTAGAATGAAGTAGTGAACGATTCAAAATACTAAATTGTTAAGAATTTAGGTATGAAATTGAAAAATGCCAATCCCAATGGTTGAAATGTTGTGTTAAACAATCTACATTCTATGATTTTATTTTTTTCAAAAAATATTGAAAATTGAGTAAGATAAAAGACTTCAAAGTTTATTTTAAAGTAGAGATTCCAAAACTGCCCGCAAACTAAAACTCCTCATAACTTTTGACTCATTGGTCAAAATAGAATGATTAAAAGCTTTCCACGTATAGATAGCTCTGGAAAACAGTTTCAAATTTTTGTTTCTGAAAAAAGTGTTTTTTTCTGATTTGCCCTAACTGCCCGGCTGAGAAAAAAAGTAACATTAGGCCATAACTTTTTACTTGTATTTCCAAATGTCATAAAATTTAGTTCAAATGAAAGGTACTCCTCGTCCACAACTATTAAAATTTCAGCCTCAAACTTGTAAATCTTTGGCCACATGTACCTGCCCAATTTTTTTATGTTGCCAAATTCTGCAGGCTGGTCCTTTAGGGATTAAGAAACCGATAGCTTTTCAAAAAGCTAACAAATTCTTGTATTTTCACGAAAATTTTCATTTGCAATTGATTCTTAAATTTTTTTTATAGCCTTAAAAAGTTTTGGTTTTCATACAAAAAGGGCAACAAAACTACTTCTCCACCAAAAAAACCATAGCTTTTTCCATAGAGCTCTAATTTCTTTAAGTGATGAGTCTTTGAAAATTGAATTTTTTTTTCTCTAATGCTACAAAATTTCAAAGAGATAAGCAAAAAACACAAACTTTGGTGACTGCTCAAATCTCTGCTCCTCTTTGTTGGATGGTAGCAGACTCTTCTCGATTCACATACTTATAACTTTTTGTTCTTAGTTCCAAATCATACAAAAAAAATGTCTTTTTGAAACGGCAATGAGAAGAAGAACAAATCCTCAAAATTTCATTTCAAATTTTTTTACGCATCAAAAGATACGATTTCTTGAATACTCGGCCTTTCAAAATCCAACACACACTCCAAAAAAACCCAACTACAAGGGAGGAAGAAGATGCCTACCAATCTTCTAGACCCCTAAGGTAGGTGGATGTAGCTCATGTACACATCACATGGACCTCCAAACGTCTATTGGCCCAAAGAAAACATCCAAAGATAAGTTTCTATTCACCTTTCAAAGCCAAGAAACTTCTAAAGTCCAAAATAGAAAGTAAACTACTTCTATTCTCCTAACTTTCAATTCCTAACATACAAATAGAGTACAAAAAAAACTTGAATTAGCTATAAAACTTCAGCCAAAATTAAATGAAGGTAGAAACTGAAGTCAAAGAAGATTGCTACTCCATCTACAAGAACTTGAGAATGTGCCTAACAGTGTTTGAAACATAATCTGCACTTTCGGCCTTCTTTAATTCTTAAAGGACCAGATACCATTTTTTGACAATATAGCAATTTTGGGCAGCTCACTACAAACATTATTTTTATTTTTTTTCTTTGAAATTTTCATACAAGATGTTTCTTCATTGGTCGGCAGACAGCCTGGGCAACTGAAAAAACTTCTTTAAAAATCACTTTTAAAAAAAATGAAAATTTGAAATTGATTATTTAGATTTATCATTCAATTTTGATTAATGAGATGAAAGTTATGAAGAGTCTTAATTTGAAGGTAGTTATGGAGTTTCTACTCTAAAATAAACTTTGAAGTCCTTTATTTAACTCAATTTTCAATATTTTGAAAAAAATAAAAAACTTTGTATGTAGATTGTTTATTGCAACATTACAACGGTTGGGATTGGCATTTTTCAATTCCGTATTTCAATTCTTAATAATTTAGTGTTTTAAATCATTCTCTACCTCTTTCTACTTACTAATTTTTTCCTATATGTTTTACAATTCCAAATTATCTGAAAATTTTCAAGCATGTCGCCAAGTTGCTTTGAAGAATGAATCCAAAATTAACACCATTTTGGACATTTTTTCATACCAATGTGACCTTGTGAAGTGCGGCTGCCCGGATTTTCGCAGGGACAAAAAAAGGATTTTTGTCAATTCAAACACTATTATCTTGCAATCCACACGGTGAAAATTTCTAAAAAATTTTCCACAACTTCTCAAACTAGTGCTATAAGATCCTATGTTTATATTCTTCCAAAATTGTTTTTTTCTAAAATTTGGTACTTGTATTAGAAATAGCAGTTTTGGATCGGTTTTGGTGAAAACATACTCTCTGACCTTTAAGAGTTAAAGGATTCACTGGCCCTTTCAACCGAGATTAACAAATTGTTACGTCCAACCAAAAATCATGTCCAAAAATTGGACGTCCAGACGCAGCAGATGTTGTGAAACCTCAACGTTCGGCGTCCGGCCTGGTGGACGTGTGGGCAGACGAGCGTGTAGACGGGCCTGGCAGACGATAAAGTCCACTTGTCACAGGACATCCAGGGACCTCGCGTCTACAAATGTTGGACGTCTAGACAACCCTACTTTCAATTAACGTTGGTGGCTAGCGCTTCCCTTGATTGGCCTTATCGTAAAATAGTATTGGTCGTCACTCAGGCCCTCGTAACAGTCTTCAAATTTCACTTTTTGGGTGTCCGGTTCAACACATCCAACTTGAAGTTGAATCACCAATGCACAAGTGCCTCTTTGGAGCTTACTATGTCAACATTGCTTCACACAAGGTTTCTTCAATGAACAAGAAGGTTCAGCTTCATCTTGCAAATAGACTGACAATGGTATAGAAATTGCTAGTTGAGATGGTTGAATTGGAAACTGTGACAAGGAAAGCTCCAGTTCATCCTTTGGTTGAGACTCTGGATCTTGCGTCTTTATAAAACCCCTCCAATTCGACATTCTACAGTTGAACTTTAAACCCACATATAAATTCTATATAAACTTAAAAGAATACTTCAAACTGATGAAACCTGTTCAGAGCTTTTGTCTTTTCAACAACTCCATTATCAATAAGCGTCACCTTGAAGCTACTAGAAGCTTCAACGGTAAGTTTTGACCTCCAGATCATAGAATCTCTTCAAAATAAAAATAAGCACATATCTTATGCAGTGGACATATTTACATCACGACAACGTAGAATTTAAAAACGAAAAAAATTAAGATTTCAAATTAAATTAAATTATTTGTCCAAAGAAGGAAAAATTGCACCTCTAGACAACTTTGCACTACATTCCTAATCCTAGCTCTTCAAGTTCTAATAAAGATCCAAGACAATGCACAATTCCAACTTCTTTAGGCTATAAAAGATAAACAAAAAATATCAAAACAATAGTTTGGACTTAGAGCTTGAGATGGATCTCCACTTTTGCTAAACCCAACTCAAGTTTCAAGGCTCACTTTCTTGACACCAAAACGACCAAAAAATATTTCCACATAGACATTGGGAAGTGCATGGGGATTTAGAACTTGGAACGATGTGTGGAGTCCAAAGTTCCAATTTTTATTATTATTTATTTTTTAACAAAAGTAACCACCAATCAAATTTTGAAAAATCTGTGGAATTTGAGATAGCATAAAGTGGCCTATAATCCAATGTATTGCACAACATAGGAAGTGGATTATATATTAAATTCTTTATAGTAAAAAATATCATTTATAAAATTGTAACCTTCAAAATAATGAAAAGAACAATGAAAGTAATTAAATCCAATAGATTCCAAAGAAAGGATTTAATTGTTCTTTGCTCACCTTCTATTATTTTCCTTCTTTTGTGTAATTTAATTGTTTAGCTTGGATGGAATACTTATCTTCAAATGACTTAAAATCTTAATTCCTATTAACTCCACATGATTAAAAAATTACATTATGCTTTTTCTTCATCCTTAGAGTGAATGTGTTGGATAAACTAGCCCCATATGCTTGTCCTTAGAGACCTATAGTCTCAAATCAAATATATGCCTCATGTTTTGAGAATGACTAATTTTGAATTTTGTAATCTTAATAGATTAATTGGGAATCTTTCTTTCCAAATATAAACTCAAAATTTCCATCCGTGGTAAATAGGAAAATTCAGCATCTTTACGAAAAGCTGAGAATGCATCCCTTGGGATTTTAATCATGTTTCCATTGGAAGATATGATTTTCTATACATTAGTCTGTTTTAATAGTGAGGGGTGAGGGGATTAGCACCATTGCAAAATTTTGACTTTGTGGGAATTGATAAAATATAATAATATTTTAATTTTCACTAATTCAAAATAGTTTGACTTTGATAAATTAACATCACACACTATTAGGGCAAAATAGTGTACAATAAACACTCACTTTAAATTGCCCCCAATCTACCATATATGTGCATGATGAAAGATTAGATTTCAAAGTTTACAACATGGGAACATAATAGAAGCTCTAAAATATCTTAGTCCTATTACATAAATTAATTTGAAACCTCAAGAAAATGTTGTGGGGCAACCTAATGTTGTTAAGCTTCCATGGAAGTGGAAATCGGTTTGTCAGAGAGGATTGAGGTTGCATTGAATGAAAATTGTAATCATGAAGACAAATCCGGGTTAACAATTTTGAAAGGGCCGGAATTGTCAATGCCAACTCCTTGCCCAACGCCCCGTCCTTCCATCAGTTCCATGCTCACCATCAGCACATGACTTTAACGACACTCATGCTTCAAATGTCGATCCTATTGGGGGCGCTTGCCAACATGGCTTTCTATGAGCCTTATAATTGTTGTTGCCACAAATTAAAGCACCAAAAGTCGATAATTTTGTTGGTAGAGCATCCTCAAAGCATCACCACTAGGCCTTGTCAACACTAAGGTAGTCTACTTCAAAGTGACCTTTTGTAAGGATTGACTGCATTTGGACAGAAGCTAAACTCCTTGGAACAATTTTCAGTAAAATTTCTTAGGAAGAAAAATGAAATTGGCATCTACCTCATTTCATAATTCTTGGACCTTTGTGGAAATAGTTACAACTTTGTGAAGTTGAAATGCAGTGATCACTAATAGCCCCCGCTTCCTGAAATGTACACTGTTGGTACATTAAAGAAAATGAAATGTGCCTGTGAAATTAGTGGTCACTTTCTGAGCAGGTCGCTTTTAGAGCACCCTATCTTATTTTGGAGACAGGCCATTTGAATCTGCTAAATCCAACACAATACATTGATATTTTAATAGGAAAATTTGATAGTATGTAGGATGCATCAACGGTTACGGCTAAGGGTTCAGGGTTCTTCGACAGAGAGAGCCTGAAAGTGACATGATGTCTGAAGTACCCTCAGTTTGGTTTGTTTGAGTAGTTATTTACTTGTCTCGTGATTCTTTCGCCTGTTTCGTTGTGAAGTTTGAATCTTTGAGGTCATACTATAGCTGCTTGGGCACCTAGGTTTTTTCCAATTAATCGTAACAGTTTTAGAGGTGTACGAAGCTTTTGTGAGACGCTCTGTATTTGCAATGACACTGACTGGGCACATGCGGGAGATTAACAGAGCTTAACACTAGCTGGAAGTCATATCCCTTAATGACCTGAGACATTATCTAACCTTTCATGGCAAACGTCCAGATTTTTCTAAATCTTGAACACTAAATTGAGGGACAACACCAAATTGAATGAGTGTTATTAAAGTTAACCTGGACAAATCGCAATGTTAACCGGAAACAACGAGTCCTCAGAAAGAAAGAACGGAGTTTGTCAACACGACTGAACTGAGAAAATCACCTAGTGACGGTGATTCCATTATAAGTAGTTATCAAACAAGATCTGCTTGGTAAAAAATCTACCGTTGAAATATGTCGTTCTATTTGATACAATTTTCCAGCAAATACACCTCGTCTAGAGGTGCTCCCCATTTCAATTCACGTAAAAAATTCTAGAACAGCTCTATAACGATGCCAATGACAAACCGTAGTTTATGGAGCATTTGCTACTCACAGTTTGGAACAAGGAATGACATTTAAAAGTGACAAAATTTTAGGGCAACCCGTACTGCTTTCTTTCTATCAATAACCAATGTTGAAGAAAATTCCTCTGAATAGAACCATAAAAATAATAAAAAACTGTCACGCTTAAGGCGCAGCCAAAATGGACTGCAGCGTCACCTGCTGTTGTGGCTCGAGAAGAGACCAAGTGGCTGCTAACGCGTCAGGATGCAGAGTTTGTTGCAGTTGCCTCAACAAACCAACCATGCGGGCTGCTGTTTGCTCTGTTGCAAGCTCAGTTCCAGCGCTCAACACCTACAGAAAGCAATAGAAAACAATCAAAGACTACTAAAGTCTCCCAAGTCTGTTGTATAACTAAAATGTAATTGAGTGAATATGGAAATTTCTTTCTCCTCTGAATTACGGACATATGAAGCTCGACAGACAAGTGATGCAAGAATGACCACGGCCAATCAACTTGTAATGGAAATGACTGTCTAATGTCACTTAAGAACAACCTCCCACTTTGAAATTGCATCAGATTTCATACTCACTGATAAACGCTCTTGTACCCACAGTGATCCATCCACTGCTCTATGTTCTCCCAAAAATCGCTCTACAAATATTAAAATGCTTAAAGCGACAAAAATAGTATTCTCTACCGTGAAACATAAGAAAAAGCTTGTACATGGAATTAGAAAGTACCTCAGCAAAAACAGAGATGATCTTTGGCAGATACTGGTTATTGGGTCCAAGTAGTAAAGGATCAGACCTGCCAAATGAAACTCGTTAGCTATGCAGAGTCTGAGAGTTTAACTTGAGCCATCAGTCTAGGCACATCACTTGCGTGGAGAAAAGAGTTTCATAAAAAGTTGGCATAAATTCCAAGAAGTGTAGCAGATGCTCATCGCCTCTTGCCGAAATCAAGCTTAGAGTAAAAAACAGAATAGCTTTGGCATTAATCTCAAGATTCAAAACTGTTGGTATTGTTCATCGAAACGATAAACAGAAAGCAAGGAATCCAACCCACCTCTCGACCATTGAGCACAGCTGCTCATGAACAATTTTTGCTTCCACGAGATCTCCTTTTAGTGGCAAACATCCTAACCATGCTGGCACAACCTGAAATGTTCATAATAAAGACAATGTAATAATATTAGATCATAAAGCAATTGACAGTAGCTCCACTGTTCCCAAAAATTCTCCCCTTCTTGACACTGATGCAATACACAAACCACATCACTCTGCCATGAGTAATCCTTACATTAGCGCCATCAATACTGTCTCTTTGGTGCTCACAAATCTTGCCGAGAGCAGACACTGCATTATCAGTGGCCATGATGTTCTCGGTGGAGCGCGATGTAGGTTGACTGATAGTGGCATTCAGCCTCGCCAAGGCATCTACAAAGGCAAAACCATAAAATCTGTCATCCTAAATGATTATATAAATCTTAACGAAGAAAAACAACACTTCAGCCAGTACGCTACAACGTCAGTAAACGAGATCGTGCTACAGTCAAACCCAAGATAATCATGCGTCAATCCTCTGAACTGCAGCAATATCTTTCCCTGAAACTGCCTTGGAAACATAGTTTATAGCCAATATGTAGCACTCACCTCCCACTACTGGCTTGAATGCAGGACCGCCAAACTCAGCACAGACTCCAATACCATACACAGACGCCTGTAGTAAGATAGCATTAAGAAAAGTGATGTCAGAAAAGATATAATTTACGAATAAACAAATCAATGGGCTAAAATAGTGAAATCGGCTTGTTAAAAGACAAACCTGCCGGACATCAGCACTGGCGTCATTGCTCGCTTCCAACAAGAAAGGAAGAAAACCTTCATAGTATCTGCAAGAGTCGATGACAATAATCAGAAAAATGCAGGCGACAGTGTCAAGGAAGAATACGACTTCTGTATGATATGCCATCAAAAAAGTTTGATGGTCATGACGGCAACCGACAAATAAATCGTAAGCAAGGATTCAAATTACCAAGTGCCCTGTATCCAAGTTGTCTGCAAGTAGAGCACACTTACTTAATTGCTGCATCCCCACATTGCTCTGCAACATCGTCAAAAACACAGATGGCTACTCTCCTTTCATCGGGTGTGCGATCTTTTCCCTGTTCACGCATCAGCAACAAACAACCCTCATATACCTCAGCAGTATACAACTGAGTCTACTGATCATTCCAATGGAAAAACAAAATGACTCATTAATAAAAATTTCCTAGTCTGTTCTCTTTACCAACACCAATGGCCACAGAACTTAATGCTTTCGTGCATTAAATCGTTAATGATCCAGAGACATCAGATGGCACAAGAAAGTACTAAGTGGTAGTTGAGAACTGATTACCAATTCTAAAACACAAGGCCGGGAAATCACACCAAAATGCATCCACAAGATATAGAAAAGGAGGTTTACCAGCATGGGTGTCAAGTACGGAATCAGGTCCTCAAAATAAGGCAAAAAGGCTGTCTTGAACGTTTTAATCAAGGATCCGAGACACTCTCCCACCTGCATTGAACCAGAAGTACAGGAGGACAGACATAAATATTGTATGGCAAAGTAGATTTGTTCTATAGCAAATCAGTCAATAAATTTATGCATGTCATCTAGCCTATATTTGTGTGATATGTAGAGAAGCGAAGGTAAATTGGTCTGTGAATTTGTGGACGTGCACCTGCTCGAACACTTCTTCTTCTTGTTCGTTCTCCTCTTCAAGAAGTTCCCCTTCTTCCGCATCGAAATCCTCAGTTTGAGTTCGCTCAGCTCTCTCCCTTTTGCGAGTAACACTGGCAGTAATAACTTGCTTGAATTGTTCAACCATTGACTTGATTTGACCTGCATCCAGCAACGGCCCTACAATCTGCATACCAGAAATGGTAAATTAAGAACCACGCGTTCAAGAAATGTCACAACAAGTCTTCAAAAATTTGATGGCCTGTGACACTCTGCCCTGGTGCGACCTCCTTCAGTCAGGGAAATCTCTTAAATGATAAGCGTGTCAAACAGTCCCATTTGCTCCCATTTTCAACAATTCAACCAGATTACTTTGCATTTCAATGCCTAAACTTAACAATAATGCTCCATGTTCTCGATTTTCCCATGATGATACTAATGAATCCACAAAACCTGATTACTATGTACGTACGTCAAAGCAAACATTCGATATAAACGTCAGCCTGCGATATGCTGCCATACCTGGATACACTCGTTTAGTGAATCCAACATACTGGAACAAACTTCGGTTTCAGGCTCCTGCAATAGAAGTCAGATCAAATCACAGTGTTATTATTCCACGTTGGATTACCTGATACTGATTTGTGATCAATACAGACATCAAATCTTAGTAATGAAGACGCCACACAACTTTGAAAAGAAGGCCTGACCTTATGCATAGCCTCGACAAGAGGAGGGATTATATAGTCTGCTAGCTGTTTCACATATGACTCATCACGACCAGTAGCTTGTCCCTTCTCCACAGCAAGTTTGCCAGCACGCAGGAGCTGAGGCATGGCTGAAAAGAAGATGTAAAAGTTAGTGTTTTAAATCTGAGGTTGCTCGCAAATACGCAAGAATTTGGAACGTGGGATAAACAACCAGATTTTGGAAGAAGCACTATAGACACATCACGGTATGTGACATTCATACCCTGGACATGATCTGACGAAGCAAAGCACTCGGCAGGGTGGCACTAACCTGACACAGCTGCCTTTCGGACCTCCTCGTGGAAATAGAATTTCAGTAGAGGCACCACAATGGGAGCGACCTGAAGTATCAAGAGTGCACAACAAACAGGTAAACACCAAGTTTGCTTTCTGATCTTGGAGTACAAGTAAGACCAGGCGCTCATGCGCCTGCTTCCAATAGTCCCTTCCAATATAAAAAATTATTGAAAAATGAACATAACCAACCATTCAGTATTCTGTACTGGTTATAAATCCAGGAATGGTGAACCTTGCAAATTTCACCTGATCAATCCAAGGGTAGAAACCTTCTTTCAGTTCATCTGCATAACAGCACAGCATGTTGCAAGCAGTCGCTTTTTCTTCCAAAACACTGGTGCGAATGCCTATTTTTTTGTCCCCAATAGTGAGCGTTTCCACACTGAAAAGGAACCAATTTGTGTCAGAGCAAACAAACAAATTCTATCTTGTCATTTCTAGAAGGTAAGACTTGTGTTTATCTATTCTCCAAATGCAAGCACAGTGCTATAATCAGAACCATTCTTAGAAGATGTGAAGACAGATTAAGCAGATTACCGGTACACCAAAACCCTTCAAAACGCCGCAGTAATACCCCCTATCCATACCTGTCATCATCAGAGTCGTTACCCTCATCATCAGAATCAGCATCAGTGATTGTGACATCAGGTTTCAGCTGAGCAGACCGTAGCAATGGTGGCATCACCACACTCATGTAGGGCAGGAACTCTTGGCCCAAGCACTTGCATAACCTAGCCCAAGCCTGCAATAAACAGCTTCGAGTTAGGACTAAACTATGTATGCAAAATCAAGATTCAGAACAGCAAGAGATAACATAGAAAAAAATTATATTAACAGAAAATCAAACCTGCAGCATGTAGCTGATGGTAGGATCGTCATCCTCCATTTGTGCTCCTTGAAGTGTCATAAGGACCTCCATAACCTGAAGCAGAGTCAGATACGTGAGGTACAACAAAAGGCACGTCACGCTAACTAAATGCACTGACTGAACCTAAGTGCAACTAACTTAAATAGATATAGAGCAGTCAGTGACTTGAAACAACCAAGTGTGGACGATGATGTTCATAAACCATGAATTCAACACTTCACAGGCCAATCTGTTACAAATTTTGCTCCAAATTCATAAATAGCACTGCATCAAAAGATCCTGAATGAAGTGCATAATTTTAGCATAGAACTATTACCTGTTTGGCATCCTCTCTAAATTTGTCCTTTCCAACAGCCATACCGACCAAACTGATGCACTCCATTGACTTGGCTCGCAACATGCGATTTTGCTTGTCGTTGGCACCAATTAGAATGTTCTTAAGATATGGCATCACAGCATCATAGTATTTTTGAAAGTGAGCCTGTCATGAGCATGATTCTCAGCATAAGCGACGCACTAGATTAAACATGAAAGGCTTATTAAACTGTATTTCCAATACTATATCATTAGAACAGCCTTAAATTTATAGAGCCTGTCAGAGCTCATTAGTCAATCTTTTGGAAATGTGCCAATCAATTTGTACACTGTAATATGGAACATGTCGTACGTAACCGGGAGCTAAAGGCACTTCATTAATGCGTAAATTTCAGAATCAGGATGAATCGGGTATACAGAGTTGTTAGTGATGAACCTGAGCAGAATCAGCGACAGAAGCAAGAGCAGTCAGGGCTCCTTCCTGAACCATTCTCTTTCCATTCTGAAAAAATTCATATAAAAATCCAACATGTTATTTGCATCCGAAGATCACAACGCACAGCCAAGATGATTTTCCCTAGTGGCTCAGTCTTGAGGAACAATCAGAAAATGAAACCCAAAACTCAATTGGAAAGACAAACAAACAACAGAGCCTGGAAAGTTCAAATTAGTTACAAACCTGGAGAAGAATCAGGAGCTTTGAGATGACTCCATCTAGGTACGGGGTCAAGATCTCAGGTGTGCAGCTCTCGCTGAAATTCAGCACTGCTGCTGCAGCATGTGCCTGTCCGCATCAACATTCATATTGACACTATCATAAGAACCGAAATCCTTCCTCACAAACGCTAATTGGGTTGAAAACTAAATACGAGACTGAATAGTCTTGGTTCTGAACGTAAGATCGGTCATGATGCCACTATTATTATATATTTCCCAGATTTTACACAGATCCCCGTATTTTAATACAACATAGACAAGCACAGCCCAACAGACAACTAGACTCACCTGAACACGTGGATTCTGAAAGTCATCCATTGCATTCACAAGTGCGGGAAGAACTTGCTGGTGATAATTTTGTTGCAAGTCGGGACCAAGATCAGTTGACAACTGACCAATGGCATTTATGGCAGCCCAGCGCACACGAGAGTGTGAATCCCGAAATGAATTCAATATCATAGATACCACTGAGTCTAAGTTATTGATCATAACCTGTAAGCAACCACCACATGATAGCCATAAGAAACCAATTAACCCCAAAATAAGTACGGTCGTCAAGAACAAGCATAAAGTTTTGCCCTGTCGAGGACGTGAGGGACAGAGGCCAAAAACTACAAGATTAAAGCATACAAACCTAAGAAATTTAAAACCACAGATTATGAAGTGAGCACGATGCAAACCTTGGCACACCCTTCAGCAATTTGTGCAAGAGTGATAAGAGCTGCATGCCTCTTCTTCCAGTCACCGTCGTTGATAAACGAAGGAAGCAGCTGAGAAGCAACGGGAAGGACTGTATTTCCTCCGAGGGAAATGGCCAGCCGGTCTAGACATTCCTGACCGACTTCGTAGTCAGCCGTCTCCCCATTGTCTTCATCTTCGGTATCAGCAACATACCATTGAGGATCATCTTCGATATCCAATAACATTTTCATCAGTGCGGCGAAGAGTCGGATAGTATATTGAGGTAGCTTGCGCATCATTCCTGGAGCTCGCTCTCTGGCTTCCGCCAAAGTGATAAGAAACTCGACAGCCAGGTGTCTAGTTCCTTCTTCCAACTCCGCAGCTTCCGCGATTTGCAACATATTGGCCACAACTTCCGCTAATTGACGACGCAAAAAACGGGGCTCGGTTCCCGCAACCTCAATGAACATCTCTAGGGCTTCTTGTGCAGTCGCTTCTTCGTGATTGTTCAGAGCAAGTGATAACGTCTGCAACATTCCTGGAAGAAGGTCCTGAAAGCGTTCCCTGTCTTGAGCTGTTTCTAATGTTTGGACAAAGTTAGTGGTAGCCCGAAGAGCTGCGATTCGCACATCGCTCGAAGTTTGGCCGGACAGATTCTGTTGGAATACAGTGTGAAGCGTCGGCAAGTAAGTCCGGAGCTGTGGTCCTATATATTGCGCAAGCTGAGCGAACATGAGAAGAGCGCTCTCCCTCAAGCGCATGGAATCGGAGCTCACGCATTGGAACATAAAAGGAAGAAGCTCAGGCCACATTCCTTCCTCAAGAATTCCAGCAGCAAGTTCTGCCACGGTGTCGCAAAGCTTCTTCGATATGCTCTTACCTTCTTCTCTTTGAACACATAATAAGAGCTGACCTTTAACAGCGGCTTGGGTGGCAGGTGAGAGTTGAGGCCACAATGACACATCGTCCTTGGTGATAAGTTTTCTCAATAAAATGGCAACCATAGCACGGACTTCCAGCTGCTGTGAAACCTGATCAAGCAAGTAGCACTACAGTAAACGAGACTGTAGGAGAAGAGACACAGCAGAAGGTAACCAAGCCAAACTAATCGATAATTCAAATATCGAAATCAATTCACAAACATAGAAATTGAAACAACTATCTCTACAAAGACATCAATTTTCTATCAAGATCATATTAACCGTCATCGATTCCATTTACACTTGAAAGTGACATTCAAACAGAACTCTAAAGGTATCCAGACCAAGTCATCCGCGCTGCGAAAGAGAACCGTCTCTCTTAAGAATGCTAGAAACGTCATCCACAATAGATATATACTTTAAACCTTCGACATATTGGAGTGGCAATATGTTCAACCGTTCTATTAAAACATCCAGCGGTCATAAATCAGAATGAAAGATCCCCAAAGTAACAAGAAACTACAGTTCTCACAAGCGAATATACGGCTCTCACAAAACCTAATTAAAAAATATGACTTCCGCTAGCAAGTACGGAAATGCTTTCAGGTTCTTGCATACAACATTATTCAAGACAGAATCAATATCTGGTATGAAAAAAGCAAAAAAGCAAAATAGCCTGAGTTAAATTCGAACAGTCAAGACTTCAGATGTCAACAGAAGCCAAAAGTTTCACATGACCTAGGTCAGTCCTAGGTAACCAAAGCGACATCATAACACGGATCAATACAGAAGCCAAGAAACCGACAAACCTGCAGAGCATGGATCATCTTCATGACCAGAGCATCGGCATGATGCTGCTTGCAGTAATTAAACAGCTGCTCCGCTTGTCCGCGCTGCTCATTCTTAGGGCTCATCAGCTGTCCGACCAGCGCCTCCAGGGGCGCCACGCCATCTCCCGCCAACACGAGCGTCACCTGCGCATCCAGGGCCTGCCCTGCTGCCCCCGTCTCCATCGCCATTGCGCTCCGCCAATAATCGCAAACAACTCTATCCTACACTCCCTCCCCGCAGCAATCGTTCCTGGTCGCAAAACCAAAAAATGACAAAAATCCTCAACCACGACCCGCAGCATCAAACCTCATCACCGACACCGCAGGGTTTTACGCATCATCATCATCATCGCTAGCATCATCACATGCTCAAACCACATATCACCAATCCAAATTCAACCAAATCCACTCACTCTCGCTCCCTCGCAAAGATCGGTCCCGATCGCAATAGGAACCTCTCGCGGGGCAATCAAATATCGTGTCCTCCCGTATCCGCCCGAATTGCTGACCCCGCCAAAAACCAATAGCGCGGAGGCGGCGACGCTAACTGCGAGGAGACGAGAAACGAAAGGGGGAAGACGAGAGACAAGAGAATGAGAAAAAGATAGGTGAGACAGGGGATGGAGAAAGGGGGGAAGCTAGAAGGGGACCCGAGGGGAGGGGGGCGCTGCCAGGGCAGACGACCAGAGGTAGCGCGGCTGGCGATTGAAGACGACGGAAGAATTAGGGTTTGGCGCTCATCCGTCCCCAAGCTCCGTTAGTTTATTTTTAGCTGCCCCTTCCCAGGACTGTTTTTCACCCCCTCGCGACCGGTCATCGTTCGTTGCAGCCCTTGCTATCTGGCTCCCGGCTATGTAACCGACCCAGCTGGCTATTTCCGGGACAGAGCTACCGATGGCCACCTGGATTTCATCAACTGAACTCAGATCTTGTGGGATCCAACCAATTAAAAATCCAAATTTTAAGAGATCACCATCTTGGTACTTTCTCAAAAACTAAAATTGAAGGACTTATATCTTAAAATTATCTTAGAGGACTAAATTAATTTGAGTCTTTTAAGTTTTTCCAATTTTTCATTGCAATGGTGATTTTTGATACCATAAATGAGGGTGGGGTCGGCACATCTTTGCCAAAAGTTTATTTATTCCTAAAAATGATGTTTGACAGAAGCTACATGTAGAATTCTTTTTGGCAATGTTCTTTCTTTCCATTGAAAATTGTTATTTATTAAAAAAATCATTTCCACGATTTTTGGTATCTATTTTCAAAATTATTTTTAGGTGAGCAAGTTCAACAATTGTGGTAATCTATTATTTAAAGTGCAAAATGGTAATCTATTATTTAAAGTGCAAAATGTTAGGATCTATTGTCAAGTTTTCATCCATTTAGATGTTTTTGGATTCATTTTTTATATATTTTCATTCAAAATTGGGTTTAAGAACCACTTGTGGCAAGCTAAAGAAAATGTTTTGTTTCTTATGTAATGGAGGATTGCTGCAAATGTTGCAATTTGATCAAGAGTCGTTTTGAAGACACCACTAGGATGCACTTATATTTTATAAAGTACTAGTAGTAAGTTGTAAATACCAACATAGTAGGCACAAGAATAGGCAATGGAATATTATGCATAGGCATGAGAGACATTGTACTAATTTTTTATGAATAGCATAAGTGACATGATGAGAAATGGTACAATGCCCATTTATAAAATAAGGTCCACAATACATCAATATAAACTTAAATCAAAGCCAATGATTGCAACTATATCCATCCTAGCACAATGGTACATCACCTACAATCCAGTGAAAAGAGTCTGTCACCCCTGATTTGTATTAGTTGCCCCCCCTCCTCTTTCTAAAAAGATTTAAAGGCCGTTGATTGTTTGTTTTTTAAAAATGTTTACCTTCGAAATCGCCGTTGATTTCTTAGAAAATCACAATCCGTTGATTTTGTGAGATTTAACTTGAGCCGTCCAAATATCAATTCGGATGCAGATACCAAAATTAATATTGAATATGGATACAATATGTATACGAATACACAATAAATACTTAACGTGAATATGGATACAGATACAATACAGTATTGAATATTAATACGCATAAGCATACAGGTACGGGTGCAAGATACAAGATGTTGTTTATCCCATATTGTTTGTCAATTGCATTCCTTTCTGAAAATTACAAGAAGGCAGGGAGAAGGGAGAGGATATGAAAATTTCAAAATTTCAAAATCAATTTCAAAAAATCTTTGGGGGTTACATGAGAATTAATATAAAAAATTGGATTTTGGGTGCATTGTGACACTGTTGTCACACAATGCCAATGCACCCAAAAGAGGCGGTTACTGCCTACTCCCTCACGGGTGCATCACCTATTAACCACTTATGAGCTCCCCTCCTTGAAAATGGTATAGTCTTTTCCATGATGTCAACAAGGTTTTTGAGATATTTTGCAACTACATCCAACCTAGCACATTGGTGCGTCACATTGTCCACCACCCTCATGAATTCACCTCAAGGAAAATGGTATAATCTTTTCCACGATGTCAGCAAAGTTTTTGAGATATTTTGCAACTGCATCCATCCTAGCGCATTGGTGTGTTACATTGTCCACAACCTTCATAAGTTTTCCTCACTTAAAATGGTATAATCCTTTCTATGAGATCAGTGAGGTTTTTGAGATATTTTACGACTACATCCATCCTACTGTATTGGTACATCAAATTGTCCACCATTTTCATGAGTTCTATTCCCTGATAAGATACAATCCTTTTTTTTTTATCATATCAATGAGGTTTTTGAGATCTCTTGCAACTACATCCATCCATCACATTGTATACCATCCTAACGAGCTCCCGTCCCTAAAAATGAAACAATCATTTCCAAAAATCCAAAGAGGTTGTTAAGTTGTAAACTTCATTACAAAGAAGAAATATCGCAGGCCAAAAAAAATATGTTTCTACAAAATTGCACATATTTTACTGATTATTTTTAGTAGGTTTGTCTTTTTCAAAGAGGCAAGAAATACTCCTTCAACAATATTGTAGAGAATGTTATCTATAGTCAATCATTCATTCCATCAACATAAGTGATGAACCTAGATGGTGAATGGAGCACCAATGAAGTAAATTGCATTGGTCATTATATGTTTATCTTTGAGTTAATGCCTAAGAGTCCTTGCATCCCTAAAGTGGATGTGCCTTGGTCAAATTTGATTGTAAAATTCAAAATATCTACTTTCAATTATGATATAAACTCATTCTAACAAATTATTTTTCTATTTTATTTCAAAACTTCCAAAACTCCAAAAATTGAATGAATTATTGCTATAAGAAGCTTTACATACGCCCGCACGTTTTAAAATCCAAATATTAACACAATTATATTATATGTATTTTTTTTGTATTTTTTTTATTACAATTGATTTTAAATTTATAATAATAAAATATTTTTCATTCTAAGTTAAATTTTTGGTCAGTATTCCAAATTATTCTCATATATATTTTAAAATTTGATATAATTTAGAATACATACCATAATTTTCTTTAAAATAATCACTAGAATACAATTTTTTTTAAACTTCCAAAAGAAATTCTATTTCAGTTTTTTGTATTAAAACATGAAAATTATCAAAAATTTATAAATTAACATCATAAAATAATTTGACTATAGTGATTTGAATGAAAGTCATCACCAAGGTCTTTTGGATTTTGTATAATTACTTAAGAATTTTCACACTATTTTTTGTGGCTACTTTCATCTCTTGAAAGAATTTCAAATTGAATTGATTTATATTTTTTATATTTTCTAATTTATTTTTATTTAATAATTATTATAATTATTAAAAAACTAATAGAAATCTTTCACACTGATAGATAACATATAGTCTTATATAACAAAAAGTATTATATCAAAACTCAAATTTAATATCAAAATCTAATTCAAGCTCAAAAACAAATTTTGCATGCATGACACTAGAACTAGTCAATTAGGAATTAAATCAATACATCAATAAATCCAACTTTTGTGACCAAGAACCAAAGATCATAAACCCTCTGATTCTCATAATAATAGGTGAATCTTATGTCCCTATATGACAAAAATTCAAATGGCTACTAATTACAAATGTATGAAAAAACTTTTGGAAATAAGGTAGGATTCTTGTAAAGGGACTAGTTTCTAAAAGCATTGTTTGACATAGAGGTATGTTTCCTTGTCTTCAATGTACCAATCACATTCTTCAAAGTACTAGTAGTAAACATATCATGAGGTGGACACTTTTAAAACCTCTTGTGATTCCAACTTCAAAATTTATAATTAATTCTATGAAGGTCCAAAAAATATGAAACAACTTGATTGTTGATACCAATTCCATTTGTCTTCAAAGAAAAAATCACTAAAAATAATTCAAGGTATCAAACTCCCTAAAATTACAATCGGGTGGTAAAATGGGTGTTTTATGGATCCCCCTTCTTTATTGAATTTTCATTCCACAAATTTAGAACTCTGGTATAGAAAATTTAATATTGTGATGAAATACTCTGTATTCAAGGCAAAATTTTGTGGACATCAAAATTTTGATATAACGTAAATTATCCTATGACAGACAAACCACTCATGACAAACGCCTAGAGAATGATCCATTGCAGTTTTGCATCAATCTGTGACATACTTTTCTCAATAAATGAGATTTGGGCTACATTCACTACAATAAAATGGGCATTCTATGACTACATTGAGCTACAAAATACCCAAATATGCTTCTTGCAAAAATCACTATAGATGACTGGTTTTAATCGTTATTGGTTAGTCGCTTCAAATAATAGTCATATTCATAAATATATTGATTGAGGCATAGCGTAGGCTATATTTTATCAACGTGGTGTATCCATTAATTGGCCTTTGAAGCTTGACCTTCTTGGGCAAAGAAAAAAAAGGCGACATTGTATGGGACTTTGTATAGTCATATTTTTGTAGTAAATTACATTTTTGGTCAACTTGGTAGTACATGTGGAATGTCACTAGAAGCTGATGTGGTACATGATTCCATGGAGTCTTGTTCTTTGTTGATGTGGAATATGACATTATGACTTTCTTGAGTCATATTTTTGGTTGACATAGTAGTTCATGTGGAATGTCATTGATAACTTTATAATTGAACAGAAGCACAAAGTCACATTTTGGCATGACTATGAGCATCATGCAACTATATCTAGTCATATTTTAGCCAAGATATATTGTGAAATATGGCTTAACCTCTAAGTGCTCAAGCGACCATTTTTTTTAATGCTACCTGATTTTAAATAGTATTTTTGGGCAAGAATTTTTTTTAATTTAAATTTAAAAAAAAAATTATTTAAAAAAATAGACTGATTGGGTTGTCTTTCAATATTTATATAAAAAATAATATTATTGCAATCAAACAAAAATTATAAGAAAAATCATGCAAAATATTTAGAAGTTGCCTAGTGTTGAAAAATTTACTATTTGAAAAAAGTGTTGTTATTCTCATTACTAGATCTTATGCATTTTTTCACAAGTCAATAAAAACTATAATTTTGACCAATAAAAAAATTCAAATGCTAAAAAGATAAATTATATCTTCAAAAAATTTTGAATGAATTTTTTAAGTTATATCTTCAAAATTCATTTGAAAAGAATCTAAAGATAATTATATAATTTTAATTGTATGGATACTTTCTATTTTTCATGCTCTACATGCATATTGTTCTTTTTTGATGCATATTTCAAAAAAATTATAGAGCTTATATTTTATAACACATTTGTGTTTTGTCCAAAACCCTAGGATAGTTTGGGGGTTAAGAGAGTAATATTTTGGATGATTGAAAGTCACATTTCTTACATTTGCATACGCGGTTTGTGATTGAGATGATTGACGTCTACAATAGCTCCAGTCATAAACTACAACCACATTCCACATTTTCCATACATCCTATATAGACATGACGTGTTGAAATCATGCATCAAAATGGTTTAGCTGGTGAACAAAAGTATATATAATTTTAGAGATGTACAGTACAAGATGTACAAGAGGATGCATTAGAAAAGGGAAATGCAAAAAAGAGCATGACTCTCTTAAATGTTATTTATTAGTCTTTAACACAAAACATATTACAATAAGTCACCGTTTGTGAATGTATATTTACACATTTGTAGGGCCTATAGTCCTTACAATAATGTAAAGATGTTGACTCTATTGTGTCAAAAGGAAGAAGAGGCAAAAATTGCAAAGTGTTGCACTTTGAGGGGGCGAGTGCAAAAAAACTATGGTTAGAATTTTAAGACTTAGTCATACACAAGACTTGCCCTAGTCATCTGATTTGGCCTAATCATGTGAAATGCTTAGTTATATGACTTGATATAGTCATGTAACTAGCCAAATATGACTATAATGGGCAACTAAGCTATTCTAACAACCAAATTTGATCCAAAATGGATACAAGTTGATTGTATAAGATGTCTGAAAGGAGATTGCATAGCCATAATTTAAATACCCACAATTATGGAGAAAAAGAAGACATTCAAGTAGATACCATTCGTCTGTTAAGTATTCATATGCTTGCGAAAGTGCTTGATAGAGGAACTATTCAAAAACATCTTTGAAGAAAAAAAAATGTTCATGCTTTTACAACCTCTAGCTTATTAAAAACATCTCAACAACAATCTCTTAAGTACAATACAACCACACACATGCCCATGGTGAGCCTCAATGTTTATATTAATAATTTTGTGACTTTTGTACATACTATAGAGACCCTTTATAAATATTGCTTATATGACATCCATGAGAACCTTTCTAAAAAAAAAGCAAACTTCAACATATGATAGTATGAACATTTTATTTGTACTTCCAATGAGATAAAGTGGGCACAACCATGTTCTTCATTGTTGGGCTTCAAATCCTAAGTTGAATAATTAAGCATTGTCCAATTGGCTTTCCAAGCAATGGATTTTTTTTTGTAATAAGCTCTAAATGGTTTAATTATTAACTAAAATTGATTGCAAAAGTTAGAGGTTTGGGGTGGTTCTAGCCAGTTTAGGCCAAAACTCTAGACCTCGAAATCCAAGTTGAAAAATTTAGACATTTGATTGGCCTAAGTTGTAGAGTATTGCATACCTATTTAAAAATGACAAAAATCTTTATAATTGGACAATCCTAGCAAAAGTTATAGACGGATGAAGTTTCGTCTCTAATTCATCTTTTATAACTTCATCGAGCATTTTCTTTTAGCTTGTAAGTCTAAATTAACTTTTGCTCTTAAGGTTGAATTTTAAATGTCAATTAGATTTTAAGGTTCTTTTCTAACTTTAATTCAATGAATTTTAATATTTTTATCCAAATCTAATGATTTTGACTATCTAATTTCATCGTATTCTATCTTCCTTAATTTTTATCTATCTTAAAGTGTGATATATTACTAGAAACTTCAAGGAATTCAAAGTTGGATTTTAGTAAATTCTTAAAAATGTAACTTAAACCTCTAATTTCTAACTTAGCTATAGTTTCCACAAGAAGAGAAATAACAAAGTGGCAAATTTAAGCACATGCCTCAAAAAAAAATTTCACCACATCCCTATTCTCTAATACACATATTGTAATTGTATCGTAAGGCCTGCCTTGCTCCATTTTTTTTTGTATCTTTGCAAATTATTTAAATAAAGAATTTTACAACAAAGCGTATAAATTCTATTTATGATCTAAATTTTTTTCAACCTAATTCTTTCTAATTTCTACTTCTCCCTCTTGATTTTTCTCCAAATTAATTTTTTTTTCCCTTCTATTTTTGGGATACTTTAGAATTGTAATCTTTGACTTCTATTACTATTAATTATTTTTTAGGTACTCTAGGAATCAAACAAGTACTCAGTGAGTATATATTAAAGACTTCAAAACCTCATTTGGTCAATTATGCATATTATAATCAATAATCTTTGTTTAATATGTAGTCAAACTTCTATTAGGGGGGGCAAATCAGTCTCTTAACTATACCCCAAGCTTTGAGTTGCAACTTAGAACCTATACTTCTACTTCAAACACATACTTTCAACACAAATCACATGTACTTTTCACTCACTCTTGCTCCTTGGTCACTCAAGTATGGATATTTTTTACAATCCTTTTATCTCTTCCTTAGATTAGATTTTTACCAAGCTTCAAGTGTTTTTTCAAACTCTACAACCTCAAATCTACAACACTAGTTGAGCTTTAATGCAACTCCTACAATATATTTTAGTATGCATCAACTAATCTGATTAGCTCTTAGTTTATACTAGCTAATACAATCAATTAGTAAAAAACAACCAACACAAATCAACCAACCTTATGATAGATTCCAATAGTAGCTTAAGGCATGCTTGGTTTCCAACCCGGATTCTCAAGCTTGGTTCTGCCTTGGTGCTCTGGTTTGTCCGTTATATTGGTGCTTTAGTTTATCCAATGGTGTTTATTCCTCTTTAATTTTTCTTTAAACTTTCAAATTTTATTTAATTAGTTAAAAAAAAATGTGTAGTCCCAAATTTTTGTAATCAAGTTCTATAGTGCCCACGCCATACAATAAAAAATAGTCATTTTTTAACAAACAATAAATAGAGTCATGCCTTAATTCCAAGCAGTGGCCCTTGGGTCCGGAATACAAAAGGCCCATTTAAGACTGCCTGCATTTTTTTTGGATTGCCACAAAAAGAAAAAATGAAACTACCATAGAAATGTGACTACGGTTGATGATTGCGGTAAAAATATGACTTGCAAATATGACTAGGCATTCCCCAAACATGTTCTTTGTGATCCCCAATGAAATACTTTGGCGTTCTTATAGGTTATATAATGTACGTTTGTCAAGTACAAGGCCAAAATATAACTAATAGTCATGTTTGCAATCATATTTTTCCCAAAGGCTTAGCCTCCAAGAATGTAACTAACAACATTTGCTAGTCATCCTCAATTATACTTTCTAAGTCATAAAACAATCCACATATTGTAGTAATTAGGTTGAATTAGTGGCCACAATCAATGTCACTTGGATGATGGTGATGGAGTGATTAGTAACTACAATAGGAACTTCGACTTTTTTAGTATAAATTCAATATAAGAAGTGATTTTTTTAGGTCTTCATGTTGTGGCCTTATTAGAAAATATTGTGACTATTTTAAGTAAGATGAAGAATGGACATCCATTATTAATTTTTTTTTTCGTTTAGATTTCAACTCAATTCTCTACCATAAAGTTTTAACCCCTGAAGTCCCATTGGCCCTACGGGGGCCGAAATGCAATCTCGGGTATGCTCATTTAGTCTCAATATTGATTTTAATTTTTTGAATCTTTTTGTAAAGCTAGAAAAACACATCTACTTCATGGAAATATAATTTTTATTTCAATCGGTGCCCGAGAACAAAAGTTACGGCACTATTAGCCAAAACAAGAGGTTGGCGAGCAACTTTTAAAAAATTACAAGAAGTCAAAATTAAACTTTTAAAATATTTTTCCTTAAATATTATATTTTTGTCTACATGTGAAGCTTTGCTTTACTCTATTTGGACTAGTGATGCGAAAGTTATGGACAATTCTATTTTTGAGGCAATCTAAGCATCTTCTTCAAAAAATAACTTATAGAATTCATTTAGAATGCAATTTTCACATTTTTTCAAAAAAAATTGGTTGGCAGGGTCAAATATGCTTGCTAGAATAATCTCACCATTGGAATTATTATGTTTCAATTCCATCTTAGAGGTATTAACAATTTAGTCTTTCTTTCAATATTAGACCTATTTCTACTTAACAATTTTATAAGGAATGAAAATCAAGCTTTTTTGGGGGGGATTTTTTTTCCTAAACCTTCAATTCAATTCTTCAACATTATAAACTTTAAATTCAAGGAATATAGTGCTAAAAAATTCCACAAATATCGGTCAAAGTCATCTGAAATTGCGGGCCAAAATTCAAAAAAATAAATTTGTTCCAACTTTGAATGCTAATATCTTTTAATCTATGCAGTCAAACTTCATGAAATTTTTATCATATGATCTAAGACAAGTCAAGTACAGTATCCTACGGTTAGATTCTATAAAAATTATTTTTTCTATTTTCTTGAGCAAATGCAACAGAAATGGCAGTTTTGAGCGTTTTTTGACAGAAGAATGACCTTGGGACTTTAGGCGTTAAACCTCAAAACTTTGTACATTGCAATACTTTAGGCTGAAAAGAATCAAAGTCTAAAATCTTTGTATGGCGAGAAGCAAAGAAATTTTTTATTTGGACTATTAACACAAGCATCTTTCAATCTATTTTGTCAAAAAAAATTGGATTTCTTTTGTCACACTTTTATACAAGTCTAATACAAGAAACTTTAGTTAGTTATAGAATTTTTAAATATTTTTCATCTTATCTTTTTTTCTCTAAAAATGTTAGAGTTCAAGTGCTTTTCTGATGAAATATAGTCCTAATCTTAGGCAAATTTTTTCATTTCTATTATACCCTACATCCAAATCAATTTCATAAATTTTTTAAACAAAATTTGAAGCATCTCCAAAAATTTGTTGACCAATATCCAAAAATAAAAAAAAATTATTTGAAGGTTTTAAAAAAAATTCTTTATTACTTGAAAATTAAAAAGTCACGTTACATGTCAAATAGTTTGAAGTCCAATTCAAAATTAAACACATATCAATACACAAGTTGGGATTGATCTAAAGGGAATAAATATGGACGAAATGATAGTTTGGATAAAAATGTGTAGGAATCTAACTAAAAGTGAACCTACAGTGATTTCTTACTAAAAAGATTGTCAAATGTAGAATTATATTGTTTTCATGAGATTCTCCATCTTGGCACTTTCTCCAAACTGTTACCATCCTAAACCCTAATCCTAGCCCTAAACAACATTCAGGGCTTCACCAGCACTACTGACTCTTCTCGTAGACCGAGAAGATGCCGAATTCTCCAGATTCTCAGACAAAGTGCCGTATATTTTCTCATTCTACTGCAATTGCAGTTATCGCTGAATTGGTCGCAGAAATTTGTAGGAAATGATCGGGAGTGAAGTTCGGTGGGATGCATTGCAACGACGGGGCACGTTTCTTTGAACGGGTTGACTCGTGGCGCTGATGTTTGTTGCATCAACATTTTGATGGTTCTATGCTTTGCAATGGCGCGTCTGTGAAGCCCGTGGATCGATTTAGCAATTGGATTTATAATGTAATGATTGCGGGATGATGTGATTCGTGATATGATGTGAGTGAAGTGATTGGAGAATTGTGTTTTGTAATGCTATGAACGAGCTCAGAGAGCTAGATTGTCGATCGAGTTTCGTACTTGTTTTTGAAGAGGTGAGGAGTATCCGTGGTGGCCATTTTTATGTGACACTCTTGCTGCGGTGCATCTCTTCGTGATCGTGGCTCCTGACAGAATGAAAATGACCGCCAGTGAGGCGGCTACAGAGGCAGCGACGGAGCCTGCGCAACCGTCTTGGATGTCGACATGGCAGCAATACTTGCGCTGGTGCCCGACGTCGAAGCAAGAAGTGCTTTCTTCCGAGAATCGGCTGTTTAGTCTTCTCAAGTACTTTCTCTGCTTCACGATCATTGCAATGCGTCATGACATCTTCATCACAGGACCTCTTCCTCAACTCAGACGGCAATGCTGATCGAGAGACGAGTGAGTGAAGTAGCGTTTGAAGGATTTGTTGATCAGGGTTATAGTCGGAAGGGGCTTGTTTCCTTATCTGCGGCTAGTTCCACATTCCACATTCATCCGCTGTAATCTAAATGACAAAGCACAAGGGATCGCAAAATCTTCGTTCAATCATGAATTGCGTCAAGTCATGGTTTTCATAACAAAATTCCTGAAAGATCGCAGTCGGGCAATCTCTGGGGGCCAGAACTGCCTACGTCCAAGAGCAGGTGAATATTGGCTCTGGACCTCCTGGTTCCAAAGTGCGCTGGTTTCGATCGGTCAGCAATGAACCCCGCTTCATCAATACTATCATGTTTGAGAGAGAGAACGCGCCGACATTGGTTTTGGCACGGGTATGGCGCTGCGCAAGGGTACTTCTTTCGCAACTACGATGACCTTGCCCAACGGTTTCGAGTTCTCGCCATAGACCAGATCGGGTGACTTTTCTTTTCTCTTCCCGAGTTTTTGCCTTATGCACCATCCGCTTGAATCCACTTGAATTATGAACCGGTTGCCTGAATATTCATCGTATGGTATGCTATTGGTTGGAATTAGAATCAGCTGACTTGAAACTCGTCTGAATCTCAGATGCGGGGCTTCAAGCAGGCCAGATTTCACCTGCAAAAGCACCGAAGGTATTGCCCCCAGATTCCGCGAAACTCAGGCTGCTCGAGTCATTGGTATCATTTATAATCTGCGCTGACTAGGTTCCGATTGATCATATTCTGAAAAGTGTAATTCAGATAGCGCCAAATTTGGTGTCACCGGAATCAGTGAAGAAGATTGCACGTTTTGGTCAAAAAATTATTATAATTGGACGAAAGAAAGCCCACTTATTACCTTTTGAAAACTGCCAAAAAGCATGGGGCTCAATTTGGGCTTCTTGGTCTTTTAGGGGTTAAGTTTTCTGTGTCGTAAGTGAAATTCTAAGCATGCTGCATGTATTTCTTTTTCTTTGTAGGAGAGTTTAAGAAGTGAATTTATTGCATCAACAGAGACCGAGTCCTGGTTTGTGGATTCTCTGGAAGAAGGGCGAAGGGCGAAGGGACTGGATCGTTTCATCTTATTAGGGCATTCTCTCGGAGGATATGTGGCAACCCGGTACGCCCTCAAGGTCATTGTCAAATTCAGGCTTACTGAAGTCCATGATTAATATTCCGCTTACAAAATTTCTCCGAGAATCACTCGGTAACTAGACTAAACAGAGATTGCACCAACTCGGAATATGCATGCACAGCATCCTGAGCATGTCCAGCACCTTATCCTAGTGGGCGCAGCTGGATTTTCTGAGGAATCGGACAGGATCATTCAGTTCAGATCTACGTGGAGAGGCGCCGTCACAAATTTCATGTGCGATTCCAATTTTACACCACAAAAGCTTGTAAGGTAAAGCTTCAGTTTACTCTTTCATAGCTCACCCAGTGTCTATTTTATGTTGCTATTTTATGTTGCGAGGATCACGTGAAACTATCATGAGCTTGCAATGGTGGTTTGTAGGGGGTATAGGTCCATGGGGACCTGCACTGGTTCGTAAATATGCAGGTGTGAGGTTCGGGACCTACGCCTCTGGCATCATGCTCAATGTGCAGGAGTCAAAGCTTCTCCTAGCTACTGCGATCTTCCTCTACTGTTGATGGTAGTTACAAGGTTCTACTATCATAATTCAAGTGTTGTTACCATTGCAGTGCCTTCTGTATGAGAGTAGCATAACTGACGTGCATGAATTGGTTACAGATTACTTGTTTCACACTTTGGCTGGAAGAGTGAGTGGAGAGCTCTGCTTGAGGTATGTCTTCTCGCACGGCGCTTTCGCTCGAACGCTACTTATTGCCAGGTATGTGAGTGAGCTGGTAGCATCACGCCGTTCTTCAGGGTAGAGAAAACTAGTACTGTTTGCGTCACTTTAGCATTTAACGTAGAGGAGTACGGCATTTGGAGTACAGTACAATAGAGCCGTGGAGATGTTACTGAGGATGCAAGATTTATTGTTTACGACTGCGTATGAATTATTTATTTGATGACAGAGTGGGAGGTCTTCTCAGTGACATGAACAACCTCACTACCAGCGATCCCAGAATACGTATATCGTATTTCGCGGGTACGCTACTCTGACTGCCTGCCAGGTGGCCGCTTCGGCGAATAGCAAACGTAGTAGTAGGAGCCACTTCCTAGCTTTGCATAAAAGTGATAGAATTTTGCATAAATTTTATTTTCTTTGGTAAATGGCCAGTTGCGACAATTTTAAAATTCTGGTAAATAAAATAGACTAATTTTTGTCTCACTTGCTCTGTGAAATTGCTAATTGTGAAGAACACCCTTGTTCATTGCTAGTAACATGTTTGTAGAAATTGCGATTTGTGCAAGTTTGTTTGATTTAAGTATTACATGCAAATTGCCATATTCAGAAATGACACAGGAATTGAAAAAGACACAAACATAAACTGGAAAACAGAAAAATGGCAATTGCAAAAGACAAACAGCATTTGGTAAATACATGGACATCATAAACACATGGACACTTGCAACAACACATACACAAACATAAGTTCACACACACAAACACTCTCATTAATATAACATCTGAACATAAGTAAACAGAAACACCAATAGAAACAAACACAAAACACAAACACAAACACAAAGATCCCAACATAAACACAAAGTAAACACAAACACAAAGATCCCAACATAGGTAAACACACAATCAACCCTAACATACCAACATAATCAACATAAAATCATCAAAGCCAACACTTGATTTGTAAACATAAATTTTCATTTATTTAAAAGTTCCACTAACAAGGGAATTGAACCCTTCTTGCTTAAAAAGCAAGACTGCCCAAATTGCAGTGTTAGTGAACCTGCACACCACTAAACACACAAGCCACATTAGAAAACAAAGTTAGAAGACAAAGTGTTGCTGCACCCCATGGTTGCTGAATCTCCTCGCACTTTAGGTGGTCAGATTCGTTGCCAAGCAGGTCCCAAACTCCCAGCTGTACTCTCTGATGTCAAGGAAAGTAACATGTTGGAGGTCAAACCCTAGCCTTATCTCATGAAAACTAAGGCCTCTAAAAGGGGGAGGATACTCATGTATAAAATAGGGAATCAGACATCTCCATGCCGTCCTACCTTAACGGCATTCTTCTAGGAATGAATAGCCTCCTTGTATGGAAAATTTTCCAAGGAATAATACTTTTGGCCAAACATGCAGACCACAAGCGGCAGATGTTTGCCTAGGCGGTTTCTGTGGCAAGATTTCAGAAATTTTAATGTTGAAAAACATCGCTCATCCTCCACCGACCCCAGCACCAAACAACAACCAATTTCTGCCAATTTGAAGTATTCGGAGATGAGCTTCCGCAGGTGCCGTGACTGAGACAAATCCCGCCAAAGCAAGATAACTGGATTCACTTTAGAAGTTGAAGAAAGAGTGGCATCACAATTTGCCTTCATCGTGACTTTAAAAAGCCCCTGTTGGTTTTCCAGGTTAGAACCAGACAAAAGCTCCGGGGCCGTGTAGCTGGTTTCCCCCGCCGTCCCTGCACTCAGAAGTCGTGAGTGAGAATAATTTTTTTTCAGAATTGCCAAGTGCTCATTGAAACTTTCATCCGCACCCGGCTGCTTCCAGTACTGGGGATAAATTATCCCAAACGCATCAAGCAATTCCTGCTGCGGGAAACGCCGGTCCAGCTCCTCGGAGAGAGACTGTGCGATCTCTGCCAAAGAGAACGAACAGCTGAGTCCAAAGCACTGAAAGCACAGAAACAACAAAACCAACGGAACAGCAAGCAAGAAGGGTACAAGCAAGCAACGGTACAGCAAGCAACAATACAAGCACAAGCAAGCAAGAACAAGCAAGGACTTCAAACTCACAAGAACTTCAAAGCACAAGCAACAATTCCAAACATGACAACCACCAACCCAAACAACCAACTTACACAGACCTCATTCCAGCAGAGGTGCTAGAGTCCTGGATATGATCACAATCCAAGAAAAAAAAAATTGAAGTTAGAAAAAAAAAAATTGAAGACAAAAAAAATGCAAAAAAAAAAAAAAAATGTGAAATATTTACCTGCAAACTGTCGCTGGATGGTGGCCTGCGTCTGAAGGAAGTCTTCCTCGGTGACGAAAATTTGATTCCCCGTCACCTTACAATGGCAACGAGCAAATACAGTGGTACATCCAAAATTATACATCAAGTGAAAGTCACCATTCTCCCCAGGTATGTCGCTCCACTGAAGAGGAATGTCAACTGAAGAAAGAGAGATCAATTCTTGGTAACGGTTAAACTCGGGTGTGGAGAACACGGTGGATTCATCCACAAACATCCTAGCGAGATCAGCCTGGCAAACTTTAATCGCTTGCAAAAAATCGCATATGAAGATGTCTCGAGATTGGGAAAGCTTGATAAGGCAATGGACAGCATTCAAAAGCGGTATAAAGCAAGACAGTGACAGCAAAACCTCAATATCGACGAGGTAGTCAAAGTTCGTGGCCGCCGCAGCTGCACCGGCTTTGCTGCCTGCAGCCCCCGACATGTCCAGCCCCATCTTCACCATGAGGGTCTTGTACTCGGACATAATACGTTGAGCTGGGCTCCGCATAGATATCCATCGAGTTTCGACATTCCTCACCATTTTGTTGCCCTTAGTTTCCATGAGATCGGCCAGTTTTTGTAACTCTGACTGCCGCTTGTGGCTGCGGCAAAAATATGCATACAGTGACTGACAGAGAGCCTCTAGACGAGACACCATGGGGTAATTCGACAAAGTCTCAACAACCAAGTTAATGCGATGACTTGCACAACTGGCTCCAAGACAAAATGGTGCCCACTTCTCTCGGATTTGAGTCGTCACACCGGTTTTGGGGCCTTGGAAAGTACTTACCCCATCTGCCCCGAAAGACACCAACTTACCTGCGATTTCCTCACGACTAAGACCTCCCTCACCAACTAAAGCATGCATAATCACATCGGTGAGATGATCTGCAGTCCCACAGTCAGCCAAGCAAGAAAGATGCAACAAGTGCGGGACTCTTTCCCAAGATTCTACAGCATAAACATGCACTCCAATCCATGAGGTATTGTCCACCGCCGTCACCTCATCAGCGCTAATGGAAACGTACCTAGCAGATTGAACCACAACTTTCATAGCAGACATGATACTAGCATGGAGATGTTCACTCATTTCCCACCCATAAGTTTCAGACCAGTGTTTCTTCGGTACGTTTTTTACCTTCAGGTGCCTTAGTAAGTATTGCTGGCGTTCATAATCAGACATCGGACGACCAAAACTAAGAACCTGAAACAAAGTAGAGAATTGTACTCCCTTTCTGCTGGCTTCACCCTCCAAGCCAGCCGCGAGCTGTTCCGCTACAGTACCAGCTAGGCGTCGCCCCGCCCACAATTTGTTGAAGGTAACATGTTTGTAGTCCCGCTTGATGTACGTGTCGCCCTTCTTCAAATGAGGAAGGGGCTCGCCATCAAATTTGCACACACGCTTTCCCTCGTGCTTCTCAAGGTTGTCCCCTTTCGGCACTATGATTTTTCTTCTCCCACTAACGCTGCTGCAACTCTTACACACCACCCCAGTTAGATTGTCCGCAGCATCAAATTCCCCTTCGGCCCAGGTGAATTTACAAGCCGAAACCTCTTGCCACCTTCTCGTGATGGTGGACGGGGCAATTTTTCTTCTTTTGCGCGCCTTCGGGGTGTCCTTCTCCCGCGCATCGCTCACCTCCAGTGCCGGATCAGCCCGCTCTGCTGAGACCACAGTTGCCTCAGACATCGAGGGAAGCTGCGGGAAAGGACTAGTGACTGAATCCGTCAATCGTGTCTGTGAAATCACTTGAACCTCCTGAGGCGTAGGCAAATACTTGGCCAACCCGTTCGCATTGCGTGAAGACCCGAACGTCCGCACGCGAAAGTTTTCCGGCAATCGCAACTTCGGCGCCATCTGCACCCACACCCTCAACAACCCACAGCAGCGCACAGCAGAGCAAGAAGCCAAAGCAAGCGAGTGAAGCGACAGTGTATGCAAACACAAAAGCCAATTGAAAGAACAGCAGGAGCCAAAAAATATACCCGCCCGAATCAGCACGACCCAAACATTACGTGAAAGCTCAGAAAGTGAGAGACTGAGAGGGCGAGAGTTGAGAAATGAGTCTCACAGCGATCCGTAGTTCTTTATATTCAGCCTACGCACCGCAATTGAGCACTCCTGGTGCAGGAGCTCGTCAGCTCGCTGGGCAAGCATTCGCCAAATCACCAGGAGTCCAGGAGCCCAGAAACTGAATCCAACAGGCCACCAACCCGCGATCGCCGAAGCACCCAGCCGCCCCACCGAAATTTCAAAATTCAAAGACGAACACAATCCAGGACTCCATTTCCCGATTGGAATGAATGCGTGGGAGACAGGTGACTGCGGTGAGGCAAACGTCTCTCAAATTTCCACTATAGACAGGAATTGGCGCTCCCAATTTCAGAAAACACAAATGGCGACGCGCAATCAAGGAGCGGCTGGAGCGCAAGCAATGGCGAACAACGTAACGTTACCAAACAATTCTAAAATCATTGCATACCCCAGAGCAGTTAATGCGGATCTAAGGAACGGTGGTACACTAATGAGCATTGAGCAACGAATCAGTGATTATTGAATACGTGAACGCCTCTGAGACTCTGAGCCTCTGAGGTTTAGCATCCCTGCAGGAACTCAAGTCGACCAACCCGCTAATCGGTGATGCAACAGGTACGTGACGGCTGCGATCCCGACGGGGGAGATGGAGCCGATGCCTGCGACCCCGACAGCCGAGATGGAGCCGATGCCTGCGACCCCGACGGCGGAGATGGAGCTGATGGCTGCGACCCCGACGGCGGAGATGGAGCTGATGGCTGCAACCCCGACGGCGGAGATGGAGCCAGCGCGCGAAGATCCAACGGTGCAGGTACAGTTTAGACTAAACCTAATTTCTTAGGGGAGGGGATGAATGCGAATATGCACTGAACGAAATGCACAGTTTTGCATCCCTGGTTTTGGCACGTTCGCAAATGTGCTCAAAAATTAATTTTTTGACTGAATTCTGCAATGGGCATTTAGCAGCGCCTGACACAAGGTAGAAACGGAGCGAATTTTCGCCACTTTAGGGAACGCTGCTCACTACCATTCAAAGATCGTGCCACAGATACTAAGCCAAATCATGCTTACAGTGCTTGCATGAGCCCAAGCAATTCAAAGCGAGTGTACGATTAGACGAGTTGCTGACTGCAATTCGTGTGATGACTGGAGACGGGATCAGGTCTTCATGTTATTATCAACAATATATCATCTACATTCTCAGATTATATAACGTTGTTTATTGTTTTTACGGACTTTGGGGTGACCGTTGCCAACTTCTTTCGTATACGGGGTGGATGACTGGATGGATTGGGGTGGAGCTCAAGAGGCTCGAAAGAAGATGCCTGTCGGCACTGAGCTTCTCCGTGTTCCTCAGGTAAGTAACTGAATGCCAGATAAGTTGGAAGATGTACCTCATGTTATGTCCTGCTTAGTGTCTAAATTTTCTTGCAACTTATATCTTCTTCAATGACCGAATGTACTCTGCTGATCCAGGGGGGACACTTTGTATTTCTGGACAATGCTCCAGGGTACTACTCAGCTGTCCTCTACGCATGTCGTCATTTCCTGCCCGGTGTTGCAATGAAGCACTTACCAGAAGGCGTTATCCAAGTGCCTCACCCAAACAATAGAATAGATACAGGTGAGCGTTAACAGATATTGAGTATTGAGTTCCTACATAACAAATGCTTTTACTATTTAGAATTTCCTATAGAGTTCACCACTTATGTCTTGACAATAAATTGACCTTGAAAATGAGAAGCCCAAGTATCAACCAAATATGTGAAGCTGTCAAATATCCTTGTGTAGGAAAGTACTATCAAGACTAACCACTCGATGACGAAAAATATGCAGATCGAAAACCGTGTGCTGAATCAGACCTCGTGATCAATGGTCTAAACACCCACTCCGAGTAGATAACTGTCCCAATCTGCTGCAAAACGAAAACTCATACCTTTCCGGATACATAAACCAGGGCCATACAACCAGGCTAGAGAACCGACTGCTTGCACCAAAAAAAGCTTGAGATCTGAGAATTACCTGGAGTGTTTCAAGCTGGCATTCAATCCAAGTCATAATCCAATCTCTAGAACGCTGGTCGGCCAACAGTTCGGCACTGCTAAATCAAGCTAGACACAAACTAAAACAAGATTTTCACCTCTCCAGTTACCAAAACCATATTGGATTTTTATCTGGCAGTCCGGCTTCAAAGCTGGCACGAAGGACTACTTAAACACAGCACTACTGCCATCAGTCACCGAATTATCAGACATGGCTGAACCAAGTCTGTCCGCATCATGGTCGACCTCGAAGGTCCCATCACTTGGCTGCACTCACTTAAGTCCTACTCGCAGAGGGAAACGGATACATACATAAACCCTAAACCTATTGGCAATTTGTACCAATGGAGTAAATGATAATATCGCACCGTCTCAAACTCTAAAATGGTAATCTTTAGTCAGTTTGTTCAGTGCAGAACTGTCAATCCCAATAAAAAAAATCTTCTCATTGCAGGTGACACTTTGGTGTGCCCTCCAAATTGAAAACGACACAACCATGCGGTGCAGTTTGTACCAATGGAGGGTCGATCCCTGTAGCACCATCTCATACTAAACTGTCAATGAAGTCCAGCCTGTAATCAGTTTGTTAAGTGCATAACCAACAATCCCAAAACAAAGCTTCTCACACCGTTGGTGTCATTCCGGTGTGCCCTCCATTTTGAAAACGGCCACCACAAGGGGCAGTTTGTATCAATGGAGGGTCGAGCCCTGTAACACCATATCATACTAAACGGGCAATGAGGTCCAATCTGTAATCAGCTGGAAGTGCACCAACAACTACCAGCTGCCCCGAAGACAAATGTACCAAATATCCTTCCCAGGTGGCTCCGGATCCCGCCACCAATGATAACCCACAAATCAACCAATGCCATGCAACACACGACTACTATATATTACCCTCTCCGGACTCTACTCTACTCGCCTGCCATCAGAAACCAGCTGTCAGATATGGCAGAGCCAATCTGTCCGCATCATGGTCGACCGCATTAGGTCATATCACTTGGCTGTGCATATAACGACCCACACGCACAAAAGAATAAAAATTACCAATGAAATCCCTAGATTTCCAGTCGACATGTCGCATAAAATTTGTAAAACAAGCACAAACCTCAGTAAGGCAACTGCCGATATATACTCTATACCTTATTTGCCCATTTTGATAACTTGTGGCAGCAGGCAACTGCTGATATATACTCTATATGTCTCAAACAGAAAGTGCTCCTAATCCAATACACTAATAGTCACTATCAAGAAATAATGGTCGAGAAAAATTCCCTGTAGTTCTATTTCTTCCCCGTAGATGTCACATTGAACTTGAAAAATATAATGTCCCCATCATTAACAACATAGTTCTTGCCTTCCTGTTTGTACTTTCCAGCAGCCTGTAGAAACACAAAAAAATAAAAATAAATTAGGATACTAAAATAAGCAAACAACAAATAATAAATTCAGAAAACCCCCGAAAGACAGCAATGCTAGAAAGTAGCACATTTCGATTGCAATAATTGATCACACAAACGCCCCATACTCACACCCCATCATTTTGCAAGAACAACAGTCCCACACAAATCAGTGTCCTTTGCCAGAACAAAGTAAGAACAAGCCCCTTACCTTCACCGCTGACTCGGTTTTAAGTTCTTTCAAATCCTCAAATTTCATGACCTACAAGACAACACAGGGTACAATTAATCAAACATCAATGATTACGAACCAATTATTAGGAAACCACGAGCTAAGTAGCAGTGACAGTCGTACCTCTGCACAAATAAATCCTCGTTCAAAATCAGTATGGATAGCACCAGCTGCTTGTGGAGCCTTTGACTGCTTCCGAATCTGCCAGCACTTCACCTGCCGTGACACAAGGGAGTCCAATTGTTAAAATCGGATCAGAAGCAAAGCGTATACGGTTAATATAGCTATAGTATCAATTACCACCTTAACGCGGTGTCAGCAACTGCCAAAACAGCGGCTTTAAATATAACATAGAGGTTTATAAATATATACCTCGTCAGCACCAGCCGTGAAGAAATAGATCAGATTAATAGCAGCAAAACCCGTCTTGATGATTTTGGGCAAGGCACTGAACAAGCAAAAATTACTAATCTCAGCATTTGCAGCAATTATATGATATTATAAAACAAAGCGAGAAGCAACCTTTGAGATCTGTAAAATAATGTCAACTAATCTTTCTTCGAACAGGTGTCCTCCGAAAGCACCGGTCTCCATTGCGAAATTCGATTATCTGTAAATGCTCAAATCATTACTCCTGGTACACACCTGGTAAGATCGTTCTCTTTGCAATACACTGCCACTTCATCTGCAGGCATATCTGCTAGTTTCTGTTCTAGCACCCCACTGAAGGGGATTAGGGCGCCGCCTCCATGAGCCTGTACCCTAAGAACCCAGCCCAGACCCAAAGGTTTGTAATTTCAGTCATGATACTTTAATATCTGCATTGTATGATAAACTAATAACCGTACGCAGACGCGCAACAGAAAGGAGAAATCTATGATATCAAAATAATATTACACGCAGCAAATCCGTATTACCAAGCATGAATCTTAGCAAGCCACTTGTTCTTCTTCCGTTGGTAGTCTTTCTCCGTCATATTGATCTGCAAAGATCAGACACCCGTACAAAATCAGACAGTGACGTTTTAATTAGAAGATATAGAGAGAGTTTCCCCAGTATTGAAAGTTAGACTAAAGGTTCTTCAAGTTCTAATGCATACTGAGCGTAAGCTGGAAAAAAACATCAGTGAAGACGAAAATTTGAAGCTGTACTTACCAGATATACCACAGGCTTCGCGGACAGCAACTGAAATGTATTCAAGATCTCTATTTCAGCAGTTTTCCATTCACCAAGTCTGACATCCTTCTCTTGTTTCAACCAATCATAGACCTACTCCACAAGAAAATGAGGGTCAGTTCAAACTCTTCGTGAAGAGATTCAATAAAGAACCTTACGATCCAACATGGTCACCCGTTGGATTGTTAAACCAACAATCCAAACATGATTAGCCGTTTGCAAATCTCAAGATGACTACAAAACCCCGTTTCAAACAATGCAATCACGTCACTCTAGACTGAAGTCTCTAAGCTCATAAAGAAAGACTCCGCAGAGAATACAAACTGACCTTTTGGCAACATTCCAATTCCAATTTTGCCTCTTTCGCGTTACTGCGCTTCAGGACCTTCTCGCAGTCTTCAATTTTCCTCTCCATAAACTCAATGTCCTAATACAAAGCAGAGCGAAAGAGATCAGGGAAATAGACTCAGTTTGCGTTTATGGATACTGATAAATTGACAAAACCACTCATCCAAATACATGGAACAAAGCACCATCCACGTAGAACAAGGAAAACCTGACAAAAGGCAACTCCTACAAATAGCCAAAATTAAACCTCCGCTAACAGTTGAAGTGACCAAGAGAGATACCTTGAGACGCAATTCCTCAGAAATGATGTCCAAATCCCTAACAGGGTCGACTGAGTCTTCCACATGTGTTACCTCAGGGTCATCAAAAGCTCCTGTAACAAACCAAGAAACACAAAGTATGAAATCAGTCGAGGTACGTGAAGATTCTCAGAGAAATATACTGGTTCCGAAAATTCAGCACACAGCTTCATGTCATCTTGACCTAGGAACAACTGAAGCAAAATATGCAGTGATGATCATAAATGCATCATTGTCACAGGAATAATAGAACGTACTCAAAACGTGGAAAATGCCATCAACTGCTCGAATGTGTGACAAGAAAGCATTGCCCAAACCCTGACCCTCGTTTGCTCCGCGAACTAACCCAGCAATGTCGTTGATCTCAAGAAAGGCAGCCACCTGAATCATGGCACGGAAGTGTACTTGCCTCAGAATTCGTAAACATGGAGTCACCCTTATCCTTTGAGAGCCACTATATCAAGAGGGAGACCTTTGGCGGCCTCAGTTATTCTCTCATGTGGAAGGGAAAGGTTAATAATTGCGCTCACATCCAGTCTGAGAACAGTTATTACCTATCAATATTTCAAGACTACACACACTGATCATAATCCAGAGCTATAAATGTCAATAATAACCTCGCTCTTGGGCTTGAAAAGCTGACACAGCCAATCGAATCGCTCATCGGGCACATACACGCGGGCTTCATTAGGCTCAATGGTGCAGAAAGGGAAGTTCATCGCCGGGATGGACAGTTTCGTGAGAGTGTTGAACAAAGTGGATTTCCCGACATTGGGAAGTCCAACCTGCAAAAGAATCACAGACCGCGGTGATATAAATTTGTGATGCTAAGCACGATATGACAAATTCCTTGGAAGAAACATAAACAACAGTCAACATGATCAGTACAAATACATCCATCCTAAGGTAGGGAAACCCAAATTTACAATCCTAAAATCTCAGACAATAGGTACATGTTGGTTAAGAAAGTGATATTTTGACGAGTCTAATAATGGGAACAATACTCAATGCGATTTTAAGTGTCCTTTCTTTGCAGCCAACATGATTAAATTAAATACCAACGTCCTACAAGCCAAAGAACCCAAAGCCTACAACTCTCGAGTCATGTGAATCACAAATGAGCACTTCAGAAAATCTACGTAAACTGTCTTGATATATACATTCTTTCACTCTTCCCAGCAATTATCATCAAATATAGATTAAAAACAAATTGCGGCTGCTCTTCTCAACAATCTCCCAAATCTCCGGTACGGCCACGTAAAATTGGCACTTAATCAGATATCAGCAGGTGAACATCCTTCTAATAAATTAACACGTAATTACTATACAGCAATATCAACCTTGAATCGATTGAACAAATAAAAACTTCACTCTTCATAATTTTTGCATACTGTATGCAAATAACGAATTTTTGACACATAAGAATCCTCGTTCATTTGGAACTAGAACATACACACTATTGAATAGCCTTATAAAAGGAGCTGTGCTGAACAGCACAAGTGACGATTTCGGGGGACTCTCCCAGCTCGACACCAAATCAAGTGAACTCAAATCCTATCACAAACCTGAACACGAAATACTCGGAATTTTTTTTTCTAAGAACGACGCGGTGAACATCGAAACAGCGGCAGTGGAGAGCGTGATGGTAGAAAACGTACGATACCGATCTTCAAATGCGAGGAGAAGCGACCGAGTATGGGGCGCTCGGCCGGGGCCTCCTTGCCCTTGGCTGCCTTAGGCGGCATGGCGTCACGCAGCAGCTGGGGTCGTTGGTGAATCTGTAGCGGAAACTCCAAGTCTACGCTCGCGGTGAAGGCGCCAGTGAGCTAGACGCTGCAGGGTAGTGCCACTAAGAGAACACAGGGAAACCTCAAAACCCTAATGGAAGCCCTAAAATCGACGACGATGACGACGATGGTGGTGGACGGCGACCCCAGGACGAACGAGCATCTCTGGGTCGCCCTCCCTCGGCACTAAGGGCTCCTCCGAAATGGAGAAGCGCCTCGCCTGCCCGCCACCCTCCTTGCCCGCTCGACCTTATCAAGGGTGCATGTAAAAGAAAACCCCCTATTTTGGGCCGTTCCAGGGTATATTCTTGACTTCATTTTACAAATTTGGGGTCTCTAATCGCAAAATTTGCAAAAAAAATCATGTGCAAAAAACAGGGTTGGCCTGGGCAGGGAGGGTGGCGGGCAGGCGAGGCGCTTCTCCATTTCGGAGGAGCCCTTAGTGCCGAGAGTCGCCCTCTCGTGAATGACCTTTGATGACCATATCAGTGCTGGACGTGGGTTGGGTTTCGGAGATACCCGAAGGGTAATGATATTCATTTTCAAAGTTTATCATTAAGCTTGACTTTGGGTCAAGGAGGGAAGTGCCTTAAAGGATTAAAATAAGGCTACAAGATTGGGAAGCCCAAGTCACTAGCTCCCACCGAAACTAGGTCGTGCGGGCGCTAACCGGTGGTGGGGATGGGCACTAACTTGGATGGAGGATATTGATGCCACCCTAATTGGGCCCACTGCTGGCTGCTAGGTGGATGAAATGCGTAGCGCTCCATTCCCACCACCGGTTAGCGCCAGCATGGCCTAGTTTCGGTGGGAGCTAGTGACGGGGATTGGGAAGCGAAGGATAAAAGTTACGTAAAATGTTATCAAAATGTAAGAAAAAATTCCAGGTCACTGGATTGGCACAATGGAAAATTGAGCTTGCTTTTCTAAACTTTAAAGAATTCTATGTTACTTAAGGCTTGTTCTCACTTGGTGTTAAAGAATATTGTTATTGAGGGTCTTAGGAATAAATTCAAACCTACTTTTGGACTAGATTCAGATTGCAAATATCACCCGTAACACTAAGTGTGAACAAACCATTGTTTTATCAGCTTTTAGTCCTACTTCATGAATAATTGCATTTAAAGTGAAAAAACAAGTTTACATACACCTTACTCAACTAGATTTCTTGACTTTGAACCTCCATAAATTAAAAATTTGTAATGATAAATTTAATTTCTTAATTTTTTTTGTTGAAGAATTGAGTTAAAAGTTGTGGGAAAAAAATTCAGAATAAAAATACTTGATTTTCATACTTAAAATAATTATTAAGTAGAACTAGGAGCAAGATAGAATAAAAAAAAAAATATTAATAGATCTACAATGGAATTGCAACACAATAATCCTTGTGGTGAGATTGTTCCAACAATAGAACTACTAAACAACTTACCATTGCTTACCATTAGAAGGCCACATTCCTTCTTCAATGCATCTATGATCTATTGTGCATCTTTTTGCAATGAACATGTCTAGATTGTCACTTCAAAATAGAGTTGTCCGACCACTTCATGACACATTGCAACGTTAGTATGTCTGTCATAATATAACCTTTAAATCCAACGTCCGTCACAATAGAATATTTACTATGAAAAGGGGATAAATTTGATTAGCACAATGAATAATCGGAATGAAAAGAGTGGCAAAATCCATGGACAAAGTCAGCTTTGGGTCAAACAAACTAAGCAATCATTACCAAAATGGAACTGCTCACAAAATGTACGCATTCACATGCCCCTTGCATCCTTCATATTTTGAGGATATGATTGCAAATGGTAGTCAAAGATGCTAATGATTCATCACAAGTTTTAATTGTAATTTGCAATTCTTTTGGATGCAACAAATTAAAGGGATCATTCAAGAGGTTATATATATGACTATTTATCAATTAAAAGTGTGTTCAAACACTGAGATGCTCCACTTCCTAACTTCTCCTCCCCAAAGATTCTATCCAAGGTTTTGAAAAGGATTCCCTTTTGCTCTCAAGAAGTGGTAAAATCCTAAGAGGTTGACACATCGTAATCCTTCCTACTAACAACTTACCATTGCTTAGCATTAGAAGGTCATATTCCTTCTTCATAGCATCTATAATCTATTGTGCATCTTTCTGCAATTAACATGTCCAGATTGTCACTTCAAAATAGAGTTGTTCACTTCAGGTCACATTGCGATGTTAGAATATCCGTCACAATGTAACCTTCAAACCCAATGTCCGTCACGATAGAATATCCACTATAAAGGAGGGGGAGTGTAAATTTAATTAGTACAATGAGCAATCCAAATGAAATGAGTGGCGACATCAATGGACAAGATCGTATCACCAACTGGCTTGATAGTTGCAAAGGTTTGCTCCATTGTTGTATTTTGACAAGATACTTCAATGTGAGAATTTGGTCACTGCAATTATTTCTATCAACTTTGATCCTATGCTTGATCAATAAGCACTTAATTCTAGAATTTGCTTTATCAATCTAAGCTTTATTAATGTATAAAAAAATCTGTTTGTGATTTAGAGTCTCCAATCAAATGTTATGGACAAAATTTAGAGAGGATGTTTGAAAATGTCTCACAACGTTCCCTATAGCGTTCCCAACATTGGAAGCGTCACCTTTTTTTAGATAGGGCCTTTAAAAATAATAAAATATTCAATAGAAAAACACACTTCTTTTTGCCTTGAAGTTCTTTTGTACATATACCTTCCTACCAACGCCTTTTGCTTTGTTTTGAAAACCTCTAGAGCAATTTTTTTTTTCAAGATTTACTATTATGTGGAATGCTTCATTTCACTTCATTCTACTTCATTGAGATGAAAGTTATAAAGACTTTAAGTTTGTAGATAACCAAAACATAGTAAGATTTAAGTTAATTTTTGAACTCAATTTTTAATTTTTTGAAGAATAAAAGAAGTGTGGGTGCAAACTGCTTGTAAGAACATTATTTCTGTGGTAATTGATATTTTTGTAGTCTTTTTCATAATTTTTTTATTCTAGTGTATCCTCATATTTGTCCAATATTTTTCTTAAGAATGAAGATGTAATATTTTGGGTTGAAATTTTAATACATATTTTAAACTCATTTCTTCAAAACATGTTCTTCATTAAAATATTCAACAAGTTGTAGGACATATTCATTTTTATTACAAAGTTTGAAGGATGAAAGTTTACCATTGGAAAGAGTTATTAAAATCTTATTCTTTCTTGCTGAATTCTGAGATCTTTTATTTTTTTTAATTTTTTTGTGTAGAAACTAAAATGAGGTAGTTTGGAGCCGGCGCTTTCTTGTAAAACATTGTCATAATCCTCATAGGCTATATGAATGAAATGAGTATTTTCTAGCCTACTAATATTTATATTGGAGACATTTAAATACAAATGCCTACAATATAAAAAAAAATAGGTGGATGCTCTCACATAATTATACAATCTTTATTTAATGTTATATTACATCATAAAATTTACAATTGTGGAGGTATTTTCATCTAACAAGTTAAATAGATTTGATTAAAAAGTCATATAAAAATCTCTCAAAGTGCTCATAACTTATTCAAAATTTCTGAAAAAGGTATCTTGCTCAAATGTTCAACATAACAATTGGGTCTAAAATTAATGGAAAAAATCTTAAATTAGTCAAACATCCTTTCTAGGACAAAAACTATGTAATTTTAAAACCTATAAGAATTCAACCATACATTTGAAATTATAGAAAAAGTCAATTTATTATTAGGACTAATAATTCTATTTTATTTACCTTCTTTTAACCTTGGAAGAATGCACCCCTATCACAAGATAGTAAGCCAATAAATATCTAATTCCAATATAAAAATATGCATTCTTCATTTCTATAGTTTTTGTGAAAATCATTCATAAAAAACTTTTAGTCCATGACATCTTTACTAGATAAACCTTGTAAGGATGCTTAAACTGTCTAAAAATGAATGACTCTTAAGTGAAAATGAAAAATGCACCTATTGGCTCAAAATTATAACATTTTGGGGGTTACGACTTTGGAGATAGGTCTCTCAAAGATTGTACTCCTGAGAGTGCACACATTCAGCACTAAAATTATATGCCATTCAAAATTTGAATCATTGTTCCTATATCCATTCCAATTCCACGTTCCAAATATCAATTGTCACCATCACATGGCCATCAATAATAAGCAAAAACAAAATGAGGTACGGTGGAAACACTCAAAACCGTCATTATAAGCAATTCAGTATAGTTTGAGGCACTTTTTCCTAAAACTAATATTTTGTAGTATTAGCAACTGAAAATTATGAATAGTTAAAAAAATAGATTTTTCGGGTATGGCATGTAATTTATATTAATTTCAAAATGGTAGCTTTCTAGACCACTAAAACCATCATATAGGTAGATCTTAAACTGAAATTTTCAAAAATCAGTAGTCAATGAACCAAAATTAAGTATGGGAAAAATTTATTGATGCATTTGAAGGACACATTTGAAGGACAAATGAAAAATTTATTGATGCATTTTAATGGAAGTTTAGGAACACATATAGTGGAAGTGTAGGATACATGAATGGAAACATGGACATTTTGGGATATTTCTACTTTATACAAAAACCACTCTAGTCACTAAAAGTAGTGTATAGAATGACAAATTTTCCAAATATACAAGGAATGTGAAATTATGTGTAGTCTCATTAAAGCATCTTCAATCATGAAACACTTTAAACATCACACTGAATAGAATGTTATCTTTTGTTTGGTGTAAAGTTAGAACTTGTGATTACCATCATTGGAAGTGCACCAAAAACTTTTTTAATAGACACATTATAATTTGAATGTTTGATCTTTTACCCCTAAAGGACAAGGCATTCAAATTTCAAACATGTCCTAAGCTTATTGTGAGCGCAGTGAATTTTCTGGTTTTGACTACTTGTCTTTAGTAATGTAAAAAGGAGTCATTTACGACTTGTCTATAGGAAGTAAACAGGAAAGGAATGATAAATGAACAAATAGATGAAGGATTTTGAAAGCTGTGAATAAACTAGATTGGAATAGTGACAAATTGTTTTAGCATCGGTTGATACTCAAGGTCTCACACCTTTTTAGTAGCTTAAGATGAACAAATTGTCAACTTCTTCTCTCTCACTCTCTCGGTTATTTTTCTTGCGCTTTAAGTGTCATATTGTTCTTGTAAATTGTGAACTCCTTCAATTTTGTAATACAAATTGTTTTTTTGAACTAATTATTCAGCACAATAGTGCTGTAGTGAATTATCATGATCCAGTGATTGGATCATTTGTTGTGTGTGACAAATTGTATTTGAAGTTGTAAAATAATCCAGTGATTGAATTGTTGATAATCCAATGATTGTTATTGTAACAAATTGACGAGTTAATTCCAAGTTCTTTCATTGTGTGTGTTATGTATGTGATTGTGACAAGTTGTGAGTACAAAATAGTATGAGTGGATATTAGACCAGTAAATTGTGTTGGCCATTGTGGTTTTCATAGTAAATTCTTGAACTTAGTGAATGATTGTTTGTATAAAATGAATTGTCAATTGAGTGCTATACTTGGATACTTGCTCTGGGATAATTTGTCAACTGGGGAGTTGGAGCAACTAGACGAAAGAATCATCTGTGAATTGCAAGCGGAAATCAAGCTCGGCGCCGGATCGTGAAGGACCAGCCGAGAACATTTTATCTGGTATGTAATTCTTAACAAATTGCTTTGAATTGTAATTTGCATTATATAATTATTGGATGAGTTGTCTTTGAATTTAAATTGGAATGTAAAAGTGTGGAATTATGTGAAGACTGATAATAAATAAATTAATTAAGATATCCTGTTGAAAGGAATTTTGAGAGACAAATTGTCCATCTGAATATGGTTCAAATTATTATTTATCAAGTTGTTGTAAGAAGGACTGTATTGTAGATTGTTAAATCAGCAAATGAGAAGAAGTGAACTGTAGACAAATTGTCGTTACAATTGCTATGAATTAGAAATGATAAAAATCAGATTGAAATTATGATTGTGCAAAGAGTGAAATGATTAAGTCTATGGATTTTTGTAAATCAAAGATAAATCCATGTATGTGAAATTGTTAAGTGTTGAAAACAATTGGAAATTGTGTGATTCAAATATCTACTATTTGTGATCTTTTAAGACTAATTGTCATGCTTGATGTGTGTATTAAGCTGTAGTACTGTTGAAGACAGAGAAAGACCAGATGTTTGCAAACGAATTGTCATTATAAATTGAATTAAAATTGTAAATTTTAATTATGTGTGTTTGTGATTGAGAGAATTCTATGTGCAATTGATGTGTGTATGAATTGTTTGATCTTGGAAGGAGAGTTGTTATCAAGTATTTTAATGTGACCTTTAAATTTGTTAAAGAATTTATTTCCTGATTGGAAAATTTAACAAATTGTCTCTTGATCTCTAATCAGTAAGTCTGAAGCAATTAGAAAAATTGTCAAAGAGTGAGTTTGAAGAGTTGAACTGAACTAGTGAGTAGTTCAGATCTGTGTGTGAATTAGAATAAACGAGATGAGCCTTGGTTTGATGCATGTTAAGTATGACTAATTGTCTTACCAGTTAGCACAGAGAGGGTGTAAATTAGTTGTTGGGTGAAATTAAATTGGGATTGCTTAGTGGATGTGAATATAGTTCTAAATGAAGTAATTTTGTTCTAAGACATGACAATTAGTCTGAAGGCCAGCTTGAGTTGGTAAGGCTAATAGTGAGATCTATCGCTTTGGTTTGGTTCTTGTATTTGAAATGAATTGTGTACTTTAACAAATTGTTGCAAATGTGCAGAGTGTACTAAGCCTAGTGAATGCATTGCAATCATGCCTTGCATTAGTTAGAGACAAATTGTTGTAGGACTAGGACTGGTTTCCACTCATCTAAATTAGTGATTAGGCTAGTAAATAGTGACTGGACAAATTGTCTTGGTAATGCAAATCACCAATAATTAAGGAACATGTGTACAATTATATAAATATATTATACAATTATTATATTTGCATTTGTCTAGTAGTAGATCATGCGCATGACAAATTGTGGTCAAACTTGACAAATTGTTGAAACTCTCCCCTAGAACACTAGGCAAGACTGAGACTGCATTTCACGCGTCCATAGCATTATTTAAAGGACTGGCAATCAAATTATACAAATGGGTATAAGAGTGAATGTATGTTTTCTTGGTGTTTGTGAAATGTTATTGTAAATCTCATTCCAATCTTGAATACAAGTGACCCTAGTCACAAAAACATTAGACTATTTGACTATTCCCTAGATTTTGAACCCCTATACTAGTTCTATGGGTATTTGCAGAAGTAGCAAAACTTAGATTACACTTGCAAAAATGCATTTTTTTATTCATCAATTTTTTTGAAGATTCTTATATTAATTTTTTAACATTTGTACTTTATAAACTTTGAAAATTTTGCTTTACAAATATTCTATAATCCAAAGGGTACTCATAGGTCTAGCATGAAAAATAATTTCTTCAATTCAAAAATTGACCCTTCAAAAATTACTAGACTTAAAAATTTAAATCAAAATATTTAAAAACCACTATGGTTAGAACATACTTATATAAATCACTAATATTTAATCTAATCATAGTGGAAAAAAATTCTTATATAAATCACACATATTTGATCTATAATCTATTTGAGAAGGAATTTCTAATTTTTGGCTTCAAATATTATTGAAAAATATTATTTTGAATACTAGTAGGACTAGCTATGTAGATATAATCTATGTATCATATTTTACAACTATTGTTGTAGAGTCATCATTAAATTATTATTCTAAGTTGCATTTTATAATACATATTGATAACTTTGGAAATCTAAACTTCCCTTGGTCTTTTAAGGTTTACTTAAGTTGATCAAATAGGGCTAAAAGAGGGAACTACCTAAAAGAATTAAAAATGGGGCTACAAGATCAAGAAGCCAACGACAAAAGTTATACAAAATTTGATCAAAATGTACGAAAACCTATATGTCATTGGATTGGCACAATGGAAAAATTAAGGCAAGCTTGCTTTTTGGAATTAACAAAATTCTATAATACTTATTTTGTCAACTTTTGGTCCAACTTCATGAACTTTTCTACTCTTTATCCTCTAAAACAAACATAACATTCTTATTAGAGGATTCTAAACCTCCCCAAGACCACAAAGCAGTTTGGAGAAAAGTTTGTAAGACAAAGTGAAATCATGCTTGTCAACACGAAATTCACACCAAAGTAGATTTATTTAATGAAAAATGCAAAGTGCATAACTGAAATGAAGTTAATTGTTTTAGATTTTTCATCAATATAGTACTAGAAGATTCAAATATGAGAAATTCACGAAAGATGTAGTCCTTTCTCTAAATCATTTTTCCAAGAATTATTTTTTCATGGTGTATTTTATTCCGAGGTCAAGGTCAACAAAATATGTTTTCTTAAATGGATGTAAAAAATTTCCGGGTATTGTTTTTGAAAAAAAATTGGGATGAAAACAACAACAAATTTTTATATTTTAAAGCTCTTCTTCAATCACATTTGTCAACTTTGAATGATTATCAACATTGCTGAATTTAGCCACCAAATATGATAGTTCATTTCTTTGCAAATTTTATATTTTGTTCTATTCTCTATGAAACATATTGTAGCTTGCAAATTATTTTGTATACTTACAAATATTGCAATTGCTAATTGAAGAAATAAAGATTCTAAACAAAATTTAGATACGTTGTAGTAAAAATAACACAATTGTACAAAATAAATTTTAAATTTTTTAAAAACATATTTTGATTTTTTAATGATTTAATCAACCCTGATAATAATATTTTTTTTATATGAGTAAATTTCTTTTGGGATGTTTTAGCAATGGAATGAGAATTGTTTTCAGAAATTTTTGATAAGAATTTTATAAATTTCACAATTTTTATTCAATGAAATATTATTGACTAAAATATAATTCCAATTTTTTCATTTTCTGTAATTTACTCCAAAAAACTTTTAAAAACTTTTAAAAAATGCTTAAAGTGTTTCTATAATATTTTTCATGACTTGTTTTACTTTAATTTATACAGGTGTGTTACTTGCACTTCAATATGTTCAAAATTTGTTGAAAAAATCTAATTTTTCAATTAATTATGGCAATCTTTGAAGTGTATGAATACTTGTGAGAGCCTTTATAGGACAAATCTTGCAATACTTTTTTACACTATTTCAACCCATCATTTTAAGCCCCCTTGATTCTAAAGATGGAACTTGCAGCTAGACCTTCACCAATTTGGATAATAAACAAGTAGTGGTAAAGCTCTCAAATCTTAGTGCAAGATTTCATAATTGGTTTCTATTTTGTCCCTACGTAATTTAGAGCCTCCCCAAATAGTTCCAAAGATACTACCAATTGCAAAGAGTTATCAAATAATTGTCACACTCTGACATTCTAAATCCTAAATCCTAAACCCCAAATGACATAACAAGTACTAAAAATCTATAATGCATAATTACAACGCAAAATTCACTAGCCTAGGAGCATCAAAAAGCATTACATTAGAGTCTCTCAGCATGAGAGCCGGTTGTCTACTTAGATCAAATTTCTACATCAATTTTGCTATCACTATGTCAGAAAATTTACATAATTATACTTGCAAAATCACTTTCTGCACATAACATTATTGAAAGGAGTTGTGAATACCTAAGGCCCAACAACTAATTCAAGGAAGAATCAAAATATCCAAGATGTTTCAATTTGATGTCTTCTTTCATTGGTACATCTTCCTTTCTATATTGAGTTCATTCTACAACACAATTATATAGAAAAGGGCTGGCATCCAACATTCCAACACTACTCTATACATTTTGCAACCAAACTATCAACATGATACTCAAAAGACTTAATCTCTACAGTCCCAAGGTCATTTTTATACAAAAACCTACTCAAGACTACCACTTCTACAACATTTACCTTCAAAATCAAAATAAAATAAATTTTATAATCTAACTATAGGATCTTGTTCTACACTTTTCCTAGATCTCGTGGTATAATTGTTCCTGATTTTTGGCCATATAGATTGAAAAATATTAGCATTCAAAGTGAAAGAAAAATTTTCTTTCAAGAAGTTGCTTTGATTGCCCGCAAAACAAAAAGCTCCATAACTTTCACATCAACTACTTCAAATGGAATGAATCAAAGCTTTCCATTTAGATAAAAATATATTAAAAAAAAATTGTGGTTTATTTTTGCTGCCTACTTTCCCCCGTTTTGAGGTTATTGTGGCATAATTTTTGCTCCCATGCACTGATTGAAATTTAAAAAATTATATTCTTAAAAAGCTAATAAGTTTTTCTATCTTATGAGAAAGTTTCAAGAAGCTTATGTAAAAACTGAGATCATAGGAACCTGCCTGAAATCCATTTTGTCCCCCGTAGGAACAATGAGACTTTAGGAATTAAAGAGAACATTGCTAAAGGTGGATTCACACTGGGTCTTATGTTACAATGTGTAGGAATAGGTAAAATGCGCATAAATTGTAAGTAAATAGTCCCATTTCATACTAGGAAAACTATTGAACTTGCAATTTGGAAGATAATTGAATTACCTAAAATCGCTCTATTCAGATAGGCAGTGGTATTTTCATCCACTAGTCACAGTTGGCACGTAAAAATCGATAAGAAAAAGAAGTGTTCACACCATAGTGGCCATGGTCATCATTTGGTTGTTGGATTTTTGTTCAATCAAAGTTTTTGCGTTTTGTTTGTCGAGAGTGACTCTTTGCTTTGAGGGAAATCGGTTGTTGTGCTTTAAAGTACCTGCTAGGTCATTTGTCATCCTCCTTCTCCTAAGATTCGTCAGTGACATGTCGTCTCCACTACCTTCCAATTTCCGCTCTGTGGGCTTTTGAAATTGGAGAATTTGTTGGCAAAGATTGCATTGAAAATTGTGGGATTTACTTTGAACATTTCAAGTGCGACTTGCTTGCTCCGACACTGTGGAATTTAGGCTTTGTTTCTTTTTTCCGTCAAAGTCTCCATAGCCCTATAGCCCATTCTTTCTAGTGTTGATGACCTCCATCAATTCCTGAAGCGCCGCATTCCATCGAATGGAAATTCTCCAATGACTGCAATTTCTCAATAAAGTTCCGCCTTTCCTGAACTTCAGAAATCTGCAGTGAATGGGATTTCTTGTCCAACAGTGATCTTCATCCAACTCTAGTAGGTCAGTGTTCTCATTTCCGTCCATTTACTTTCAATGACTTTATCGAAGTCCAATTCATTGTGCTTGACTGCCTTTTTGGTTTCCAATGCTTGCTTGTGGATGACTGCAATTATTATTGTTGTTCATGCATATTCTTTTGAATCTCTTGAGTTTGCTCCCTACACTCTCGAAGAGATGCACTTTGTTTGAATCAGAATTGAAGCGGCTGAAGCAATACTTTTTGCTTCCATAGTTTAGGTGTTTCTTGTTTAAAGTTACAAACTTGTCTCCTAAACATGATTGATTGCGTTTCCTCTTGTTACTATTTGAAGACTATCTCCTCAATGGTGCTCGCCTCAGGTGCAAAGAAATTGGAAAATACAATGAATGTTGACCACATGTTTGTATTGACAATTATATTGAGAGTACCAATGTTTCAATGCGGTTCTAAAAAACCACCTCATGAAGACATATTTGTGAAACAAAAATTGCGATCACTATTCTCCACTTTTGCTTTAATTTGACGTTGTGATTTTTCTATTGTGCAGATCTTTTTGTATTTGAATTTCTCCCTTGTCCAACTATTGACATCAAATGGATTCCCCTTTCACTTAGAACATTATTGCTGCTTTTGGAGCATGGATATTGCTGCAGCTGCTAACTACCCTTCAGTGTGCGCACTTCATGAGAACCTCAAAAAAAGACGACACCTTGGAAGACTTCTTTTCAGCTCTTCTTTCATTGCCAAGTATGCTAGTGCAAGACTCATTTTCCAATATGTTAGTTGCTTTATATAACTAGAGTTGGTGGACAAGCTTCAACATTTTTGGAGATGATCTAGGTTTTTGGGTGAAACCAAGATCCACAACGTGATTCTCCAAGTTCCTCATTGACTAGTGCAACGACAAATGTTGGGTGTAAATGTTTTGGATGAGAAAACCATCTATCTTTGCTTTGGCAGATTTGTTGAAGCCGCGATTATAGAAGAAAAACACATCCTACAGGTTGGCCATACATGTTCTCATCTAGGTTGCATGTACATTTTTCAAACTTGCTCATAGAACTAATTTTTTCATTTGTAGTGAGATGTTTGCAATTGGAAAGAGCATAGTGTCGGAAAAACTTTGAGAAGTTGTGATTGCTGTAAATGAGACCTTGCGTCAGGAGATAATGTGGCCAAGTGATGCACAAATGGTTGAGACTCAAGCGAGGTTCCTGGACTTGGGTGGCTTACCTGGTGTAATTGGCGCCATAGATGGTATGCATGTTCCTATCTCTAAGCCGAAGAACTTTCCTACTGATTACTACTACTTTAAATTTGAAGGTTACTCTTTGAATTGTCAAGCTGTTGTTGACACAAGTGCTTTTTTTAATTTATATTTGGGAATGCTTGGATCCACAAATGATTCCCGCATGCTTCGACAATCATCTTTGTATAATTTGGCAATGCATGAAAACATTCTTGATCCTCAGATTCATTTCCACGGTTTTGCCCCAAACCTTCTTGGCAACAAGGTTACCTTCTACTTCCTTGGCTTATGATTCCCCATTGTTGTCATAGCCACCTTTCAATGGCGGAGTCCTTATTCAATCAACAATTGAATACAGGGCGATAAATTTCAGAAAATGCCTTTGGCATTATGAAGCAAACCTTTCGCAAATTGTTGGATAAATTGGATCTACACATAGCTTTCCTCCGAGACGTGATTGTCACTTGCGCCATATTGCACAACTTCCTACTGCGTCATTCTCGTGAGTAGGTGGACCAACTTCTACACATTCTACAACAAAAAAGAATACATGGTGAAGTTGTTGACAATGTATCTGTTGAGGAAGAAGTCATCAAGGTTGTTCTCAAACAAATGACACACACTGGTGTTTTACAAAAAAAAGATGCTATAGGAATCTACCTCAGCATCCATCAAATTCAAGGACAGTAAAGGCTAGGTACGTACTCCACTGCAGTAGAAGGATCACTATTGATTTTGTGAGGACTGTCCCTATGAATTTTTGGTCCTTCATGTGCGATGCTTCTTCTCTTGTAACATATTTCTGAATTATATGGAGAGTTTGGAAATTCATTCTTCTTTGTACATGTCAATTTGTATGAAGACCTTCCAATTTCAACAAATCAGTCTATGCGTCCCTTTTTTTCTAACATATATGACGTGAAGGGATTGTACTGATCATGAATATCATTGCACATATAGTGACCTCAAAATTTTGTAGACAGTTGAAGTTGTGAGGTATTGGAAAGCAATGATGTGTGCAGTGTATATGCATCCATAATTGGAGATGAAACATTTTGAGTACGTCGTCATTTCTATAATGAATGTTGCTAGAATGTTGACAATTGGGTTGAGTAGGATGTCGAGCAGTTGTATAATGAAGTTGCCTACATAGAATTGGGTCTTTTAATTGTAAACTTCATTGATTGAACAAAAAACATTCTAAAAGAAGCTTGTTGTCTAATATAATTAGTGTAATTGTTTGTCTTTAGGTATGTAGTTTGAAAACAGAGGAAGCAGTACATAGACTATGTGGCGACATGCAATTACAAGTGGATGGACATAGAAGTAGGTAGTACTATTGTAAGAATCTGAAGTGTAGTGAACTAGAGTTCAGTAGAATAGGTGGACTTGCCCTTTGCAGCTATGGTCGTTGGAGCACTATCGTCATTGCACACTACAGTTGCGATATTCACCTCCACGATATCAGGAACAGGCAGAGTTGCAATGTTGCCAGGTGGGGTAGGAATAGAATTGTACATGGTCCTCCGGATGCAGTGAGAGTCCATCAGTGTCCTTGGAGGCATGTTCAAGTGAGCATGGTTGTTGTTGCCTTGTAGGCCCTGATGTAAAATTGAGGAGAGTTGAGTAAGACAACTCACCATCTTTCCTTGCTTAAGAACTGCTAGTCGTGCATTTTTGTTTGCAGTGGTAGCATTTTCATATATTCTTCTATCATTTTTCTTTGGTATTGCTTTTACTCAGAGAATAGTTTCAACTGCATGTCTATCTTGGATCTTTCCAACTCCCGAGATGCTTGTACAATGTTCTGCATTTGTTGTGCCATAATCTCACCGGTGGCCTTTGTAGCATTAGCTATGACTATGTGACTAGAGATAGTCTTCTTTCGTATCCCAGTGTTCCCAACATGGTGATTTCCAATGAACTAATTAGTAATAGATGAGCTAATGACTACAAGTGTCACTCCCATTGGCAAGCCACTGAAAGTTCTTGAGATTGGTGTGGGATCAGCTCCTTGTGAGCCCCTAATTCGTCATTTGGGACTCACAGTCTTTTTTTTTCATTTATAGTAAATTAAACTAACAAAATTATACGAAAAGCCCAAAAAAGAGTGTAGAACCAGAATAGGTATGTCACATACCAATATAGCATTTGGTCTATAATAGAGTATTTCTCCTAGAACAACCCCAAATCCCACTTGTACATAGATTAGATCCACGGAATTAGTGGGAATTGCTAGGTATGAGGGTTCTTACCCCAAATAGCCTAAATCCACATGGCACGCGATTGTAGTAGTTAAATTGGTCTAAGGGAAGTCCATGGAGGTTCGTAGACAGATTTCCGAAGATAGGTTTCAGTTCCCCATTCTAGCAACAAATAGTAGAAACCCCAATTGTTAGCATACAAGCGTCACTCCCTCAACACATGCCAACACTAGAATCTATGGCTACTAGATTGTGATCTTGGTTCGGAAACATGTTAGGGGGTCAAAAACAAAAACCATTCGCCAAGATTCCCCCGCATGTGAAAGATTCCTTGACTGCTGATAAATACGAGGAGCCAAGGTTTTGCCCTCCCCTGACAAATGTGCCAGTAAAAGACATGAGCTAACACAACTCTTGGGAAACTCCATGAGAGGTTTCCCAAGAAGCTTCAGAATTTTCTGGATTGCAGAAGTATCCCTTCGGACGGTCAACTACCTCAAGACCTGATGGGAAATTTTTAATAATTACCTCAGGTGTGGTGAAATCTCACTAAAAATTAGTATAGCTTCTTTTATGTTAATCACGCGCCCCAACAAGTTTCAAGACATTTTGATAGCGGGAGGAACCCGAACCGGCAAGATTCTTCCAAAATTGTAACATGGGGGAATTTGCGTGAAGTTGACCGGCGTCTAAGGGGCACACGAAGTCAACAAGGGGTCTTTTCCCACTCCCTCAAGCATTCCAGTCGACCCTGTGTAGTTACTTTTGTCATAGGAGTCAACCGCCAAGAGTTAGATTTTTTCCACATAATTAAACAGAAGATTAGGCTAAGAGGCGATGAACTTTTAGCACCGGAATAAGGGGTAGAGGGACCTTTGGTCTAAAAATGGCCTTCTGGAGCCATTGGCGCTATCCGTTTGCAATTTGGAGCTAATCTTCAAAAGTTAGGGTGTTGGTCTAGCATAGATGGTAGATAGTCAAAAATTAGGGATTTGGATGAAAATCTTGGAGGATAAGGATGAAAATCTGAATCGATAAGGTTACTAGTAGGAACTTAGGGAGGGGAGTGGGCCCTTGGAAACCTATATAAAGGCCCCACTTTCCTCTCTAAAAAAAACCACTTCATTTGGTTGAGGGTCCATTGGGTCCAATTCAATTGGCACTCTTGGCATATTAGCCAAGAAACTTGTAACGATGTTTTTTGGGCCTTTTTTGTTGAGTCTTCTTGTTGTCCTTGCTTTGTGGTTGTGGCTAATGGGATTAGCCAAACCGGTTGATGATTGTGGAGACTTGGATAGCTACATGTTTGCTTGGTCATTGTGCTTGAGCTTGCTTGGGTCCCACCTTTGAGGGGTAGCCCTTTTATCCCCATCGTGGTGATATTTTGGTGTTCCTTCTTGAGGTCCTTGGTTGCTATCAAAGAGTTGTATTAACCCTAGTGGCAACCCCCACCGTACCTTGGCCCTTGGCGATGCCGCTTTGGAGGTCCCCTAGTGCTTGAGAGAAGAGAGCAGTCGGTCCTTGGGTCATGGTCAGTTGGGTTGACTAGACTCATTGTTAGTCATCACAATTAGGCCGAGGGAGCCTTAACTCCCCACACGGCGAAGTTCTAGCCAAGGGAGTAGGAACTTGGTCCACGTAGCCCCCACAACGGCGAAGCCCTGTCCCCTGTTATAGAAAAGTTTGGCATACTTTACGGAGAACACCGAGGACGGCGAAGCCTTGATCCTAGCTATAGAAAAGTTTGGCGTGTTTTATAGAGAACATCTTGGACGGCGAAGCTTTGAACCTAGAAAAGTTTGGTGTATTTTACAAAGCTTTCAAGGACGGTTCTGTGTTAGTTTCCAAATATCCACAAGTGGATATCTTAGTTAGTTTCCAAATATCCAAACCCTTGTGGCTTACCCCAAACACTCACACTTAGCGTCCATCCCCCGCTTGGATTATCTTGGTGCTACAAAACCATCCTACCCAAACCTACCTCACCTTGTCACGAGTCCAATTTTTACTTAAGTTGGAGGGTTCTCTTGAGGAAACCCAAGAAAAACCCAGCACCAACATTAGTACCGGCCACCAGCAGCCGCACCAGTACTGGCAAGCCAACACCGGCACCAACCAGGGGTTCAAGGGCCAAGGGAGTCGGGAGCCAGGGGAACCAGAGGAGTTCGGGGAGCGGCCAGGGGAGTTGGGAAGCTAGAGGAGAGTGGGAAAGTCAACCAAAAGGAACGCATACATAGAAGTAGGTTAGAGGGAGGAGAGTAGAGTGGGAACAAGCTAACTTAGGAAGTAGAAGTAGGTAACGGCACGACCCAGGAAATAACTATAGGTTCTACACTTAGGGTCCAACCTGCAAAACACATACACCGCTCCTCCTCGGGTACGCCCAAGACAATGAGTGAAGGTTAGAGGGGAAGAATAGAAATAGGAGAAGGAAGGAGAGAGATGATCAATAGTAACCTAGTAGTAGGTTTAGCACCATCTATGACGAAAATCTAGGAAATCCATTAGGGACCATTGAAGGAGAGATTAGAATGACACAAAGTAGAAATATGTAAAAAGATAGGAAGTACTATCAATCCTCTCAGAATACGAGGTGATAGGTTGTAAGACCACCATCAAAATATGGTTGGAATAGTGCCAAGGTAAAAGAAAGGGAGGAAACCAAGGAGAAGAGAGAGTACTCTAGGAAAAAAGGGGCCAAGGGGGCCCCCAAATTGTGAATTGAAGGCCCTTACAAAGCAATCCAAAGGTGTAACTGAACACTCCATGACTAGGGGGGACCCCAGGATGGGGGGCTCAGGGGCGCAAACCCACCCGGCTCGCAGAAGATGGGTTGAGGTATGACATTAACTCTTTTATTTCTCGTTTTTTGCATTTCAATTAGCAAGGGAAGATTAGGGCCGAGAGCTAGGGTCACCAAGACCAAAAGTCAGGTTAAGTTTGAGCATAGAACCATATAGTACATGTCTAGAGGTTTCCGAAAACATAAAATACGTAGAAATTGGAGTGATAACAAAGAAGATAGGAGTGGATGAAGGTCAGACCCGAAATGGGATGAAAAGTTAGAAAGAGTGAATAATCAAGGGGGGACTCAAGTAGGTGGTAGTAGTAGGAACTTAGAACCTCAGAAGACCCTTAGAAGTATATTCCCAATTCCCAAATTGATAAAAATTAGCGGATGAAGTTCGGACTTCGGAGTATCGCCTAGAAGCCAAACTTCATCCATAGCTAGCTTCTTATAGGGAAGTCTGAATCCAAAACCACTTAGGGTTCCAAATAGAATAGAATAGGCACTACAAATTCAAAATAGAGTATTTTCCCAATAGCAAGTAGCACGGATTAATTCAACCCCATATAGATAGGAATAGAAACTACAATAGAGTTGGCCACGTAGATCGAGGTCCAGATTACGTGTAGAATCCCTTGGGAAAGATTTAGACCAACCCCAGTTGAGTGAAGGATGTCCAACCTAGGCTGGTAAATTAAGACTTTAGAATTTCCAATCCAGACCACTGTAGTGTTCACAGTGGTGTCAGTCACCTAGGAATGATTACCATTCCCGTAATTCCTTTGGCAAAGTTAGGATATGTAGGCTATTTAGCAAAAGATCCATTGCTTGGAAGGCACAATGGACCGACATTAGGCACCCCGTAGGATAGAAATTAAAAGCTCCCCTAGAACCTGGTTGTGCTCGTGTATTTACCAAGGGTGGGTAAATAAACGCTCACACTCCTGTAGGTGTAGAAGATCGCAAAAGAGAGGAATAAAGATGTGGAAAAGCACTTGGTTCTTCAAAAGCAACAACGTTGACCACATCCATAACGCCATCTGTATCATGGTCACTATCAGGTTTGTCTTGTTCGACCATCGTGCTCGATTGATGCTTGTAATTCTTGTCCGTAGACGCAAGAAAATCTTGCACATGGGGAGGTTGAATTTGAGGATTATTCCGAAACCATTCGTGGAGGGCCTCAAAGACATCTTGTCCAAAAGTTGAGGTAGTCCTTTGGCCTTCCTCTTTGACCCTTACATATATCAATAATCAGGAGAGTTTCTTCCATTGCAGGTCATATAGCTGGCTATTTGTTTGTAGTCTAGAATCAATTGATTCCATTTAGTCCTGCACGCTGACCCATCTTGCATGCATGGGGAGTTACAGGCCTTCATAATTTCTTGGGACACACGAATCCACTTTGATGCATCTGATGTCATCAAATCACAGCCATCCACAGTGTCCAGCTCCTCAAAAAACATGCTCTTTTTCATCAAAATCAAAGTTAAAACTTCAATAGGGAGTCAATTTGGTCCCTTTTCCTTCTGAGCCCTCTTTGATTGACTTACACTCCTCAGAGCTGTGAGTGATGTTGCTAATCATGCCAAGGCAGCTAATGTCTATAGACAAGATGGGGGCCAATTTGGTAGAAGAGTAGGTGAAGTTGGAAAGCAAACATAGAGCCCAATTAGTTTTAGAATATAGAAACGACTTCTAGAGGTACAAACAGTAGTATGTGTCCTTAGCAAAATCTTCATAACATTTGCAGAATAAAATAAGTCTTCACTGATTCGAAAGTGAACATGATGTCAGAGATAGAAAACCAAATGCCATAAAACACTTCATATTAAAAAGAGGGGCGTCATGTTATAGAATGAGAAGACTCAAGTATGTCACTAAGAATACTAGAGCAGAAATTTTTGTTGACATTACATTCTGTGATAGAAGAAGGTAGTCCATGTTGACCATTGCTTCACTACTTCAGTTTGAACCCTTTTATAATTCAACACAAAATCATACATGCAAGGTTTACTGAAATTGTAATGGCAGTATAGATGTAGAAGACGAGCTTACCAATTACAGGCACGCCAATAGGTCTCATTGGTGCACTGTAAGATTGAGGGTCCAAGCGGTTCTCTATTTAGGTAGTGATCAGTTGATACTATGTACTAGAGGTATGACAACGTCGATGAATAAAAATGGATCTGTAGTTCGTTGTCAATGTTCCCAGAAAGGAAGACTATTACTACCATGAAGGCCATCAACAAGTAAGCATAATGCAGAAAGTCATGGAAGCAGATGTAAATGCAATGACTTGCTCTCAAATTGCGGCTCTTGCAATTCTAATCGCAAGCATGTCGTCCTTGATTTAGCTCTTCTATTATACAAAGAAGCAATGACGCATTCATGAATCAAAGCTTCTCTGAACAAATTCATAGCACAATTCACATGTAACTGTCAAAAGGATTTAGGAGTGAATGACTTGGGCCAAGAAGTGTCGTTATTTGAAGGTACAGTAGCCGGATTTGTCAATTGCCACGTCGCATAAATGTCCATTTCATGTGAAGAGCAACCGTTGACCTCACTGGCTCTTTGGCCACCGCTCTTTGCTACCACCAATAACAAATGGACACTACAAAAGAACGCACCTAACTCTCTAGGATCTTCTTTTTGTCTTGATTTTGCATTTATATAATTGCGGCTACACAATCTGGTTCTTACGGACATCATACATTACATTTGGAGATAGAAGCGCTTTTATCCACTGTGCTACATTGGTTCAGAAGGTAACAATGCAGCCATGTGTGAATAAGCTACAATCTTAAATTACTTAATAATGGTCTTGACTTCTACTTAACAATCAATGTGAATGGAACTCAAGGATATACTAATTAGGCATCATATATAGCATTTGTTCTGGAACTTGATCAATATCCTACCCAACCAACGCACAACCAAGTACTGAACTTAATGACAAGCCTTTACACACCTTTTAAAAGGCCCAAGGAAGGGTTGGGAAGTGCAAAACTCGACAATAACTAACATAGGATCATATTCTTTTTACACTCAAACCTCTTTTGTACAATCTTTTCTAAAACAGCATTATGCAACAACTTTTAGTGAGGCAAGAGAGTCAGGGAGAAACTCAGTAAATTTCACTTTGCAAATGAAAAAAATTCTTTGAAATTTATTACTTCACATTAAAATTATAAAGAACAATTCCTTGTCTAAATCAAAAATTATTTTAGTATCTTTCTAACATAAACTAGAAATCATCAATAATTCTACAAGTGTATTTTCTATCCAAAAATGGATATTTGCCTATTTTTAATACTAGTTGCTTGTTGATGGATTCATCAACATTTGTTTAGCAGATTCTATAGCACTTGAGCTATTTTTAAGTTCAAGATACAAGTTTGTCCTTGCATTTGCACAATCCCAACAATCATTACCAAAATAAAATTGCTCACAAATTGTAGGGATGGACATGTCCCTTGAGCCCTTCAATTTTTGAAGACATTGTTGCAAAACAGTAGTCAAATATGATTCATCAAAAGTTTCAATTGTCATCCAAAATTTCTCAATATGAATTAAATGGATCATTTAAGAGATTTTTTATGGGGTTATTGTCAATTAGAAGTGTGTTCAAACATATTGCCCCGCTTCCTAACCTCTCATCCTTGAAGATACTATCCCAAGCTTTGAAAAGAATCCCCTTTTTTGGAATACAAGAATCCTTATAGTTTGACATACTGCAATCCTACCTACTAAACAACTAACAATCACTTAGCATTGGAAGGTCACACTCCTTCATAGCATCTACGATGTTTGGGGCATCCTTTTGCAATGAACATATCTAGAATGCCACTTCAAAATTATTCAAACAAGATGTGAGGAATTCTTTAAGATTTGGGAGCCTGCAATATGGGTCCTTCATCTTTGTATAAATTTGTTTCTTGAAGTGTTTCAACAAGGTTTTATTCAAACCGAAGAAAAGGAAATACTTGTTGACATCGTCTTTATTTGTTGTTTATTCAACCTCTAAATTTTCCATTAGGATTTTTAATTGTCCACGAGAAATTTGTGGATTCACTTCCATGCCTACTTGTGTACTTTCATTGTCACACAAACTTGTAAATTGCTCATTAAGACTTTGGTTGGGTGCAAAAATTTGGTCCATTGCACAATTAGGTCTAACTCATATATAAACTGCCAATTTGAGGCCCTCAATTTTTTTTGTACAATATGTAGTATAATTGGTTTATTTTGGTAATCATAATTACTATTGTATCCTTACGCACTTCCAATCAGGCATACCAAATTTCAACTTCAAAAAAGAAAAATTCCATTATTGATAAAAGATTTAATTGAATTTTTATGGGTTTACATAATATTATATTGAAAAAATTTGATGAGGAATTTTTTTAATTCAATTGTGTAGATTTGTAAAGAACATCCATATGTACATCTTTCATATTTAAAAACACCCCATTAAATAACAAAATTATAAGCTAGGAAGAATTTAGTGTAAAGCATCCTTTGACCATACTTTGTAAAATAGACATCTTTATATTTAAACTAGTGTGATGCATGGTTCCATAAATATCACTAGAACAAACAAACAAAACACCTAATTTAATCCATACCTTAAATGAGTTTGTTTTGTTATTTATTTTGTTTTGTTTGTTATAACGAGATCTCTGCAACCATGCATCTCCGGATTGAGTTCTTGGTACCGTCGGAAAGCTCTCTCTTTAAGAAGGGGTGCATTGGACCTCTCATGTGAAAGTTATTGAATTTTGAAGTTTTACAAGTTAAAATATTAGAAAATTATTTTTACTTTTCTTTTGTCTTTTGGTTGTGACAGCGGCACAAGACAACTACAGTAGTGCATGAGAAAGATGAGAACCCTGAATAAACTGAACTACCACAATGTCCGGTGGGCCAATCGGAAGAAGGCAAGAGTTATAGCAACAGTCCAGGTCCATGTCTCCCTTCAGCTACTTACCCATTTTAGCAGTGTCCGACAAGGTCATTGAAAATTAGTTGGATATATAAAACAGCGCCGATTCCTAGTTTAGCTTTATTATCATTCCATCCCCACTTTTAGTGGAGGGGGGAGGGGGCTCGGCGTCCACTTCCGACGGCCTCGCTATTTTAAAATGACTTCCACCATCTTGGTAGGCAAATTACGGGCTTTGATGCCAGAATACTATATTCACTACCAGAATAGGACTTTACCAGAACTGACGTGCCTTACCAGAATAGGGCTTTACTAGAACTTACAGTAACGTGCCTTACCAGAATTCCAGATTCACCAGAAATTTAACTCCTCGTTTCAGGAAAGAAGACTCCCCAATTCACGCAAAATACTGTGGCATGATTTTGAAAAAGACTGAGGCCGTGTCCAACAGACAAGATCGTTCCGTTAATTCCTTTTTACTGTACAAGATTTTATAACTGCACGAGATTTTGAATACCGAAACAGGAGAGCATCTTAAAATAATAATAGAGCGTGCACACATGGCCTTGCACCCATTCAGCAAAGCCATCACTGGATTTGCGCCGCATGGCTGGCAATAACTCACTGGACAGTCATCATGTGAAAACAATATTTAAGGTACTCCCATGTTCAGAATGGGTATGCATCCCTTATTACCACTAACAGTAATTGGAAAAAAAGTGTACAAATGTGCATGTCACACCAGTTCCATAAAAGAACCGTGAGAGCTATTTCCTCTCTCTACGTTACAAACTGCCATATGACAAAAGACTCGATTGTGGAAATGCAATTCACAAGTGAGCGGAGAACGACAGGAATGGGTGGAGATTCTTGGGGTACACTAACTACGAAGGAAATCAATCAATCAAATGATGAAGCACACAGCAGCAAGTGCACTGACTGCACTCATACTGTATTAAACCAATCCTCTTCTCATGCCTTTTGCCAATAATTTACAATTAATTTATGCGACCCTAACCCTCAACTAAACTACAGCAAATTGCACGGAGTTGTAAAGCTGAAAACCTAAACGTAAGCCTCTACTATCACCCCACGGAGCAATGCAATTTGAAAGAAAGAGGAAGAGGGTTTAGAGTTGTACCGCTCACACTCTCGGAGAACCCTAGATCTCCAAGATCTAAGATCCTGAATTAATCTAAACGACAGGGTTACCTTCAACAATCTTGTACTAGAACTAGACCATTTCCTGTCACTTTCATTGCCACATAGCACAATGCTAATGCAGTTTGAAGGAGGGAGAATGATATAGAGTAATAACCCCCAACACTATCAGAGAGGGTTATGTCCGATAACCGAGTCCCATAACCGACTCAGAGCTCACAGCACATAACTCAGAAACTCTGAATGAGTCATAGCGCATAGCTCTTACGGATCTAATGCTCGTGGTTTAATCTAGAGCAGAGTGCTGATTCCAACTAGAATCAGTGAAGACTGTAATGTACACGTTTGTAATGTATCAACCAACTAATCTTCCCACTAATCAACTCACTAACTCCTGCCCAACACCACCAACACCAACCAACCGAGACAACAGACGGGATACTACAGAGGGTTTTGTATCAGGATATGGAGTTGCGCCATCTTTGCACAGTGAACGCGTTCGTCACGGAATGCGACCTGCGGCGCTGTTCGGGTCCGCGCTGCTTGGAAGGTGCGCGCGGCGTGCTGAAATTGGAGTGCGAGACATGAGTGGCGTCGCCGGAAGCATGCGTCGGGGCCATGGAGGCGTCGTCGTCTTTGTGCACGTACTCCAACTCCGATTTCGAACTGTGGAATAAGCTCGGCGGTTTCAACGTGCTGCTCAGCTTTCTCCACCCGGACGTCCAGCCCGAGGAGGACTGCGCCTTGGGCTTCACCTTGTTCTCGACCTGCGGAGACAACATTTGTTGTATTTCCAATGTCAGGAATAACAAATCGGAAAGCTCGAGGTAACCGCAATTTCATGCGACTCATTAACCTTAGTTCTTATTGTTAGACTAACCAAAAAATAATTGATTCTTGTTTGGAGCTGCAAGGGGATTCCGGTGCACCAACCTGCGCCTTGTTTGCATACTGTATGCAGAAGTTACAAGCGTTCAAAGTTTTAATTGGTAGACGACCTAAATCAATGTTGAAGTAGTTTATATTGTCAAAATCAATAGGTACTCATCATGCAAAATTTTCGGATGCTGCATTTCAGTCCATGTTGCAATTAGGTACTTCTACCTAGTTTCACGTTTAAGTGGAAACGAACACTACACATCAGAAGCTACAGACAATAAGCTACAGTGTAAATATAGCTCATGTTGGTACAATTGGCCTCGAGCAAGACATGGAAAAAAAAAGGAGAAGAGAGGAAGCAACGGGCGACAGACCGAGTGAGAGAAATGAGTTTCGTTACCTGTTGCGTCAGGGACTCTTGTTCGAGATGAGCGTATTTGGCTTTCATTTTCTCCATATCTTGCTTGAGGTACTTGATGTCTTGTCGTGCAGCAAGCCAGCTTTCACGGAGGGAGAGGCCGTCGGCTTCCGAGTCATCTTGGCGAGAGGCGGTGCTCTGGCCACCGGCTTGCGAATGGTCGCGAGCGGAAGGGTAAGCGCTGCCATCATGGTCACGCATTTTCTTGGAAGAGTTCCCGGAGATGGCGTTCCGAAGCTTGATTTGCTCACTGAAGAGCACCTGCAGGGAAACAAACATGATGTTGGTAAAGGTTGTAGCAGGATGGTGCATTCAACGACTTAGGGAAGTTGAGAGTTAAAGTCTATGAGGAATTTCAGGCTACCTGGACGACAACGCGAAGAGGGAGACGCTCGTTCTGCGCAGCATGCAGACAAGCTTCAATGGACAGTTGCTGGCAATCCATAACGCGGCATAGTTTCTTCCGCTCGTGCTCTGTCATAGTTGGATGTGCCTGTGGAGTTTACAGAATCAATCGTCTTAGAAATTTATGTTCTCTAAACAATTAAGAATTTATTTAAATCTCTCTCGAAGGAGAAACGTCTGGCCACCGACGTGAAGGCCATAATGTACCTTTCAACGAAAATAAGGTTTTCCATTAGAGCAAGGTTTTTTCAATAGAAATATGTCGAAGTAGGGCATGCCTTAAGGTATGTATCAACAGCTCTATACAATCCGTCATCGGTCGCGCGCGAGAATTGAGGTAACGACTCGGCTAGGTTCTGAAACCTCGCCAGCGGCAGGTTTGCATCTCTGGCAACTTCGGCCAAGTACGCATCCATGAGCTTGGCTACTTTCATCTGTGTCACGCTCGGGGTCATTAGCGGCTTACTGACACCATTCTCGAAAACGTGAAGCCGCTTACCCGACTTCACTGTCGCAGTGGGACTAACAACGCCCGATTGGTCCTGAAGTAGTACAACACAGAATGATCACCACAATGAATTCAATCGCAGCGAGGTTTGTCACTCTCAATTTAATGACATGTTTGGGAAGCCCTAACTTCAAGGTTGCAAGCATGGATACACTTGTCAAAGGAGCATTCCTTCAAACAATAATATCGCCATCTCATGCAGTGTCATAATATGAAACTTAGACTGTACTTTTAGATTTAGGTCTGAAGGCCATGGACACTTCTTCAGATGATGCATAGATGTAGACGGAAACAGACCTTGAGTAAGAATTGTTCGAGAATACGTTGGGCGACGTCGAGATCATACATCGTCGTACTGGACGGATTGGAAGACGGAATCAGAAGATCGCTCAAGGACGCATGCTCGAGCTGGCAGCCAACCCGCCTCTCGAGCTCTTCTCTGCACTCAGTGCTGACGCCAAACACACACGCCGCGCGCAGCAGGTGGAACAAGAAGCTGCAGGAGACTCCATCCTGCTGAGCCGGCAACATGGCAACCACGCCTTCCACCAATGCCCTGTTCTCCTCCTGGTCCAGACACTCATACAGGTTAAGAACATGAAAATCCGACCAGTCTGATAATAGAATTCTCAACAACAAAAATTGCGATTTCGTGCGGCCATCCCTCATAGTCAACAATGATTAGTTCAAATACTGACGCCTAGAGCTAAGCGAAAGTTGTAAGCGAAAGCCTACAACTCCCACCTCATGCGAAATCACAAATGAGCACCTCAGAAAATCCACGTAAACTGTCCTGATATATACATTCTTTCACTCTCCCCAGCAATTATTCTCAAAAAATCGTCAATTATAGAACACAAACAAAACTGCGTCTGCTCTTCTTAACAACCTCTTGTAATCTACGGAATGGACACTTAAAATTGTCACTTGATCAGATGTCAGCAGTGTACATTCGTCTTGTAAATTAATACGTACTTCTCGTAAACCAATATCTATCTTGAAGAGAGATTGTACAATTAAAAAAAATTCTTTCTCCATGACTTGTACGCAAATAACGAATTCTTTGACACATTGGAATCCTCGTTCATTTGAAACTAGAACATACACAGAATTGAATAGTCTTATAATAGGAGCTGTGCGATTTCGGGGGAATCTTGGAGCTCAAAACTGAATCAGGTGAATTCAAATCCAATCGCTATACCTGAACACGGTGTCCTCGTAAAGAAGATATCTAAGAAGGACTTACGCAATGGACATCGATCGACACAGCAACAGCGGCCGGAGAATGTGATGGTAGAAAACGTACGATTCCGATCTTCAAGTTGGAGGAGAAGCGACCGAGGACGGGGCGCTCGGTCGGAGCCTCCTTGCCCTTGGCTGCCTTGGGCGGCATGGCGTCACGCAGCAGCTGGAGACGCTGGCGCTCGTTGGGGAATCTGTTGCAGAAAACTCCAAGTCTACGTTCGCAGTAGTGAAGGCGCCAGTCGGTCAGTGTAGACAGAGACGCTCACTCCTGGGCAGCAGCCAGCGCCAGTGAGATAAACAGGGAAACCTGAAAATCCAATCGCAAAGCCCTAACGTCCAGGGCGATGGGGACGATGGGGGGTGGCCGGCGACCCCGGGACGAACGAGAATCTCTCTGGGTTTATTTTTGTTTTTTTATTTTTGAAAAAAGCGAGGGAACCCGCACTGCGTGGAGAGCCGGCAGCTCTGCGTTTTGTCCTCTCGTCCAGGGGTCAAAAGACCTATGATTGCCATTCCTTTCCTTGACAGGGAAAAGGATGGGCCTATCACCAAGGTAGTTAGCTAAAAATGGTCTGATTCACAAATGAAATGGTGCATCTATAGATTGTAACCCATAAACGACATTGCGGCCGTTATTCCATCAAAGAATGACAAAGAATTTTTTTATGTAGGACAAAGGTGCAATTGTCCGTTCTTAGAATTTTGTGCAAAAAGAGGAAATCTTGCACAATAGTATGACCTCCAATCAGTACTTTTGATTTTTTTTAAAGTAGATGATGTCACACAATATCCAAAGGGATGATTTCCACGGAAACCACCCCAGTGTTTAAGGGTTAAACTTAGAAGTATCCCAAGGTTGGCGTGGATGGTCAACCAAGCTTTGTACATATTGTCCATCCTTGGATTTTTGTGCAGAAAGGGGAGTTCTTGCAAAGTAGTATGACTTCCAATGAGTACTTTTGAATTTTTTTTAAGTAGATGATATCATACAGTATCCAAAGGGATGATTTCCACAGTCACTAGCCTAGTGTTTAAGGATTAACCTTAGAAATATCCCGAGATGAGTGTCGGTAGTCAATTGGGCCTTGTGCATATTGAAGAATAGATGATTTTCATCCAATTTTGTGTGTGCAAGTTTATTAATGCTACCCTACATAAAGGTTAGATTTGGCATAAATAAAGTCATTTTTGTTAAAAAGTGCCAACTCAAGTTTTCAAAGAATCTTTAGGAAAACTCCTCCAATACTCAACTAAATGTGAACTTCCTTGGTATCATTCTCTTTGTGTTCACAAGATGCATCTATCAATCTAAGTCTTGGATTTTGAATCACAATTTGAACTTGTATTTTTGCATTGGAAATTTGATTAAAAAGAATTTAGATAGTGGTTTTGAAGTTGCCCGTGGCCTTAAGGAAGATGGAATTTCATCATTGATTAGTCATTTGAAAAAGCTACATAATGCCCATTTAGAAAAGATTCTCAAATCCAAATTTGGGCAATACTTTGAGGACCTCAAATGTCATTTGAGAGCTACAGTCAAAACATTTTATTTATTTTTTAAATTTTTATATGGGTTAGTATATCAAAAAAATGGAACACTATCCAATGAATTTCAATATTTCAAGCAGTTTTTTATTTTTAAACTTGATTTTGACATTCAAAACAATATCTTTTGCTTTTGAGCAAAGCTAACAAAATGAAGCTCATGAAGTTTAGTTTCTCCTCTACTTAGGAAACTCATAAATAGAAAAAAATGGAGAATATAAAGTGAGGGACTTCAAGTTTGATTACACAGTCATAGGCTTCTTGTTTTAGGGATTAAGAAAGTCATTCATAGGAAAAATTTAGTCCTTGATGTCATAGATGGAATTAAATTCTTCCATAAAGTCATTAAAAAATTTAGAATTTTTTTATAGAAATTTGAAATTATAATGAATTTATAATGAAAAATAAATAAAAAATCATGTAAAATACAAAAAGCATGTGAAAATTTTGAAATTTCCACCTCATGTATACATTGTTGTATAGAACATCACAATGTAAATCAAAGTTATTGTATCATTCCAAAATTAGAAAATAAAGAAACCATGGTTATAGGTCCAAAGTTCAAATTTCTACAAAATATTGAATTTTTCTATTGTAATAGGAACTAAACTTGATAAATTTCATTTCATTGGTTGAACTCAAATTCAAAAATTATCATTTATATTAATAAAATTCATATTAAGTGTAAGAGAGCATAAAGTGACCAAATTATATTATAGAAAATTTTGTTAAAATGGCAATATTTCATACACCATTTTCAGACCTCTTGGTCTACATCGTAAAAGAGCCATCTAGGACATGTATAGATTTCAAATAGCGCATTCTAACCTGTAAAAGTGCCAAAGTTTGCGGAGTGGCATTAACAAAAAAATTCATTATTAGGCAAGAATAATCCATAACCTATCATTGGTCAAGGTAGTCAACCAAAAAATGATCCAATTATTAATTGTGTACTATAAATGCATTTTTTGTTTCTATAGGAACCTAAAAAGTCATACATCAAGTAACTTTTTGAATTCATTGGCACTACAAAATTAACCCTTACGTGCATAGGCATTCTAAGTAAATATATACAAGAAATTATAATATAAGACTATCTAAACCATTCATTTGAGTTGATGTGTATAAAGTCAAGGCTCAATTAATCCTTGAAAGGATTGACATATATTTGTCTTGGTGCTTTGGAATGACCATCCTCACATATTTGGAAATCCATGTGTTTCATAAAATGTCACATTGGGATGGGAGTTTTCTTAGCTTACAATGAACCATAGTTGTTTACTTGACTTTTTTCATAGGATTATGGTTGGAAAAATGAATTGGAAAAGATAAACCCACTATTCATTTTCAAATACAATCTCTAAGAACAATTATACATAATAATTTTCAAAGCATTAAATGAAATTAAACTTTTCAACAAAGCTGCACGTTCCCCCGAGTTCCCAAATTGTGTAGCCACAGCAACAATTTGACATGGTAGAACTATTACCACGTCATATTAAAATATTTAATTATTTTAATTTTAATTTTATTATTATTCTTTCTTCTAGCTAGTAGTGACTAGTTCACAGCACGGGAAGTGGGCCTAAAATGGCCCTCAAATGCACCAAAACACATCTAATGAATGTTTGGCTACAAGAATTTGCTATCGACATCTTTTCTAATTTTTTCACACAACATGATAGTAACAAAACCTCTACTCTACACCCATTGTTTTTTTGAGTAACTCAAAAGCATAATAAAAATAAATAAAAATTCCTCCAAACCTTGATTGCTATTCACACACATTCCAAAACATTGTCATCATCAAACTTCAAACCCATTTTGCCAACTTAAGTAAAAGCTTCACCAACTCATCAACTTCACCTTTCTATCTTTATTTCTTAGCATTTTCATCTTAAGGCTTCCAACTTTTGATCTCACACAACCCTAAACATTTGTGCCAGCATCTATAATATGCCAAGCACAATATAAATCATGAATCTTTAGTTCTTTTATCAATTGCTAGGATCGTAGATACAAATATTACAAATGGAGAAAAAAATTTAGTTATATAACTCTAAAATTCCATTATTTTTGTTCAAGCTTCATTCTACAATTTTGTCTTGGTTTCATCTACCTTTTTGGTCTTTGTTTCATTTCACCATTTTCATCCTAAATTCATTTCATTATTTTTATATGGGCTTCATTCCATCTTTCTGGTTAAGATTTTAATTTTAGTTGTGGGCTTGGGCCTTAAAAAAAAATCATGGTTGCAAAATGGATCCTATATATGTCAATACAAAAATCCCAAAGGTCACTCCAAAATTCAACTGAATAAGTTCCATCCAAAATGTTGTCCTTATTATAACTAATGTAATTTTACTAATCCATTACATTCCTTCCCAAAAAAAACAATTATTTTTATTTTTATTTATAATTTTTTTAAACAACAATATTTGTAGGAAAATAAAAATAAATTGTACAAATAAAATATATCAAATTTTCGTAAATCAAGATTCTGATTTTTAAATTTAATCTCATAGTAGTTGACTTGAAGATATACATGCTCTAAATTTCAAGAGTTGATGATGAATTAAAAAAAAGCCAAACCAAAAGAAGCACAAATTGCAAAAAAATTATTGGATAATCTAATGTTTTCACTTAGACATCCAATTGAAAATAAATTTTTTGTGTACAAAGGTGGTTAGTGATTGTACTATGTGTCAAAATTTTATAAAAATCCGTTTGAAATTGACTTTGCAAGAACCTACCCAAACATTTAATTATACGTCTTCTCAACAGACAACTGTCCTTTAGGGGTTAAGTGCATTATTGTAGGGCACAACTAAGGCTAGAGAGGGAGCACAAGTTTTTTTTGTAGAGACATCTACAATTCAAATGAGGTTATTTGTTTTCTTTTTTTTTATTTATTTTTTATTTATTAATGTGAAATCTTCGGAACTATGTATTCCTTAATTACATTTTTGGTACCTTTGGAAAGTTCTCTACAAAGAAGGGTGCATAGGACTTCTTTTGTGACGTCTGGACCTACAGTATGAAAGTTATGAATTTTCAAAATTAGAAAACTACTTCAACTTTATTTTTGCTTTGGCATCTACATAGGGCGCATTAGTGAATATGATGAACCAAGGACAAAGATCATGTTGAAGGTAGATAAAGATATTGGAATTTGAAGTGGAAAGATGTTGAAACAAATTTTTATTATAGGCATTAAGATTAATTTTTTAAGGACTTAAAAACCAAAATTAGGTCTCATATTTTTTAAGCAATTTTGAATAGTTTATATTTATATATTTTTTTATTTTTAATAACTTTTTATTTAAACCAATCACCAATGCAACAATGTTCTTCACTCAAGCAAATGATATAATAAAAAAAATTATTTAAATTATACTTTCTACAATATAATTAATCAAAGTCCTCAACTTGAAATCATGAATTTTTAGTACGTAAAGGGTTAAGGAGTAGAAACACACTTACATATTTGGTTCTAAAACCAACACAACCAAATTATTGTACTAACTAGGTATTCCATTACAAAAGCAAGATTTCTAATACACTTATAGACTTTAGATTGGAAAATATTTTCACAATGAAAAAAAGACAAAGTTTTGGTAGTATTGAATTCCAATTACAAACGGTCTCTCTACTTTTTCAATAAGAATATTATTATTATTACATCCTTTTATTGCATTAAATTTATGTATGTTGACGCTTAATTCTCTCCCTAAGTATGTACTTTAAATTCTTTTGAATGCCACTTTTGCCTTTGTATTTGAGTTATTGGTTGAATTAAAAAGTTTAAATGCAAAAGTGGAAATTAGGTGATTAAAAATGGTATTATTCCTCAAGAGACATGCACCTTCAAAAACTCAAATATTCTTATCTATTCATCCGATCAGGTTGATTTATTCCAAATTGGAATGAAAAATAATATAAATACTAGATTGAATGGTACTTATAGAAAATCATGACAAAATTTGAGATATAGGCCATTTTTAGAGGTTACAACCATAAGTACCAATTGCCTTCATGTTAAAGATGAACAAAACTCTTCACCCTAATGTGGTATGTTAGGAGTTAACAATGCTTAAATTTTAAAAGTTAGAAAATGATACTTCTTGGCCAACATTTGGTATGGCATCTAAATTAGGTTGCCTACTTTTCTCAAAAGCTAGGAAAGTGTGCCATTACAATTTATGCGAGTACAATACGTCTTATTTAGGGCATTCTAACAATAAGATATTTTGGAACTATCCTAGGTAAGTGTTCAATTACAAGAGTAGTAAAGACAATTTAACAAAATTGGGTCAAGATTGGATTTAGATAATAAAATACTAATAAAATAATGTATTTTATGTGACCATTGTAAATGAAGAGTGTTGGAGGTAAAGTAGGTTGTTGTAAAACCATTTGGGCCAATTGTTGTGAAAATTTGAAAGAGCATGTTATTGTAAGACAATTCAAAACTCTATTATCTATAGTATTCTAATAAGATATTTTAGAGAGTCATAGATTGGAGTTTAATAATTAATGTAACAGGTAATTTTTTACAGAATTATATCTATTGTTAGCCTTACAAGAATCCAATTAAAATTGACTATTCATAGGTAAGGGCTACTTTGAATTATAACATAGTAGTCCTACAAGCCTTCTAGGAAGTGAAGGGAGATTTTTGCTTTGTAGTAGTGGAGATGGATGGAAGAAAATCTCTCATATTTTAAGCCATTAGTATTATATTGTAAAACCTCTCAAATCAAAATTGAATCTTTGAAATTAAATATGGGTTAAATATTTCTAAATTTGATCATCAATAGTAAACAATTTTTTAATGTGTTTTTTCAAGATAAAAATTTGTAGTAGAGATCTAAATTTGTCAATTAAGAAAAAATTAATGCCCAATGAAAGTAATGAAATCTACGTGGATAAAATTTGCTAAAAATAATATACATACAAGGGCATCCTCATCTTATATTTGATTGCTACATAATTGATAGACATGAGCAAAATGTAAAAATCTAAAAAAATTACTTTGCTTGCTCAATAAATAACCTCTTCAATGGTTGGCCAATTTGAAAAGGCACCAATTAAGGTAAAAATACCTAATTGCAACATCTTTAGTTCTCCAACATCTAGGAAATGACCTTGAATGAATCCTTCCATGGCTTAAAATCACCCTTAAAATCACCCTAAACTTTAGACATTCTATAATTCAAAGGTGTCCATTCAATGTGAGTCTAATATTATGCACAAGCTATTTTATATTCTCAACTTTAAGAATTTATAAAATATTACTAGAAGCCTTACAAAATTACTAGACCACTTGGGGTGCATCTTTCTTGAGTTTGCTAATAATTCCATTGATTTGTTTCAGTCATTTGACCTCTGAGACTAGAAAAATGTTGATTTTAGTTGTTTCTCCTTCACAACAATGGTCCAAATCATTTCCCTTTTAGTGCTTGAACTATCCATTTGTTAATGTGCATCACCTCCAGCGGGGAGTTTAGTTGTGAAAAATCGCTAAAATTCACCCTCTCTTTATGTACTTTGATTTTACTATATGAATTATAGGAGTATAAACTTTATTTTTTTGCCTAATTTCATTCTTCCACAAATTGTATTTTGCCATTTGGCCTCGTGCCAAAAACTCACATTGCCATTAGTTGCATAAGCATTAGCTTATAATCGCCTATACTTCTCTCATTGTAGCCATACATTCCAAACAAGGTTGCCAAAATTTAGCCATTGGATTCCAACTTTTTGCCTACCCTAGAATGTATTTTAGTGTCCAATACACTAAGGTCGCCATGTTAGTCTCTTGTACAAACAGATTAGGAGCCAAGACTTCTATCAAGGTTTGGCGCTCGTAACCATTGTATTCTGCTATATAATTATTAAAAATTTATACATCCTACTTAAATATATTGTATAGAAGTTGATAGAAAAGAAAAAAGCACAAACGTGTAAGTAATATATAACAATCTTCATAGAAATATGAAGAAGAAAAGTAAGGCAAGTGAAAGTGGTTTTGAAATTTGGAACATCTAGTGAGTGGCAATTACATCATAAATTCACAATTTACCTGGATTTTTTTAGTTTGGATTAGAATATTAGATATTGAATTAGACATTGAAATATTAATTATTGAACTTTGAAATCCAAATTTATTGTGTTGCCTAAGCAAAAGACAATCAACTTAGGATGGGATGGGATACTAATTATTATTGTAGGATCCAAACTTGATTGTATGCTTGTTTCAATTGATCTATGCAATTTAGGGTTGCAATCAATGGTGCTTGCAAGATCTGATGGCATGAGTGCTCAATATGGAGACTTAAAAAAATATAGAAATATCACAATTTGATGAGTTTAGTTGTTTTTTCTGCATTAGGTTTCTATAAACTCGTGGTTCATCTTGTTATCTAGGTAGAAAGTAGAAACCAACTTCTTGTATTTGTTGTATGATTCAAGTTGTGAAGATGTACAATGATCTAGCATTCTAGCTCGTTAGGATACAATGGATGCTTTGTAACATTCATAAGTACTAAATTGCTCGCAAGGCAAGTCTCTTGCTTGATATTTATGTAAAATTAAGATTGAAATTCAGTATTAGTTAGTTCATTGGGTTATATTTTATTCGTTAGTCCTAGTTGTGTCAAATACTCAAATGATTTGATACATTTTTGTTTGTAGTATTTTAAAATGCACTGGCCTAGGTAGTACTTGTCAGACACTCTCAAGCTTCCCTATTTAGATTTTTGCACATTGAAATTTTTTAAACTAGTTTTTTTGAATTGGAATTGCATGACAGATTAGGTACTGTTGTATTGGACAACCATATAGAGATCGATAGTCATAGCCCAAATGGCGGAGGTGCAAACAATGGTTACTTCGTTAAAGATGTTCAATTACAATCTTTGATCTACTTGAGTCAAACAACTTCTAGAAGTCTTAGTCCACCTGACAATGTGCAAATCGACTTCGAGCTTGTTGAGAATGACAATTCCAGTGAGCTGCTTCAGATAGGGTGTAGATGTGAATGAGAACACTGTGATGGAGAAATTAGGTTGTTGTTTTTCTATTTTGATTCAAGTCGCAACAATCAAAATATCAATTCTATGTTGCTGGAAGAACCTTTACATCCTCACTTAGAAGGTCACATACTACATAGAATTCTGGAGGTGCCTCTATGGACCGGATTACCACGTTTGCCAATACATCAAGTAAGATCTGAATCAAAGTTCGAGAAGGACAAAGGGAAGGTGTCCTTGGTAGAGGCATCGAAGAAGACAAAGAACAAGAGCCGTCCCAATCAACAAAAGAAAAAAAAGAAGGCGGTTGTTTACGAAGGAGGTTCAAGTACACCTAACAAAGGTCTAAAAGATGTTCTAGCAAATTGCATGATTGAAAAGATGGAAATGAATTTATGAATTGTTCTAATGAAGTATCAATCTTAATCTTGAGAGGTGACAATGGAGACGACTTAAGGGATACTAGACCATTACCGAATCCTTTTTTTAGGCACAAACAAGATGGAGCGTCTAGGAAGTTTCAAAAAACATGGACAATCAAATGTCCTTGGGCAGAAATGCATCATAGTGCTAATGGATCTATCGAATTAGTGAAGTGCTTGATTTGTTCCTTGATTGAAGAGAAGGAGAAGATCCTAAATGCAAAGTATGATACGCTTACCAAGCATGCCGATTGTTGTCAAGCAACCAAAAACCTTGTTGGTACTGCAAAGAAGGGTGAATATTATTACTCTAAGGATTGTGCTCATGCCAAAACGTTGTGTTGTATGCAAGCCAAGGGAGCAAGAATATTCATGACATGGTGTAAAACAAACTAGAAGAACACAATTGCAATCAAGTTCAGTTTGCAACCGTCTTCCACATTCTGGCAGAGGGGTGCCTTATGCTTGAGTATGAAAGTCTCAACTATTTGCTTAGCTTTTTGAAGGTGCCACATATGCCAAAAAAACATTGGAGTCATCATTCCGGATGACAAATGGTGGAAATCATGCAAATCTATGGACGTTTGATTATCCACCCTTGGTAATGAAACGCGTACAATTGGGGTTTTCTAATCTACTCTTATTTCTACTCTAAGGGGTGTCTATGCATCGGTCCATTGTACCTTCCAAGCAATGGATCTTTTTAACATCCTAAATATCCTAGCTTTGGAAATTGAGACCCTTAAACGAGGAAAAAAACTTCAACTCTAGGACCACTAATCAAATAGCAAGGCCATGGTGTTTTCTAAACAAGGTTCTACACTCCTATTCTATCAATCTTGGGTGAGAGTTCAAATCATGCCATTTCTAAAAACATAGAGCTTGCTAGATTTAGACACTCCTAGAGGAAGTTATGAATGGATGAAATTTGGCCTTCAAGAGGCATCCGAAACTTCATCCGTTCGTTTCTAAAGTTTTCCTATTTCAAATTGACTTAGGACTTTGGCTAGAAGTCTCTTCTACATTCTACTTATTAAGCCAAGAATCTAGGCTTGGATGGACTTTCCTACCCTAACTTCATCCATTTGGGGTCCTAAATTCATCTGCTTCAGTTGTAGTTTTCATCCTAACTTTGATTATTACGTATTTGGGGTTTGGGAAGACCTATAGACCTCTATTTAAGTTTTTACTCTATCCTTGGACTTGATTTCCTTCTAACCTAGATCTAGGCCTTGGCTCTAATAGATAAATTGCGAGTTTTGATGTGGAATTTAAAAAAAAAAAATTCATTGGCCTACCTCAAAAGTGAAGTCATTGATGATGTTGTCTAAGGACATGCCATGTTCCCCTCCTTCTATTGTATCTTATCCTTGTAGAATTTAGCCTCCCCTTAGCGTTGATGATGTCAGTTTCTAATATCAAGTTTGGGGATTCTAACCTCCTCTCTTTCTCTTCTTTTCCTTTTCTTTCCACCTTTCCCTTCTTTCAAACCCTTTATCCTTCTACCTTAATGGCCTTACACTCCATGTGCCCCAAACTATGAGGACTTCAAAAAATTGTCATCCTCCTCTTACGCTTTAACTACCTTTCCCGTTTGACCCTCATGATAATTCAAGAGGCTGTCATACTCCTTATAGTTAAAACTGCAAGGTGAATTAAGAAGCCGATGTAACTCTTATACTTTGACTAATGCGGTTGTTGACCCCTAGTCCCTATCCCTAATCTAAGGGTCAAGGTGAGCTCCTAAGATCTCCCAATTCTAACTCCTCTACCCTCTCTCTATCTAAACTCCATCCTCTTCCATTGTCATTATATCTTTCTTCCTTTGGCTCCTCGTTGTGGTTGTGAGATGTGTTAGTTGGTCGCACTTAAAATTCCTTGCCCTACCTCTTTCTTTCCGAGTTTGAATAGGGTGGTTGCCAAAATTTGGATTTTTGCCCAAAGGCTCGATCTAGTTGTTGTGCACCGTAAGCTAATTGATGTGTCGACAAGCTGATTGCTTGTGCACCATAACTACACTAAAATTGATAAATAGTGTTGGCTACACTAATTGTCATCGACGATACTAATTGTGATTTGCAAGGTTAGTGTTAGAACGTTATTTACCCATTCTAACACTATTTTCGCTCTATAATAAAATTTGGTCATTTCAACATTTTAACAAGAGTGCATTTAGTGTTAGATGGGAACAAAATACAGAAGTTGGAATGGTGGGAGAAAAGCGGTATAAAAAATGTGAAAATAAGCAATGAGATGCTGAAATAGACAATGAGATGCTGAAATAGACAATAAGATGCTGAAATAGATAATAAAATGCTGAAATAAATAATGAAATGCTGAAATAAACAATGAAATGCTAAAATGCTAAAATAAATAATGAAATGCTGAATTGCTGAAATAGACAATGAAATGTTGAAATGCTGAAAAATTTCATAGTGTATGTATAAGTTGCTAAATATAGCAAGAACCAAAAATACAACATAATAATCCTAGCTATAGGCCAAAAATGAAAGGAAAAATATAGTAAAATATCAAAAAGGATTTTAAAGCTGCCCTATTCAAATTGGGTAGTTCTTGCCCTTGAAATAATTGCAAATGTTTTGCAATTATCTTTTGGAGATGTGGAAACAATTGTCCTATACTCCAAGATCCATCAAGTCCTCATGCCAAGCCACAACAAATCATTGTTTTTCTAGCATAAAACATGTTGTTACCATCCACCTTTCGATTTACATCTTCTACACCATCAGTAGCCAATTGTAGAAAAAAATGTTTCTCAGGATTTGTCAACTTCCCTGACCATTGTCCATCTACCCAGGGTGCATTTTGCCAAGCATTTTTTTGTATCAACTCAATTTTCTTGGCTTCCCACCGTCTTGTCCATGCATCTTTGATTTTTGAAATGTGAAATGTATCTACTGGTTAGCAAAAGTGAGTAGAACATGGAGGCAAATATTTAAAAACTGTGTTTTTGGAAGCTAGGACAACAACCGATCTAGGGGTCACAGTATGGCTGCTACAATTATCAAGCCATATGATCTTCATGCGTTGATGAAGATCTACTAGAAGAAACCTGGATTTTTTTATGTTCAAAATTTGGACGTCCACTTTTTTGGACATCAAATATAACATTAGGATGCTAGTTTTGACATCAAAACTAGCATCCTAATATTATGTTTGATGTCCCAAAAGTGAACGTCCAAATTTTGGACGTAAAAAAAAACATAGACTTCTTCTAGTGATTGGCTTGATATGCACAAGGTTCCAAAAAGTATTTGGGGAAGATGGTTTGATCCATCCAACCTTTAGGGCCTGTTCTATAAGAAATCCCAAGAATATTATCAATCAAACCCCATATAGGATAGCTCCTATTTTCATTTGAGAAAATGAGCATAGGAGTTTCTATTATGGCATGACAGCCTCTTGAAATGCAAACCTTCATGGTCATGGACTCCCCACTTGAGACAACTTCAGCGTATTTGACAGTTGTATCTTCCATAAACCCTAAAGTTCGACCGTTGTCAAGATCGACAACGAAATGCATTTCATCTAGGTTTTCAATGAGATTTTTATCAAATTCCCTGGATGAAAATCCCCTTTGCAAGACCCCCAAATGGTAGGCAGTGTACATTTTAATTTAAAGCTCCTTTTCAAGGCTACAAGTCAAACAACCACATTGGGATAGAAGAACTGTATTGTGGTTATCCATGAATTGATTGACCCAATTTGTTGTGATTTTGTTGATCAACAAAACATTGTCTTTGGGATCGACAGAATGGGCTGTGAAAATGGACTCAGGAGCTACAAGAATGGAAAGGGTCAATTCATGAAGTAGGCGAGAGGAAAATTTGACACATGATTTGCGAAGGCGGTTGAATTTGTCAAGTAATATAGGGTACAAATATTGCATCCATTTGCTTTTCTTTTTGCCTCGACATGGTCTAGCCTTTGGAGAATGGTGCTTTTTTTTGCCCAAACAACTTCAGCTACAAGAGAATGGAGTGATGGAGTCTACAATATCTGCATGGAATTGGTGACGTTGTTGCCACCATTGGTCGGCTTTTACAAGGTTGGTAGGGCATTGGCCACGGAAATGTTATGGAAATGCTTGAATGACCCGAGCATTGAGGCCATCAAAGCCGTGAACGGCGACATCCTCAATCATCCAAGAAGTGAGGCATCGGCGAGTGGCAAGGCTGGAAACTTGTTGAAGACGGAGGGAGCGGGGAGGGGTATTGTGAGGAATCGAAGCAAGCGAGAGGTGATCCATAGGCGGCTACAAAAAAAGAAGTAAAAATGTGGCTGTAAAAAAATAAAAATAAAAATTACAAAGGAAATAGAGGGGAAAAAGACAAATCCAATGGTGTCACCCAATGTTCAATCACATATCTCAATAAAAAGATATAGGCGTCAGAAATTTGAAATCAAGCGGGAAACCACGGAGTATATCCCCCCCCCCCCCCCCCCTCTACTATTTAAAGGACCGGAGAGCTCTCCACCTCTCTTCACAATCTCTTCAAGGCAATTACCGGATAAAGGAAGAGCAGAGCAAGTAGGCAAACAAAAAAAAATCTACTAGAGAAGGAAGGAAGGGCCACAACCTCATGGCGAGAGGCAAAAATTAGAGTTTCTCAAGGAAGGGCGGAAATCACAGTTTCCCAGGAAGGACCAAAGATTGATGGTGGGAATTAAGTGCTCCAACACTATTTACACATAAGTTGAAAAATAGTCTTGGAGATAAAAAACAGGGAACAACACTAATTATCACTCAATACTATTTACCAATTTCAGTGTAGCTGTTGGAGGGAAGGCCGCCGATGTTAAGGTCCACTGTTGGGTTTAGCTACTTGCACAATAACTGGTTGCTCAGGGAGGGGAGAGATGTCTCGTCAATGTTGGAGTTTGATATTAGGGTGCCAATGCTAGGTCTAGTTGCTTGTATTGTAATTGCCGTTGGAGGGTCGCCGGTACTAGGGTGCCGATACTGGTCTGGTTGTTGTGCATCATACTTGACTGTTTGGAGAAGGACTACTGAACTATTACTAAGGCTAGTTGCTAAATGGAGCAAAACACACGTAATATTAAATGCTAAAGGGGTAACTAAACACCAAGGGGGAGGGAGGGAAATCACACACTTTTAAGGGCTCAACCTTTCGCCTTTCTCCTAAATTCCCTTCCTATTTGGATGTGAACTTCGGATAGCTCTTCAAGCGTTTTGGAAGGTTATTATACTAGGGAGTCAAAACTTTGCCGTAATTTTGGTTCTGACACCAAATCTAGGAGTTCTGCCCTTTTGGAGGTGCGAAGCTTTGCCATCCCTTTGGTTCTGTTACGCACAATCTAAAACTTCTCACATGCTATGAAGTCAAAGCTTGACGTATGGGCGGGGTCACATGCACCAAGGGCAAATTTAGACAAGGTTAGTAGATGAACACGTCAAGATACACAATGAGGCTAGTTCAACTTGGGTTAGTAACAAAGCAAGGTTAGTATGACATTTTAAAACTCCAAACCAAAAGCTCTCTAAAGCGGCATTGTCAAGGTACGGTAGGGAGGTGCTTTGAGGTCAATACAAAGGCCCAACCAATGACTTCCAAGACTCTAAACCTCATGTCAAAAGGAACTTAACACAAGATGCAATGCTCCAACTTCAATGCCCTCGAGGAACTTCTATTCTAGCTTATTAACCACACTCAATGAAGGGGAAGACTCTTCAAGACCTCAAAAGTTCAAAAAACATCAACAATAGCAAAAAAGGACCAAAAAACATCATTCAAGTTATTTTGGCTAAAATGCTAAAAATTTCCAACATAAACTAGACCCAATAGACCTACAAAGATAAATGGGAGTGTAGTGAGAAGAAAAAGGGTGCCATTTTATACCTATTTGGGATACCCTCATTCTCTCTTTTTTCATCCACGGAAACCTTCCATCAAGGATTTTCATCCAAGTTTTTAGGTTTATACTTTTGACTTTGACTAATTGCCTTTCTATGCTAGACCTAATCTCTAACTTTTGAAGATCAACTATGAATTGAAAATTGATTATATTGATGGCTTTAGAAGGCCATTTCTTGTTCAAGGAGTACCTACACCCCTTAATTCTATTGCAAAAAATCCATTGAAACCTAGCGCCAACTAGGTTTAAAAGTAGGAAATAATCCCAACTTTTAGACTTGATTTTTTTGAAAAAAAACACTTGCATGGGTTTCTTAGGGGGTACAAGGGAGTAAGAAAAGACCTAACTCAGGCCTCACTCCGTCGTTATACGCTCTTGATCCACTGGTCAAACTCATCATAGTCTTTAAATTTGTCGATTGCCAGGGAATCTCACAGATTTGGGATCTTCTGACTATCAGAATGTCTTTTATTAACATAAAATAGGCTAGTATAATTTTTAGTGAGATTTTTCTGCAACCTAGGGAATTTCCACAAATTTCCCATTGTTGGTTTTGGCGGTTGACCATCCGGAAAGGCATCTTCTAACTATTAGAAAATTACAAGACTTTTTGAGGGACTTTTCATGGAATCCCACAACATGTATGCAAGCCCATATTTTTACTTTGCACTATCATGAACATTAATTCCTGCCCTCTTGACTCTTGTTTGAATGTGGTTACTTCGGGAATCTTTCACAAAAAAAAAGAATCTCAGGGAATGGACTTTGTTGATGAGCCCCTAGTATGGTTTCAACCCGAGATCATCCTTCTTTGTTGGTAGATTCTCTCTATCGGTCTGTCTTGCGATGGAGACTCTTACAACTTAATAGTTGGGGTTTCTACTATTTCGTCCATGGGTTGGGGAAACTGAAACCTATGGCCGGTACTTGACTTAAGGATGTTATGGGGACTCCTTTGACCAATCTAGATTTGCCTAGTCACCAATTTTAGCAAATTCAAGCCATTCTGAGTGTTAATGCCTAAATCTCCTAACTTCCACGTGGCGAGGCATGGTTGGTTGAATCCTTGTCGTTCCCATCCATTTCCGTTGCTTTGTTCATGTTGCTCTGTTCCTATTGCTCTGTTCTGGTCTTCAGACTATTAGTTTGTTCGGTCTTTGGTTCCGATCTGGTCTTTTCGGCCTATTGATTTTAAACTAGTTATTTGTTTAGAATTTGATCTTTTGGAATTTGGACTCCTAGTTTTAATTCCTATAAAAATTAAACTAAATAATTAAAGGCTAAGAAAAAACAAAAGAAATTAAGGGAGAGGTTTAAATGAACAATCACTCCAATCTAACTAAACTCTAGTTTTTATGGATCTTTTAGGATGGTTGGAAATAAAGGAAATTCAATTAAGTCTAAGGCTCTTTGGTGGTTTTCGAAAATTTCTAAAACAACTAAAATCTAAGCAAGGTTTTACTACAGAAAACAACTAAACAAAGCAAATCTAACTAGTGTTTTGGGGATTTGGGGGATTTTTTTTAAATAACTAAAATTTAAGCAAAGGTTTTGTGATTTCTAAGGTAAACTATAAAAGATTAAAACTAAAGATTTGTGGCTCTAGCAACTTAGCATCCAACAAGGCAACTTGAGCAAATTCAAATGAAATGAAAGAGTCAAGTTGGTGTTAGTTGTGGGTTTAAGTAGCCCTTATAAGCCCAAGCTTGGCAAATGACAATCTTTTCCTACAAATTTATCAAAGGTAAATTGGTTTTCAAGGTCAAAGGCTCAAAGCTTCGTAGTGCAAGGGCAACCCCAAGCTAAATTTGTAAAATAAGGTACCCAAATTGTTCCAAAAGGTCTTTCAATTCCTAACTAAGGTACATATGACAATGTTTGAACCAAAAATTAGGAGTTAAGGGCATATTCCAAGGTATCTAAGGTTTTAATTCCTAAATGAGGTACACATGGCAATGTTTGACCAAAATTTAGGAATTAATCATACCCAACTCTATTATACAACAAAGTTTGGGTGGATTTTGAAGTTTAGAATCTTTTGGTGAAGTCAGACTTCACCGCCTTAAGCCTTCTAACTCAAATGTTGTTATAAATCACAAATTTGTTAGTATTCTTAGCAAAAGTATCGATTTTAGAGGGACTAAACCTCCCAGTAGTATGTTTTAGTGTGGTTATTGGTTTTAAGGGAACCTCACATCCTCTAACCAAGTCTTCTACTAAAGAAATCATGTTTGAGCAAAAGATGGCCGGTTTTTGGCCTAAATAGATAATTCCAATAGAAAGCTTGAATATTGGACCATATTTTCAACGCCTTGGGATCAAACAATTATGTATCATGTGTCCATTGGATCTGAAAGAACTAGCTCCACATGGTCCTCACCTTTAAGTTTTGCATCTTGTCCATATCCCGTAGATCCATTGAGCATGCCTCTTAGTTCTTGACTTGGGCTTGCTAGCCAGGTCTTTCCACCTCTTAGTGATCCGAATGAATTGACCCCCTTATTCCCTCTGCATTTTGTCCCTAGGAAAAACACTTGAATTTTTTACTTGCCATCCATGATGAAATTTGAAAATTTAGAATTCATGCTTGAAATCAAAAGCTCCAAATTAGGTAGAAGAAGTGAAGAAATACAAAATTACACTATAAGAAACCTGTTTTTTTTTACGTCTAAAAACTGGACGTCAAATTTTTTGGACATCAAACATAACATTAGGATGCTAGTTTTGGTGTCAAAGCTAGCATCCTAATGTTATATTTGATGTCCAAAAAATTTGACGTCCAGTTTTTAGACGTTAAAAAAAACACAAGGTTCTTCTAGTGTTAACATGGCACAAATAGAAGGTAGTTTTTTACATTTATCCTTGGTTGGAGGGATGAGGGGATCAATTCACCCTAGCTACCTCTAAGTGGGTTGTACTTTTGAGCTTTGAATGCACATAACATTGTTAACCAATGTTGGGGGGAGGGTACTTCCCCTAGAAATCAAGCATGGCAACTTTTCAATCGACCAGTGACACTAACGTTGCAACTTTTCAACTGACCAATGATTTTCTTCACTTTAGATTACAATAATAAAATTTCCTCCTAGGCATCTAGGGAGGCATTATCCCTCCTCCAAGAGGAAATGGTTAATACTAGTTAACATTGTTATGGAAGTGGATTCTTTAGGTTGTACCTAAAAAAACACATAGTATATATTAATTGGATGAAACAACACCAACTTTTAGCTTCAAAGCCTTGTCCTCGACTGTAACCATTTAATCGACGTGTAGTAGAACCTTTTTAAAGTCATAGGGTCAAGACTGGATGACTATATAACATTAGAGAGGGTCATTTGCATTTATGATGTTTGTATGCGCCCAAGCTAAGACCGGACAACATCAATATTACCTGAAAGAGGTTATTATTTTAGAGAGTATAGGGATATTACTTTAGAGAGGTTCTAAGGTAGGAGTTTTTTAAAGTACTCAGGTAGTTTGAAATTGCCCACTTCCTCAAATGTACCCTATTTGTACACGTTGCTTTTTCATTGTACCAAGAATGTACTACTAGTTTCCATTTGAGGAAGTGGATGATATTAGAGCCCTATGTTGAGTTCAAAAATCAATAACTAATTCTACAAAGCTCCAAAAAATATGAAACAACTTGGGTTAGATGCCAATTCCATTTGTCTTTCACACAAAATTTACTGAAAAAGATTTCAAGAAGTCTCCCCTCCCGAAATTCACTTTCATCTCTTAACCCTTTAAGGTCTGGTCGACCACTTTGTGGTCGATTTGGCCACTTTCTCATGTTTTAGACATAGTTCTGCTCTAAATTTGGAGAAAGAGCAAAGGAAACGGTTGTGGGTAAGTTAAAACCAAATGCATCCTTCAAAAAATTAGCACAATTTGAGTTACCATGTGAAAATAAAATTGAAAAAACTAACATAAGGGTGATTGTAAATATGACAATTAATGTACAAAACCAATCATTGTGAACTTTGGTTTGTACACAAAACTCCTTGTGCTACCCAAAACTTGTATGCCACCACATTGGCCTGGTTAAATCTATGAAATACATGAAGATTCTCTAGAATATTTTTTCATTTCTTGATTTTGTAACATTGTTTTGGCCACCCCCCAAATCAACCACGGACCTTAAAGGGTTAACTGGGCGCCTTATGGACCTCCAACCTAACTGTAAATATTGCTTGGATGAACTCCCGGTTCAGTCACAAACAAACAAAAACAGCGCCAATTTCTAGTTTGGATTTATAATCATTCCCAGCCCCACTCTGGTGGGTGCGTGTCAGCGTGTGTGTGCTCGGCGGCCACTTTTAATCGGCACTGCCAGAATAGGGCTTTACCAGAACCTAACGTGACTTACCAGAATTCCAGAAATCTAAATTAACTCCTCGTTTCCGGCATGCTTTTAAAAAAATGAGGTCGTGTCCAATAGGATGGTTCCGTTGCTTTCTTTTTACTGTAGAAGGTTTTATTAACTGTATGAGATTTTACTACAGAAACATGAGGGGATCTTAACCAAAAAAACAAGTTTTTAGAGAGTGAACTGACACGTGGCCTTAGCACCCATCAGCGAGCCATCACTGGAATTACGCCACGTGACTGGCCTTTGGTCAATTAACTCACTGGTTAGCAAGCAGAGAAAACACTAAGTTAGGGGTTGTGACACCTTTCCCATAAGGAAACTGCTATGAAGAATGAGAAGTTGGTGAGAGAAAAGAAGGTGAGCATTGTTGTAGCAGCTGACTTCTTAGAGCTCTTATGCATCATTGATGCATTTACTAAAAAATATCTTAAGAAGTCTAACTACTCCAAATTAATTATCAAAGGACATTTAAATGGGCGTTTTATGGACCTCCTACCTAGTTCCAAGGCCTCTTTTCCATCAAAAACCACTCAAAATAGTCATTTCTATAGCAAAGAGCCCCCCAAAAGTAAAATGTTTTTTTTTGCATATCTAACTATAAGATCTTATACTAGACTAGTATAAGAATGTGTGGAAGAGATTTCACAAACTTTAACCATGTAGATTGCAAGATATTTGTGTTTAAAGTAAATCTGGAAACAAGTTTTTTTGCACCTCGCTCAACAACATTTTTGGGCTTTGATTCTTTGACGAGTTCTTTGAACCTTCATAACTTGTTATTTTTGCTCTTTCGATTTTGAATTTCTAATTTTATATGATAAAAAATTGAGTTGAGAATCTAGAAATTAAAAACAAAAACAAAAACAAAACTCTTAGTTTTTACTTGTTAAATTAAAAAAAAATAGAAGTAGATTCAAAATTGAAGGAAAATCTAAATTGTTATTAGTTCCAAGATGGAATTGAAATACATTTCTCTCAATGGTGAGATTGTTTTAGCAAGAGATCTTAAGCTCGTGAACCTTTATATTTTTTAAATTGTAAAAATTGAGGTTAGAAATGACTCCTACGAATTGTTTTTTCAAGCAGATGTTCTGATTGCTTAAAAAAGAAGATTGTCCATAACTTTCACAAAACAAAGTTAAATGAAATAAATCAAAGCTTTCCATGTACAAAAAAAATTAACATATACAAAACAAAATTTCAGAAATTTTTACTTGAAGATCTTTTTGAAGTATTTTTTCCGCCCACTGAACTAAAAACGAGCTTTCTATGCCATAACTTTTGCTCCTAGACTCCAATTGAAATAAAAATTATATTTTCGGAAAGCTAATGTGTTTTTCTATGTTCACCAAAAAAAAATCAGAAAATCACTAGAAATATTGAGACCATAAGAGCCTGTCCCAAATCCATTTTGTTCCTCAAAGGGACAATGGGACCTAGAGGTTAATGCATTCAGTAGTTGAGGACAAAGGATATGACTATTGAAAAGATCCTTAGGTGGTCTAAGGCTTCATTTACACCAAAATCAAGGGCTAGAAAATTAAAAAGTTTTCATCTCCAAGCCCTTCAGTTGCCATTGAGAAGTCTTCCTTTAGATTGGTGTAAATTATTAAGAAGGCATAAAGTAGAATTTTTTAAATTAAAAATAGCACTTCGTAGTAAAAACCCTCGAAATTGTAGCCGAAATCGCCTCAAGGTGGATCTAACTATAATTTTAGGTGGCTCAAAGTTTGAGGAGTTTAATGACCAAGTGGTAGGGACTTCTGATGAAGTCCATAAGGTTACCGGTTCAACTCCCCATCCTAACATTGCTTATGTGGGGTCTCTTTGAAATGGCGCACAAGGAGAGGTTTTGTCCTTCCATTTGTCCTAATGGAGATTAGGTACATGGATTGCCACGGCAGTGTCAAGTCTATCCTAATTGTGGCCCTTGAAGGTCGTGTGTTTCAAAAATAAAAATTGGGGGACTTTTGTTGCCACATAGAAAGAATTGCATTCCACGTCATTGAGTCTTCTTGGAGACCCATAACCTCTCATTTTATAGTATGAACTCATTTTCCAAAGAATTATTGATTTTACTCAACCAAAACCTTCAAAAATTTGGTCCCCTAACATCTTGGTCTAAAAAAGGCCTAAATTGTCATGCATGTAGAGTACCCTTCTTGTGGGTTTTTTTTTTAATCTACATATGGAAACTTAGAATCTTTAGTAAAACCAGTAGCAATCAATTCAATTCAAGTGCCATTGACCAAATGATAATTTTAAGTCCTGAACGTCAGTTGTTTACTGAAAAGACAATTACAAATCTAGATAGGTTCTTATGAAGTCAAATTTGGTCAAATAGTTAGATAGTTATAAAATTTTGACACAAGGTGTGAACATATACTCCCTTAGTGGAAATATATATGTTTTTTTGATCGGGTGTTAGAATAAAAAATTATGTTGCCCTAAACTTATTTGGTACCTAGGTCAATTTGGGCATCTTTTGCAAAAACGCTCATCAACTTTTGAAATTTGGCATGTATGTATCTAATAAAATAAAGCATACGATTGTCAAAAGAAATTTAATTCTCAAATCACATTTTAACAAGACTCAAACTCTGTTAGCTATATTAAGGGTGACTTTTAGAAAAAACATTTTCTTCTAACTTCAAGCCAACTATCTTGCAATCTATGAAGTCAGAGTCTCTTGAAATTTTTTCCACATATTCCAAATGTTTGTCTCTACATTTTGACGATTTTATCTCAAAGAAGAAATTTCCTCATTGTGTAAGAAATCATCAAAAAATGACTAGGGTATTGCCAATGCACTTAACTTCTTTGCATTGCAAAGTAATTTAGAATAAATTAGAGTCTATATTTGCTTCTAAATTTTTTTATGAGTGAACCTAACATCATATACTTATGAATGGGAAAAATCTTCATTTTTGTACAGATAAAAAAGTTTACTCCAAAAGGGCTTAAAGTTTGCAGACCTTATTTCTCAGGAATTAAAAAAAGTTTTTTTTTCTCTTCGAACATTATTACCTTTCAATTTGTGTGGTCAAATGGGCTGTTTTTATTTTTATCATTGCCTTGCTTGTTTAATACACTTTTGTATGTTTGAAATTTAAAAAAAATTAAATTTAAATATAAATAAATATAAATATAAATACATACATGTATGTATGTATGTATATATATATATATATGATAATGAATAAGAAATTTATAATTTTAGACTTTTTCTCTTCCAAAACATCCTCTAGCTTTTAGGTTTTTATAATAAGTTTATCATTGAACACTTTAGAGCCTCCAATGAAACTCTCTTGTAAACATCTCATCTAATATGAGTGTATTTAATACATACAACTTCAAAGATTGAAGTTAAATGGATTATAAATTCTATCCTTGTATTATACAGTTTTCAATTTGTTTAACCTACTAAAGTAAACCTTTCTATTTGTGCAATGTGACAATTTCTAACACCTATAGTCAATGTCTTAAATTTATACTTAATTTTTTTGATGTATACACTACCAATATCATGGCACAATTTCAGTCAACCACCCTTCATTGTAGATTTTTTTAAATATATCAATTTTATCATCTACATAAAATATCTATATACATCAAGGTTTTCTATCTTGGCATGGTGTTGGTTTTTTCCATCAAAATGTTCATCAATATTAGTTGGGACAAGTCTTGACACATTATGATTCACGTCAACAAAAAAACCCTTCTTTTAACAGTTTGAACGGTCTATCTGTCAATCTAGATGAACAAGCCATCGACGAGCCATTCAAGCTGTTTAGAAGTTTTTATATTCTTATATTTATTAACAACTTGTCCATCGACTTGGAAAGATGTGCCATCCAAAAATTAAATATGTAAATATAAGTACATTCAAATATAATTATAAATATATTATATAAAATCTTAACGGACGTTAGGATTAAATCTTGACGTTTTGTCAATTTGACAGATGTTTAGACATGATGTGATGCTGAAAATCCTGGTTTGCATCTATACACATTATAGTATGAAAATTTTGCATGGTTGCTTTCTGTCAAGGTTAATTTATTAATAAAAATTCCTACTATATAACATTTTGACGCATCTTAATTTATATATATATATATATATATTAGAGTATGTAGTATTTCATAGACCCTATAATAGCCCTATATATTGTTTAAAATTTTCTTGCTTCAAATTAAATGGACCCTATCTTCTAACTCATGTAGTTTTCTAAAAACATCAATAGTGATCTCTTTATGCCAAAAAAAGATTTTTTCCTACGTGTTGCAAAGGGATCCTTCATGCATGCTAGCAATATTTTCTACCACCTCCTTGGCTGGAATGTTGTGGATAGAGTTGATAAATTGGTATGCTCCATCCGCAAAGAGATCCTTCACTAGCTGCTAGGAGACTCCCACCATGATCTAATCACCTGCCAAAAAAGCATAAATGAAGGCTGCCCAAGTTTTCGTATTGCGTTTAGCCCTTTATACAACGTTCTCTACCACCACCCTTGCAAAGGTCAAGGCGACCTTTTTTTTAACTTTGTTAGATAGAATCGTTTCCTTGAATTCCTTCCTCAGAATAATTACAAGCTCTCAGCATTTGTACACTTCTACTTGTAACGCATGGAAATCTAGGGCTATGGCCAAGGTAGCTAAGGCCACGTGCTCTTTGAAATATTTGGCTTTGGCTTGCTTCCTATCTTGTACTAAAGCCAAATTATCCCGCACTATGCTCTCCTTTGTGTTGAATTGCACCTCCATTTTTGCCATCTTCTATGTCATCTCGGTCTTTAGATTTTGTATATTCTCCACCATGATGAGAGCAATGGCGTTTGCTGCAACAAGTTGGCCCACAAACCCATGGTTCATGTAATTGCTACAAAGCTCCATGATTACCAATTAGTTGCTAGACATAATCTTCCCAAAAGTTTGAACACCCCTTGAAATCGTTAGGATGCATAGATCTGGGAAAATAGTGATGCCACGTTATGTGAGAGTCTTGGATGCTACAAAGGAGCAAATCCTCATGAATGGAGGCACTGAAATACATCCATTCCAACCTTGTCAGTTGTGACTCCATGTACACAATCTCCACGGGTTTATCCTTGGCATCCATGAAAGAGAGATCTGTAGACAAACTACTATTGCCAAGGTTTTCACCATCATGTCAAGTTTTGCCAAACGTGACTCCAACAAAAAGTCAAGTTTTAACCTCAACGTTTGTCAAAATTCTAATTTTTATTCATGTCTCGTTGATAGCCTGTCCATCCCGACCGTCCAAGAAAAATAAATAAATTTGGCTAACTTTTGTGACGTAAATCCGGATGCGTTTGGACGCATTCGGACCTTTGCTACTGGACATCCCAATGTAAAAAGCTAACATCATGTCGGAATGGACAACCTTGGTTGATGATGGTACCACTGCATCCACCAAATTGCCTGCAACCCTTTTTTCTTTAGTATGGTCTCTATCGATCAACAAACCTCCAATACAATCAACAAACCTCCAAACCCTAGCTTTAATATATAAAACAAAATTCCATAGAAAAAAGAAACAAGGGGCCGTATAGAAATAATATACATAAAATACTAATATACAACCTAATAGATTGTGCTTGCCCGGAGGCTATTGGGCCATGCTGGAGAGTTCATGGCAATGTAAAAAAATTAACAAGGCCCGCTCAAGATGAACCACTTGAGATTAACAACACTCACTCAAGATGATTTCATCCCGCTTGAGATGATTACTTAGTGAAAGACGTGGATGCTAAGCTTAATTGTCCAGAATGTGGACATTCAAGAAGTGGGGTTAAAGAGTTAAGGAAATTAGGATTACCACATTTTGAAATGGATTTACGATAATTCATGAAGATTGTTGGGGGCTTTTCCCACAAAAAAAATTGCAATGGTGAAAATAGGCAAATAAATTTGAAGATGAAATGTGTTACATGAAGAAAAATTCAATACATTAGACATGGCTAGGTTTACTCTTTTCTAATAGCTTCCTTGTTCTAAGGAAAATTCTCAAGAAAAAAGTACTTCTGGCCAAACATGTGTATACAACAAGGGGCAAAATGTTTGCTAAGTTTCTATTCTTGGCAAGACTTCAAAGTTGAAAAACACTTCTCATCCTCAATTGAGCCTAGCACCAAACAATGGCCAATCTCAGCTACTTTGAAATATTTAAGGATGAGCTTAGTCAAGTGCCGTGATTATGAGAGGCTGCACCAAAATTTGATAATTTGATTGATGTGGATGGGCAATGTACATGCAACATCACAATTGGCTTTTATCATCACTTTAAACATTCAAGCCTTGTTGTTTGTTTAGGTTGGATACTAAAAGCATCTCAAAGGCAATATAAGACTTGCTTTCTTCATGTAAAAATTGCCCTTTGTAGGTTCACAATTTTTGTATGAGCATGGAATCTCTTGAGCACCAATGAGTGTTGCATAACGCATTTTCTGGCCGCCTCTTACCTCCGGTACTTCAAATAAATGATCCCCAAAGCATCAAGAAACTCTTGCTATAGAAATCTCTTATCCAGCTCATCACAAAGTGATTGAGCAATCTCTTCAAAAAGTTAAAAATACCACATCTATTTAGAAGGGCAACAATGAACAAATTTCAAACCTTGAATTTAAAATAAAATAAAAATAATAAAATACAACAATAGATAGAAACCAGACACATATTGGAAAAAAATCAAGTTGAAATTTAAAAGAGAAAATGCAAAAATTTGACTACAAAATACTTCTCGATATTATCTTGAGCATGATTGAGTTTTTTACTGAAGGTAATTGCAAGAAACTTCAAACAAATCTTACACTTTAGCATAATAAGATCATTGTATTGCTTACAGTCCACTAGGTTGTAAATTGTAGATTGATCAATGAACATCTTTGCAAGTTCATCATGGTGCACCTTAATGGATTGCATGAAGTCATACATGAAAAATATTATGATCTTGGGAGAACTTTATGTCATTATGCACAATATTCAATATTGAAATAAAACATTCTAATGATAACAACAACTCAACATTAGCAAGGAAGTTGAAGTTATTAGCAAACATAGAATTAGTTTTTTGCCCATGAATTGCTAATATATCTATGTTCATTTTTACAAGCAAAATTGTGTATCTAGACATGATCCTTTGAGTAGGACTCTTCAACAAGTCTCAATTGATGTTCTTTAATATCTTATTTCCCTCAGTTTCCATGAGATCAATAAGTTTTTGAAGCTCAGTATGTCACTTATTGTTGTGACAAAAGTACAAGTATACAAACTGAGAAAGGCCCTCAAAGCAAGAGACCATTGGATAGTTAGACAAGGTTTCAACAACAAAATTGATCTTATAACTTGCATAGTTAGCACCAAGACTAAATGAAAACCATTTCTCCCAAATGTAGGTAGTTACTCGTCTTTAGTCCTTAAAATGTGTTAACTCTATTAATTCCAAAACAAACGATTTTACAAGCAATTTTCTTGCAATTTATCCCCCCTTCATCTAATAAAACATCCATAATAACATTTGTCAAGTGGTCAACAATTCCATTATTTGATGCACATGAAAGGTGCAGCAAATGAAGGATTTTTTCCAACAATCTATAGCATAGACATGTACACCAACTTAGGAGGTGTTCATAGTAGACAAAACGGAACCACGTAAGTGCTCATTTGTTTTCCACCTTGACGTTTTTGACCAATGTTTTTAGATAAAATTTTCACCTTAAGGTTCCTAAGCAAGAATTGTTTACACTCATAGTCATACATAGGACAATGTACTATAACTTAAAATTTGAAAGGGGGTTGAGGATTGGATTCCCTTTCTCTTGAGATTGCCCTCCAAACTGGAAATAAGTTGGTCAATCCAAGTGTCAGCTTGCTTGTGGCCTATCTAGAGCTTGAAAAACATGTGATGCTTACAATCCAACTTACTGAAGGTATCACCTTTCTTTAAGTGAAGCAGAGGCAAGTCATCTTCTTTGCAAGTCCTCTTATCTTCGTGTTTCTTCAAGTTATCAAACTCAACACCATCATCTTCCTTCTTCTAATAATTGTAGTACAACTTTTGCAAACGATCTTGGTTAGATCACTATGAGCATCGAATCCTCCCTTTGCCCATGTGAACTTGCAAGTCCAAACTTCTTGCTACCTCCTCATGATGGTACTGGAGGAAGTCTTCTTTTTCTTTTGAGCATAGGCTGCATTGGCCTTTGCAGACTTTTTCTTCTTCTTCTTATGTATCAAAGGCCCTCGCCATTGCTAGGTGCCTTAGACGCTAAATTGGGATGCTCTAATAATACTATAGTAGCTTTAGATGTTGGGCAAGTGTAGGACGCAAGTCATGAAAGAAAGTGCGAAAGGCGTCACATCTTCAAAAGATGAGTAACCCCCTCCATGCTAGCAACAATCATCAAATCAAATCAGGGGGGCAAACTACAAAGAATATGAGATGGAGTAATGGAGTTGAACATCTGTTATCAATCAATTTCAATTTAATAAAAAAAATTAAATTTTTGAATACAATTTGTAATATGGAGAAAGAATTACAACTCTTTATACACACGAGGAGGTAAAAGTTACAACAATCAATGTGGGATAAGTAAGAATTTAACCTCCCATAGTCAAGTGAAAAAAATTGAACATATTGTATTCATAACCCTAAACCTTAATTAACCTCGATAGAGGCTAGGATTTGAAAAAGTTTTAGAGACTCCTAGGTTTTCAACAAAGGCTAGGATCTATGGATTTGCACATGTTGACAATTAGCTGAAAAGGAGAAGGTACATGTTGGCATTATAATAGCAAATTGGTCTGAGATAAATTTGGTTATTTTGAGGAATTATGGAGTGTCAAAGGTGGATCAAGAGTAGATGGTGTTATAGAATGAGATTTGTACAAAGCAGAGGATGACAATGAGTGAAAATTTGCTAGTGAGGGATAAAAATTTGATAAGAGGACTTGCACTTGCTTATTAATTTTGTTGTTTGCATACAAATTCTTCAAGAATTGATTCAAAAGCCTTCTTTTGCACCTTTTTCTGCCTTTGGATGAATTGGAGTTGTCATTGGAGTTACAATATGAAGAGCCAAGCTAGTTAATTTGTTATTTTCTAACTTTTTTAAATAATCTTTGCATTCAATTTGTACATACATAGTTTGCTATCAACTGTAAATGTCATTTCATTTCTTGAAATAGGATTAGAGAATATATATGTATCTAATTCATTAAAATAGAAGTTGAACAATTGGATTTGATCTTGTCATACAATCTAATATTGAATCACACTTTATTTAGTTTTATATTGCAAATGGAGTTCTTGAACATTATGCCTCAAAGTGCTGACTCATTGGTTTTCTAATGTTCCATTTGTAAGCATTGTAAACTTGGCTAAAGATTCCTCAAAAATAACATCCAACAACACTTTCCTACCATCTTTTCAATGTTGATATTGTCATTTGTTTCTATTGTCGTTTTTTTTTCAATGTATGTCAACAAGGGGGTAGTTATATTTTCTATCATTGCTTGAATTTGAAACTCTAATCTGGTTTGTAGAAAGATGTTTATATAGTTTGAATAACCATGCACATATCTTGGGCTTCAAAATAGACCTTTTTAGATCTATTTTTAATTTCAATTACTTTTCAATCTATTTGGAAAGTATCTCTATAGTGTAGTTGAACTCAAAACTAAATGCAAATTTAAAATATCATTGTAAAATCACATAAGTTGGCTAAACAAGGAAGTGCAATTAGTAGGGATGAAAAAAAAAGTGAATTGTAGGATTCTTTCTCGTCATCCATGCCCTAAATTCTAAATTGATGTGAACACTCAGTCTATTGACTATATCATTTCTGGACTTATAAAAGCTTCAATTGATGAATTTGAGATGTCATAAAACTTATTAAAATCTTTTTTATGAAATATTTACTTATTTGTAGAGTAGACCAATGATTTGAGCTAAATGTCAAGTGCCGACGTCCGTTATTTTCACAAGCAATATGCCCATCATTTGAAGATGGTAAGCTTTTTGATGTGAGATCTTAAAAAAATAATTTGAAATGACAAAACTATTCCACTAGCTATCGTTATTGCTACCACTATGATTTGTCTTTTGTCTTCTACTCCATGGACCATAATTCATCTAAAATTCTTTGACTCCCATGTTCATGCTCTTCCTGGAGGAACTAAATGAATGCATGTTTGGTGACCATTCACAATAGGCTCTTTGGAGATAATGTGAATTTTGATAAGATCTAGGCACATGGTCATGTCATCCTTTTGCCTCGTTCTTCATAGTTTTTTTTGTATATTATCTTTTGCCATTAATGAAGCTTGGTAAGTCAAATTTAATTCAACCTTGGTAAAGTCTCTAGTCCATTTATCACTTATTCAAAATCCACTTAAATTTTCTAAGAGCTTTGACTCTCTTTGGAGGATGATAGCTTTAGTAAGACTTTGCATACAACTCCCCTATAATAGTTGTCCAGTCCCAACCTACTTTGCTTCTTCAAAACTTTACAAATCTTTTTTTAAGAAGAGGATAATTGACAAGGATTGAACAATATTGTACAAACTTGACAACAATGTTATACACACCTTTGATGTTCTTCTTTGAAGTCCCATTTTCATAAAGCCGTCTATACATTGAGACCCATTTCTAGTGATCATATACATTGCTGAAGTCTCTGAGCAATCTATAGGCTAACCTTAAGAAATTTCATGCATCTTCAATGTTTTGGCATTGTTGAACTATTGAAGAGATAGGAGGTCAAAGTGTTGGAGTGAACCAATCGAAGTAGTTATTCCTTACCTTCTATCTAGTTATCTTCATGGGCGCCACATTTGGTTTCAATATAAATGCTTCATTGTTTTTCTTTGTCCTTTCCACTGGTCTCTTGAACACTTCCACTTTTGGTAATACTTGTTCCTTCTCCAACCTTTGATTCAAAAGTGCAAACTCCTCCATTGCCTTCTCGCTTATTTAGAAATTGGTGGAAAAAAAGTTGAACTTGATTAATTGTTTATACGTACTTTTGTTTCATTGTGTAGCAATTCTATTTTTTGCACTCAAACATTAATATTTCTAATACCTCCAATTCCAATGCCTAATAAGTGAGCCACAAACAACTAAGTAAGATTAGGGTTGTATATTAGGATTGAATTTACCATAACTATCATAAAAGATGAAAAAATATCAATATCTATACTATTGTAATCAAGGCATAACAAAAGTTCAAAATTTTATCATTTTTATTTTTGAAAAAATACAAATTTTTTGATGATTTTTTGTTGTCAAATTACTTTTGTCAACTTTAGTTAAATATTTAGTGAGGGATGTCAAACTTGACCATCGGATACAGTATACTATGATGGTCTATAAAGTAACTAGAGCAAAAAATTCATCAAAATCTTTAGAAACAAATTTTTACCTCAGATTGATGTATTTAGATCAAATTCGTAATTCGTAATTATCTAAATATTCAAATTGCCCAATTATCAGATTCCATGAAAAACTCGGTTTTAGAAAATATAGCCTTAGGACACTTGATGTCAAGGATAAATGACCATTTTTTAGAGGCATGTGCTCATGATTTGTTGCCTCTACAACTAAGCAAGGAAGCATTACATAACAAACCCTAAAGAGTGTCAAATAATGAGATTTTTTGCAATTTGTATTGTCAAAAATTGTATTGGAACAACACCTACTTTGGACACAAAAATTCATTTAAAAAATTAAATGTTTTAATGCTTTTAAGACACATTTTTTGACACTCTTTTTTATACTCTTTTTGATACTCTTTTTGACGTATGAGGTTTGATACTTCTTGAGACACATTTTTCAACCATCAACAGTTGAATAATGAGATTTTTTGCAGCTTTTTTATTCTCAAAAAAATGTCAAAAATTGTGTTAGAACAACACCCACTTTGGTTACTGGTACTAAGGTAAACCAGCCTATGACAGGCCAACTGTCTAATGCAGACATCTACATAACCCCCCCATTACAGTCCATTTCAGATTTTTGCTTCTACAATTTAATTAGGTTGATTAGTGGCCCACATTAGTGCATTAGGTGATTGTGATAGAATTAGTAATGACTGTCATAGGACACTTACACATTGTGAGTGTAAACTCATCATAAAGAGTTTTTTTTTTATTCCTTTGTGTGATGGCCACATTAAAAATTCTTGAGGTTGTGTTAGGAAATCTGAAGACTGCATTAGGTGGTAAGATGACCATCATGAAGACATATTTTATTGATTTCAGATAGTCTACAAACTGTTTTGGAAAAATACTTAAAAAATTCATAACAAATTCCTACTTTGTCCAAAAACTAAAATTTTAACTGCTTCTTTCATTTCTCAAAGTTGTCTCTGCTAGAAAAAAATCTGATTTTATTTTGCTAATGGCAATATACCAAATCAGTCATTCTGCCTATCATAGGTTGGTTTACCTTAAATGATATATGTTATAGAGTACAAAGTTCGTGCAAGAAAGATAAATGTTACTCCCTCCGTCCCAAAATGATCTTCCTGTTGGCCTTCATTTTTTGTCCCAAAATGATCTTCCTGTTGTACTTTGTGAGCTGCAAATTGGTCAAATTTAACTTTTGGTTGTTCTCTAGGACTAACAAAACAATTCCAAGCGATAGTTCCCCCTCCATCTATGCAATCACTAATCAAAAGACAAATAAAATGGTTGAAGGGGTCAATCAACACTTTTTGTTTTTATTTTTTGCATCTCTTTGAATATTATCTAATTGAAGGAGATGAAGGCTTTGGGAGGCAAAATATAGGGCCACATATGGTCTTTGACTTATACTAACTACCCACAAAATGACGACCTCACACTCAATAATTAAATAACCATTGGTGCTCTTTGAAAATACTCAAAAAATTTCACTTTTCAATCATCCAAATCTACACTTTAAAAAAGGCTTCAATACTCAAAGTTTCAAGGGCAATAGGAGTGCACCAAACTCCATATGTAGTGCAAAACAGGCTTTAAAAATGTTATTTTTAGTCTTAATCCGGAACATTTTGTCTAACAGGAAGATCATTTTGGGACGGATGGAGTACAAAGTTCAAGATCTTACTCAATAAGCAAACCAATGCTGCATCGACAAAGCCTGTGGTAGCATCCCTACTTGTTGCTGTCAAAATAAAAAGGAAAAATCAAAATAGTCACCAAAATACTCTGATTATTGGATCAATAGGTGCACAAGAACGTCATACATCGAACCTAAAAAGGTCCGCAGCATCCCCACAGGGCTACGGCCTGAGAATGCGAGGACATTCCATTCACTATCCATTATCGTAGAAACTTCCAACAAGACATGCAGAGGAAAGTGGATGGTACCACCTCTCCGGACAAATGGCAAACATATTCTGCTCAGTGGATCTGTAGAGGTCAATCAAAATCATAGAACGTCTTTAAAGAAGTTTTAAAGTTTGATAGTGTGACTTCCGCCATCATTGGGCAGAAAACTAAGGAACAACAATAGGTAACTGCCCGCAACTACAAGGATGCTGTTCTACACACTAACCATCAAGTATTCCTAACTACACATGGAGATCCTTATAACTGTTCCAAGTCAAATTGGCTCCTGTAGCTTCATCTACACCTCGAATCTGGTCTACTACAATCTTCTGGCTAGTATCACCATGCTGTGCGTAAGACAGCAATCAGAACTCAAAAAATGATAATACTAAACCTCCATTTACATCATGCTTGCCTGTCTCGAAAACCACCAGCTACATGCCAGACGACTCATTCTCGATGCCACACCAGCTTGATTCATTACCGATGGCCAATTTGTGGACCATATTCCCATTTAAGCAGCGGTAGATCCAGTTACAGGCACTTCCATGTACTCAGAATGTCTCCAAAGTCTTAGGAGTCAACGCAGGTGACTCGTAGAACAGCTTGGGCTGTAACAGCTGGAAGGCTATTAAAACAATACTGCTCCCAAGGATCTTGCTTAGGGTCTGGAACTTCACTGTCTGACAACTTTGGAAGAGTGACCTCTGGAGGATTTCTGCAATACACTGCATGCAAGTGAAGTAATAGTTTGCGAGCAGCCTCTCGAGCTTCCGGGAGCCTGTCGTTTAACTGTGCAGCAGCAATCTGAAGTAAAGACTCAAGTCCGATTTGCTCGATGCCCTCAATTCCCTGTCAAGAAATGGACAGGTCCGTTAAATAGAACGTCTGCAGTTGCACGGCAGCCGCCGCAGAAGTGTATATCTTTCCTTACACTTCCGCCTGATACTCCATTAAAACCCTCCATATAAAGCAGACAGCCAAAGCCATAATGCACCCAAGTTACACATAGAATTGCTGATAGGATTCTCAAGATACCCATGTAAGTGATAACAAGGCAGGTGAGAACGTACCAGCCTGGATACTGAATTGTAAAAACACGCAGATGCCTTAGCCCGCACTCTTGGATTGAAGTGCTTAACATACGGCTGTAAATTCTGCAACAAAGGTTGAGGAGCCATCCACGTAGTCATAACTTCAAGAGCTTTCTCGGCCTCCTCACAAACAAAACGCTTGTCCTGTGACGCCTTCAACAGGAGCTGCAACAGCTGTAGAACCATTTCCTCATGTCAAACGTCTAAGCGACTTGGAGTTCTTATATCACCGACAATGTTCAAGCTCAAAAACATGGCTGAATCTCTCCCTTAAAATATACACTAGAACACTACCAGATAGTCATGCACCGCTACCAGAGAGTATAAGAGACCTAAAATAATCATAATTTCAAGACGATATAATACAGCGAACAATGCAATTGAACAGATATTCAGGAACATTCCCTTAATTTCTAGATAGAAAAATGTAAGTACCAGAGGATCCAATATATCGATTAAATGCTCGTGGTAGCCCTTGAAAATATCGGCAGATACCAAAATGGCTGTCTTACACAATGCGCTCCGTGGATTCTTCATGGACTTGGTCACTAGTGACACAATCTTACCCCTGCCACCTCAGAGCTTAATCAGAAAATATGATAATTATTAAAATATAAATAAGTAATTCTGTCATAATATAGGAAAACGGTCCGATCCTGAGAATGCAGCTCGAAGATGAAGCGTGGCATAGATAGGGTACACACCGTCAACCGTCAACCGTCACAAGATCTCGTTTAGAATTGGTGAAAGTTACTTTAAAGGAAGGAACTATGCTTACACATTAGGCAACAGCAACTCAGTGTGAAAGATAGCCAGTTGCCGAACGTTGGTAAGAGCTTCCAAGACCACTATCCAATCTTTGGAATCGAGCCTTTCCAGCAACGTCTGGAAAATGACAGCAGTTCATCAGCACCGCAACTGTTTTTACAAAAACACAGCATTTATTCAATTACTGCGATACACACTAATTGTTTTACATTACAATATCCTAATAGAATTTTTCGTTCATTTAAAAACCTTCAATGACGGAAGGGCAAAGACGAAACTCCCTTCGTCTCCCAGTATTCGTTTGAAGATTAAAATGAAATGGAAGCTAGTAGAAAAATGAAGCATAAATCAGTGCATCTCGCAGTAATTGAAATAAATCGTGCAGCAGGTTACCAGCAGATTGCAAAGAGAACAGTAAAACATTTCTCAAGTCGATTGGCTAAAAAATCAAACAAGTGCAACGTCCAGCGGAAAAATTCGCATTACGATTAAAACGGTCACTTACTCAACATACAACCATAGGCAACAAGGCTTTCAGCTTCTCCCAGTAGTTACTACAAAATACAAAATATGAAATGTATTCTAGTAAAAGAAATATGATTTGCACAAATTAGTGCATCTCGCAGAAATTGAAATAAAAGATGGAGCAAGTTACCAGCAGACTACAAAAAGCAAATTTCCATAAAAAAAAGTAAAGCACCTCTCAACTGAATTGGATAAAATCAAACAGGTAAGACGTCAGTTCACATTACGATCAAAAGCTAAACCTCACACCCACTCCACATACAAGCATACACAAAGATACGACAAGGCAAGAATTAGAAACAAGATACGCAAAATTGAGTTCAACATCCTTCAACTTAGTTAGCTAAAAACAGAAAAGTAAAACGGTCAGCGGAAGCGTTCACATTACAATCAGAACATCGCACCTTATCACCTACTCAAAATAAAGCATACGCAAAACGGACTCCCTTCTTCCAGTAGTCATTTATCAATTAAAAAATTTTAAACGATGTATTCTAGTAGAAAACAGTATGCGATACGAAAAGGAAGTGCATCTCGCAGTAGTAGAAATAAACCGTGTAGCAGGATATCCAGCAGATTACAACTCAAAACTTTCCACCTCTCCATTCAATTGGCTAACAACAAACACGTGAAAAGTTCGCATTACAATCAAAACGCCTCCACCTCTCACCTACTCTCAAAATAAAAGCATAAGCAACCACAACTTGACAAAAGCAAGACTTAATCGTTAAATTTCTCTCCACAATAGCTAGAGACATCACACAAGCTCAGAAAAGGAAACTTACTTCAACCTGAGCGTCCACGTTGCTCAAGTCCTTCAAATCCTCCGACAGGACATACTCCACCTCCGGCAGCACAGTCTCCGCTCCTGCTGTGGCGTCCGCTCCATTCGTAGCGGACGAGGACTCCATCACCTTCTTCTTGTCATCGCACGCCTCTGACACCGCTAACATGATACAATGTCGCACGAGCTGGCTCTGGTTTGAAATAGGAAGCTCCACCAAAAGACGCCGCGATCGTTTAAAATGTGGATTGAGGAGAGGCAGGTGAAGAGGACGAAAGGAAGTTTAAACTAGTGGTGAAGATCTACACGGCGCTGCACTGAACCCTAGAATGATGTGCTGCTGCATTGAGGGGCGGGGGGGAGCAAGAAGAAGGGGAGCGGAAGCGAATAAAGCCGACGAAGTGGGGAAGACGGGTTTGAATTATTTGACTTCGCACTGGTCCACTTCCAGGACCTTTTAGTGCAATTAGTGTGGCCTGCACTTGGTATTTACATTATGCTTGGACATCTCAGTGACACTCAGTGTCGTTCCAGGCATTGAACCCCCTCATTGCACCAACCAAGGGTAATTGAAAAAAATAATCCCCGTATTTTGTGCCGCATTTTATGGTATTTCTTCACCTCTTATATCAAATTTGGGGCCTCTGGTTCAAAATAAGAATTTCAAGTTTAAACATGTGTTGCAACTAAAAAATTCCAATGTTTCCCGAGGTGGGGCAATGAAGGGGTCAATTCACCCTGGATGTCATACAATGTAGGATTTTAAAAAAATCCTCGGTTGTTGAAAAACAAATGTAGCCATTTTTAGATAGAAATAGTCTTTCCTTTAAAAATTTGTACTTCATTAGAGTTAATCCTAAAGTGAATCCTAGTTTGTAGAAGGGGTGTTAGAAGAAGGTTTAACTAAAAATAGTACAAAGTAAATGCAACACCAAACTCTATCTGACCAAGTTTGGGTGCTTCAAAGAATTTTGTCATTTGATTTTCTCAAACTTTGGCTCATAGACCCTCATTGCGCACACATTGTGATTAACTCTATTTATTTTGATGATTTTAACTATATTTATTAATTATAATTAATTGTTTGACAATAAATTTTGACTCTTTGGACCATCTAAAATAAACAAAGCTACTTTGATCATTGCTTACTATGATTTACACATATGCATTTTTTAAATGATCAAGTATGCCTCAAGTATTCATTTATATGATGATTGAGAGTTTGGGAGTTCTAAATGATATGGAATAATGTTAGTATCTGATGTGTTTGTATCGGTTTAGCCATATTCATATATCCATATCCACATATCTATTTCTAAATGGAATATAGTTGGCACTTTTGATTGGTGATTTTTATTTTATTATTTTGACACCTATTGAACCTTTTTTAAATGTTGTATCTAGTGTTTTTGAAGGGATAGTAATATGCAAATAGAGCCTAGCTTCTTGTTTGTCTTCACATTGATCTACTTCTAATACAATTTTTAGTATAATTAGTGTAGGCTACACTAGAATTTATATAACCTTTAAACGCTCCAACATCCATATTTAGGACAATGAACATAAGACTTGTAGGCACTGTTTAGTTCAACCAACTTCTCATTCATCCAATGGAATATTTGAATGTTGAAAAAAAATCCTTCCTTAATATACAATTTTATGAAATTGCTATAAATGATATTTATGTACAAAGATACAAGCAAAGATGTGCCAAAATTTGGAAAAATAATCAAGGCGTTTAAGGAATGATGTTTTACATCTTGCTCTAATTGTAACAAAAAAATTAATCCTTAAACTCACCATTTTTTTGTATTGGTAAAGCAACATACACTTTGGAATTCATGCATATCCTCTTGATGATGATTAGAATGCTTTGGAGCAATGTTTTGTCTTATTCATTCAAAATAATAGTAAAATATTTATTAAAAAAATTCCATTAGGACAAATATGATGAAATTGAGATGAATATTATATTGATACAAAGATATCAACAAAATTGTGCATAAAGGTTTAATCTCTAAAGGACCAAGCTACGTTTTGGGGGCAACATAGCAATTTTGAGCAGCTCACTACAAATGAATTTTTTATTATTTTTCTCTGAAATATACAACATGTAGTGAAGGGAGTAGCTTTGAGGCCCAACAATTTAAATAACTTTTGACTATATGATTAAAAAGTTATTATATGAAATGTAGTTTTTTTTTCAAATCGATAGCTTGGGTAGATTAAAAAATCACTATTTTATAAATAAAAATTTGAAGTTGATTTTTTAGATTTATATATTTATGGAAAGCTTTGAATTATTCCATTCTGATCAATGAGATGAAAGTTATGAGAAGATTTTGTTTGAGGGTAGTTATAGAATTTATACTCTATAATAAATTTTGAAGTCCTTTATTTAACCAAATTTTTAATGTTTTAGGAAGAAAAAAAATTAATATGATGTAGTCAAAAGTTTATTACAACATTACAACCATTGGATTGGCGTTTTTCAATTTCATCACTAAATTCTTAACAATTTAGTATTTTGAATCATTCTCTGCTTTTTTTTACTTATTAATTTTTTCAACCACAAATATAAAAAAAGAACTAAAATTTCTCATTGTTTCATATGTATTTTCAACTTATTTCTTCAAGATATTATGAAAAGTTGCAAGCGGATCTATGAATTTTTGGGTTAAATGTTTGAAAGATGAAATCTAACCATTTGGGAAGAGTTGAAAATACTTCTTTTCGAAATCCAAACATCATATCCTTGGAATTGGTAAGATTTTTTTAATTAAATTTTTTAGAAGAGTATACTCTTACTAATAATTAAATTGAAGAAATCATATAGTTAAATTGGTTGAAATATAAATATAGATGAAGATTTTAGCCCTATTTTGGAGACTAACATTTTGAAGCAGTTTTAGGCTTCTGAACATAAAAGAACTTTAGAAGTTATAAACTATGCATTCAAATTTTGAAAATTGAATGAATGCAAATATGTCTTATCTACACGTAAATTTGATTTTTATTCATCCATGTATATAGTATTTATTTCAAATTCTCTAACATTTGAGTGTTATAAATTTTCCAAATTCTTCTCGACAAATATTTTATAGTATAAAAAAACTAAAAAAAATATTTAACTTCAAAAACTAAAATTTTGAGTTTTGAAAAATGGACTTTTACAATGACAATGACAATTCAAGAGAAAAATGCATTAAGAATATTTTTAAATCATCATAAATAGAACCTATGATTCTAATTAATCTAAGCTTCAAAGAAAATAATTACCCGTGAAAACCACTAATATTCTATCTGCAATCAATTGTTCATATAATTTTCAAATATAATTTCAAATTTTATTAATAAATAATGTATTAAATACGATGATGAATCCAAGAATGTGATCTAATCCATGGATTGTAGATTGCAATTTTGGCTTGAAAACCATAGAATATATGGGTTGCAATATTATTAAATCATATAATACATCATCAGCTTTTTTTAAATTTGGACTACTTAAGCAACAACTTATAACTTCAATACCCAATTTTATTTTATTAATGCAAGACACACTAAGTATTTTATATTTCAATGTTTATTTAGAAATAATTTAATTTTAATTTGTTTTATGGCTATTGATAGACAAGGGAAATATCTTTTATGTCCCTAAGGAAAATTGCAAAAAACTCTTATTGATTTTTGTTGTGTTTTGACTATCATACTCAATACAAAAAATCATTCATTCACTACAAGAGAAAGGGATGTTTTAAGTATAGTCCTAGAGATAACATTTTAAGTAATGACCTTTTTAGGAGATTTTCAGTAAAAATTTTACTAGAAAGACACAAATATCTTGTAAATTCTTACTGAAAATCTCCTAAAAAGGTCATTACTTAAAATGTTATCTCTAGGACTATACTTAAAACACCCCTTTCTCTTGTAGTGATTCATTCAGAACTTTTGGGGGAAAAATTAATTAAAATCATTCATTCAGAACTTTGAAAAATTTGAAGTTAATTAACTTTGAAAAAATGAATTAAAATCATTCATTCAGAACTTTGAAAAATTAATCAAAATCATTCATTCAGAACTTTTGGGGGAAAAATTAATTAAAAAAAATATGGAAAATTGATAGAGCTCTACAAAAATGTTCACAATAATTTATGCATAAAATAAAGAACAATTTTTTTTTCAAGAATATAGATATTTTCATGTCAATATTTTAGAAAATTAAAAAAACATTCAAATTTCTTTTTAAAAAATAAAGATGTTTCCAATTTGGTAGGGCAACTATATATACTTCAAATTTTAATACATTTTCTTCTTCCTTATTCAACTTTCAAAATATATAGTTAGTTCTAAATTTGTTGGAGAATTGACTTGGTTGAAAAGTTTCAAGTGAAAAATGGTTTTTTTTGTCCATATCTCTATTAACAAAATGATCTTAAACTTTGTCTTAATGTGTCCTTTTAGAACACCTTCAACTTTATAATATACATGGTGCAATATAGTGGTAAATTAGCAAACCTTTGAATGAATGATTTTGATTGTCTCTGAGGATGATTCAAAGATGCTTATGATTATATGGCATATTAAGGATTCTTCAAGCTAAGGTTTTAAAAATCAATAAAAATCAAAATATATATAATTTGAAATTTATGATTTTCACTTTTTAGAAGTAAAAAAATACTCTAAATGTGATTTTATCCTTATCTACGTACATCAACTTAACCTTTGTAGGATCAAATGTTCCAATGGATGAATGCAAAAATGTACCAAACCAATAGAATCTTGTCTTTTATCCATCTAAATGTTTGTAGATCCTAGTGTTAGTTGCCCTACATTTGTCTAGTATAACATTCTTTTATAATATTTTTTTTTTTCTAAATACTTTACTATTCAATGATGACTCTTAAAAATAGTTGTAAAATATGATTCATAAATCATATCCATATAGTTAGATCAATTAGTATGGAGACTAATATCTTTCAATATAACTTGAGCCCCAAACTAGAAATTCCATCTAAACTCGGGGAGGTCACTCTGCGAAAAGTAGAAAACCACGTGAGTTAAACTATAGGGTGAATTTTATTCACTGGAGCAAAAATTTATAAATGATGTAGATCTATTTTAGCTTGGATTTAATTCTCAAAACATCATTTTATATAAAATAGAGTATTGAAAAATCTTTTGATTTAAAAAAAAGTAGATATAAATTAGTGTGAATAAAATCATAGGAGAAAAAAAATTAATTTTAGGATGAATATAATCCTTAGTCCTTCTAAAGGATGAATGGAAAAAATTATATTTTAACTATTTAACACTTTATACAAGAAGATGTGTTAAAAACGAATACTCAAAGATGCTTTCTTAGTGTATTTTGGTACCTCCTAGCTCCTTGTTTTGAATCTCAAATTTAGCCATGACCTTGATACACCAACATTTTCAAATTAAATATTTTAGTGAGTGTAATATGAAATGTCAATTAGATAATAAAGCAATGAGAATTCCAATGATAAGAAACAATTGATGAAATTAAAGGGTAGCCCAAAAGATATGATGTGAAGTTTTTATTTATTATAAGAGTGAAAATTGAATCAAAATGTGCATTTCAAAGGTCAAAACACCATTTACAAGTTAGGCTTATCCTTTCATGTGCTACGCTTACATTGGCCAAATCCCCCAATCTATTGACTTTTTTGTCCAAGCACCCAACCACCTATGCTTTGGGATTTAAAAAAAACAAAACAATAGCTTATTATGTAAATCTAACCGCATATAAAGATGGCCAACTTGATTCTTCAAAGCATCACTTCAAGTGCAACTTCATTTAAATATTTTTAATAATAGAAAAAACACTTCAAAAAACAAATTGACCACATTCTGGTCGTTCAGAAAGTTAAGGGTTAAATTTGATTCTAATTTTTTATGTATGTTGCATATTTTTATGCCCAACATTCACCCAAAAATCCTTCATTATCAAACAAAACAAAATTCCTAAAGTTTATAAATACTATAGCGTGCCAAAAATTAAGTTAGATTTTCATTTATAATTACCTATAGGGTGCTTAAAATTAAGACCAAGTAGCTTTTTTTCTACTAAAAGGGTCCTTTAAAATCATGATTACTAAGTAAATAGCCTCCAAACAAATAGGTGGTTAACGCACGTGGTTACAAAATATAAGGGGGAGTGACCTCCCCGAGCATCTAAAATTGATTGCAGATTGAATATTTATGATTTTCATTTTTTTTTAATTCTTTAAAGTTCAAATGTTAACTAAAGATTTTTGAAGATCTTACTTTTATCTTTTTTTTCAAGTTCTTTTTCAAGTATCATTTTTTTACTGAAAACTTTATTAAAGTTTCAAGCTAGACCTATCAATACCCATTGAATAATAAAATATTTGCAAAGGACAATCTTTAAAATTTCTATCATACAAATGTTAAGAACTAACATAAGAATCTTTAAAAAAATCAGTGAATGTCTATTCTAAATAGTATTTTGGTGTACATCCATTGATAGTAATCTCAATTTCTAATTCCATTTTAGTCTTTGCAAATTATTTTATTAGTTGGATTATTTTGTAGTTTACAATGAAAATGTCTTGAGGTAGAATTATTTGAAATTGTTAATTTTACCCTTTAATCTCTAAAAGACAATTCCAATAACTAGCATTTTGTCTCAAAATCTATAAAAAGTCTCAATATAACAAATATAGACAATTTGAAAAAAAACTTAGATTTGGACTTTGGATGGCTAAAATAGATCCCAATAAAAACAATCATTAAAAAAAAATTTAGGCTTCAAGAGGGCCATAAATTTTGGATGGTAGCAGTGCAATTATAGAAAAATCAGAAAATAAATAAATTATTATTATTTATTAGGAGCTGACGTAGCACTAATAGTGCCACGTCGACGCCATGTCAGATTGGCTATTTTTAAAATAAAATAAAAATAAATAAAAAATATAAGCATGAATATATTTATTTGTATTGGGGGGGGGCTAAAAATGAAAAGTTAGCAGCCCTCCGCAGGGTTCAGATTTTTTCTAATGCTAAAAGACAAAAACATATAAAAGCCACAACAAATCATGCCTAAGAAAAATTTGGTACTATTTGCATAATGTTTGTTTCTTTAACACAATTTGCGGCAACCTTTCTTTTTATAATTTTGGTCATTGAGTTTGTTCCTAAAGTGGTTTATTTTGATCATCTACAGTCCAAATTTACATATTTTTTTGTCTATTTTATGCAATTTTTGATGCATTTCTATTGATAAAAAATTTACGTTCTAATTCCATATATATCAATTTCAAGTTAATTAGGAATATGCACTCATAATCAACATTGTCCAAAATATGACTCCTACATTTGAACCAAAAAGCATCATCAAAACCTAAATATTGATTATAAACAATGTGTAAAATCAAAACATGAAAGTCTATAAGATCCTAGTGTTGGTTTATGGTACATCTAGAGACAATACTTTAAATATTGTAACATATTTGTACCATGTCCAAACAATGCATGCTAAAGTGCGATGGAATCTACTTTCATTTATCAATAAGGTCCAATAAAAATAATTTATTTTTCACAATAGTAGCTAATCTCAATTGTAATCAGTTGTAGTTAGAGATTATTGTAGGTACACATACATTAATACTATGATGTATTGGTCAATTTTTAACTCATCATACATTAATACCATGATGTATTCTAAATTAAATATTTTTTTTGCAAATACAATCAAGCAAATGCCAAGATTTTCAAAGAGTTTCTTTATCACCATTTATAATAATACATTTAAAAAATAAAAAACCCTAAACTTTTGGCATTTATTAGTAAGAATTATTTTGTGTCAAATCTATTGTATAGATTGACCTCTAATAGTGCTTGTGACACTAATTTACCACAGTCACGCTATTTTGATTTAGTGTAGGTTGAAATATTACTGTATTGGTTTAATTTCCACAATAAATTTTCTAGAGTGACGCAAAATTTCCTCCTTCAATAAAATAGGACAATCAGTGTACTGTAGCAGATTACGGTATTTTTGCCGGGCCCTTTAATTTGCTGTATGCATTGAGGATGCTCAGCCGCAATAGGTCCCGTCAACTCAAGCGAAGCTGGGAACTCCCGCAAGCCCGAACTTGCTTTGGCGCTCCTTTCCTTTAGGGTTTAAGTTGAACCCTTTCGCCATCGAAGCTGTTTTTCAAGGTGTTCGTCATTGATCAGCGCGAGGTTGCATTTCCATCTCGGCGTTCTCGCTTGCCGCACTTCTTCTTGCTTTCGTAGTCCATTTGCACAACAAGTGGGAGTCCACAATGATGCAGGTTGATACACCACCGAATCAGACCATTTACATCAACAACCTCAATGAAAAAGTCAAGAAAGAAGGTAAGTATCGAGCTTTCGTTCTTTTCTGGTGTTTTAGCTTATTACAATGTTGAAGCTCTACAGTCACATTTTGCACCAGCCACAGTTCGGTATCTTGTTTTTGTGATGCGCAAGGGTTTCTTGTTTTTCTTTGAATTCGTTAATTCAGGTAGGGTTTTCGTGAGGGTTTTAGGTTATTGATTGGGATGCTACTTTCACGATCGAGTGTAGAGTTTTTAATCCTTACCTCGTCTGCGGCACCGACGGAGCTGATACGTGAACGGAGAGGTGGAGAGCTAGTTGTCGCTTTTGCGTTTGGTTCCATGTTCTTAGGAATGGCGAGGGGAGGGCGGGTTGCGGGAAATGTAGCACATTCTCTTAAAGCAATGTTGGTTGGTTACGTATTTTGGTTTTAGGTTTGAACGTCGGTTTCAGTTTGCCAAGAAAGAGTTGTTGTTGAAGACCTGGATGTTAGTTAGTGTGAGTGCTAGTTCTTCGGAACTTGACGTGGGATCTAAGATAAACAGACTCTCAATTCACGCCGACCTAAATCTGGTTGGAGTTATTTCTCTCTCTTACTGCGAGCTCGTTTATCAATGTATATGTGGAGCGGGCTATTCTGGTTGCTGTACATGATTTGAGAGAGATTGGTCAAGTTTCTGTGAGGAAAGACACATGCGACAATGAAACGTTGATAAGGGAATTTATTATTATAAATAGGCCAGCTTTAATTGTTAGTGTTATTGTGGGTGATTAGATGTATCGGGCGTCTACGAGACTTATAACTTCATGGAGTGTCCTCCATCTTAATTCTACCGCATTAATTCTTCCTAGGGCTTATGATTTTCCATTCTTCTGTCTTCGTCGTGATCTCGATGTAATTTGAAGCCCAAAGCTGTTGGTTAATAGGCGACAGTGGTGCAAAGTGTGATTCATTGGCTTCAAAATGTGGTCTTTGTGCGAGTTGGGTGAGGTGGGTTCAGGTGGCAAGTCCATTATTTTTTTTGCTCTGTAGGTAAACGACAACGCAATGTTCTACACTATGAACGCTTGGATTCAATGATTTTTTTTCTCACATTGGATCATTGTGGACTGCTATGACAAGCATATGAACCGTGTCCGCCGGTTTTGACTGAGGTTAATGTGCACTTCTGTGTGGAATTTTTAGTGAGTCAACCCCACGTCTGTTGACACCATTTCCCCGCTTAGATCTTAACGAGAAGCCTGGAATGAACTTGCTGTATACTAGCTTTTTTACTGTTGATGTAAGAAGCTTGAGTTTACCCTGCTAAATTTGCTAATCCTTGGCTGAAGCTCTAAAAGCCTGAGGTTTTAAACTTTTGCAGAATTGAAGAAGTCATTGTATGCGGTGTTCTCTCAGTTCGGCAAAATTCTGGACATTGTTGCATGCAAGACGTTGAAACTGCGGGGGCAAGCATGGGTTGTCTTCGACGATGTAACTGCAGCCACGAGTGCTCTCAGGCAGATGCAGGGGTTTCCCTTCTACGACAAACCTATGGTGTGTTCCTCACAGCTTTCTTTAGATTTTGAAAAGCTTGTACTGCTGTGAAAGTCGTCGTCCTCCTCTCTTCCTTAGATCTTGTTACATCATCAGTGCGTTTTTTGCCAAAATGTTGAGGCTAAAGGAAGAGCTGCTAAGATCTTTTCGATCATGTCTTCTTCGATGTTGTGGTTAAATTATGAGTCGTGCTGCACGTTCTCTGCATTGCTTGACAAAAAAGTGGTGCCTGTGTGGGATGGGAATCACTGATATTCCTTTATTTGCAGAGATGCGCATGTGCTTACTTTCTTGCTTTTCATTTTCTTTAATTTGTATAGATCAGAATTGTTTATGGTTGCAGCTGCATGGTCCTAAGATTCATTTATTAATTCGGCCCGGACGACAATTTGACGTACTGTGTTTTGTTTTTGATATTGACCAGAGAATACAATATGCGAAGACTACATCAGACGCAATTACAAAAGCCAACGGAACTTATGTTCCTAAGGAAAAGAGGAAGAAGCAAGAAGAGAAGGGTACGTTCTTTTTCTCATTTCCACATTCTTGATATTTTGGACTTCAGAATCGTGTCAGTCTCGTAAAGTTTCTCAATATTTGCTCATGTAACCAGACTGATGTGGAACTCGCAAGCTGTACTGATTCTCTTGGTGCTATTTGTCAGCTGAAAGGAAGCGCCGAGAGCAACAAGCAGATGCGCCAACTGCACCCCCCCCTTCCGCCTATCCACCACCTTATGGTGTACCTTCTCATGTGAGCTCATTTACCAACTCTCTACAAAGATAAAGAGATCTACAGTATTGGAGAGACAATATGAATGTAAACCTGTGACTGAAATGTTCATGAAAATAGATACGTTGACTGAGAATGCTCTCCTTTCTTTGTTCTTGTGATATCTTATTAGTACAAACGCATTACAGTAACGCACCTGTTGATCAATTTGTTTTCAATTTGTATTGCGTGTATCTGTCTGAAATTGTTTTGTTATTTGTTACAGGCCCCGCAGCAGTACCAACCTCCCAGACCTGTGGTGCCTGAGGCTCCGGCACCGCCCAACAACATCCTGTTTGTGCAGAACTTGCCTCATGACGCCAATAGCGATGCTATTCAGGCTTTGTTTCAACAGTTCCCAGGCTTTAAGGAGGTTCGTATGATTGAGGCAAAACCAGGAATTGCTTTCGTCGAGTATGCGGACGAGATGCAAGCAACTGTTGCCCATCAAGGATTACAGAACTTCAGAGTTTCTCCCACAAATGCCATGCAGATCTCTTACGCAAAGAAGTAGGTTTTAGTGAAGACTTCCCTTGGAGTAGGCGTATTTTCTCGGCTTTGCAACACTTTTGGTAACCATGGCCCAGGGGTCTTGGAGTTCCTGGTTTTTTCCCCCAGAATTTCACCTCCACGGTGTCAGTATTAGCAGAGAGAAATCTGATGCTCAAATCCTTTAATTTTTATTGTGATTTGTGATTTGTTCCACAGCAGTTTTGTATTTTTTTAAAACATCAAATGACCAAGCTCTTCCTTATCAGTCAACGTTGTTATTCAAATAAGCTTATATAGATCAGAACTTCATATCCTCATGCATACGGTAAACTGTCTTGGTTGAGAAAGTACATGAGCATATCTCTCTAATGCTCGATCATGTTTTCAACAAAGTATGCTCGCATTCTTACATACATATCTCTTATCGAGGGTAAATTTCTGGTGTGCAACGGTGTACATTTCTGTAGATATCTATGTACCGTATCTGACGTGTAAAAATTACCTTGTTTTTTTAAGCGTGGATGGAGCCTTGACGGAAAGGCCCCGCGTGGTGGGGAGCGGATGTCCGACCGTATACAATAACGCACGTTTATTGAGTTTGTTGACCGAAATACCTTTTGCAGTACAGGTGTGGGAAAGGGCCAGGGAGCACAGTCCGGGGAGTTTTTTTAGCTTAACCGGCTAATATCCTACATTCTCTTGGACTAACCGTCTGTCTAGAGTATACTCCCGGCTAAGCCTATAGAAATAAAGAATATTTTTTATTTTTTCCTCTTAATTGGTCGGTTTTTTTCCTAAACTTTTGAATTCAATTCGGCAATTCTCAAATTCTACCGGCTAGGTCGTAACTAAATGGCGGTACTCCCCGTTCATTGCCAGGGAGGATTGATCCACAGTCCGGGGAGATTTTTAGCTTAACCGGCTAAAATTCTACATTTTCTCATACCAAACGGTTGTTTGAAGCATTCTCTTGGCTAGGCCTTTATAAAATAGAGAATATTTTTTGATTTTCCTCTTAAATGATCAATTTTTTTCCGAAGATTTTGAAATCCATTTGGAAATTCTCAAAATCAACCGGCTAGCTTGTAACTAAATGCTGGTACTCCCTGTACATTGGTCCGGGGAGATTTTTAGCTTAACCGGCTAAAATCCTACCTTTTCCCCAACCAAACGTGGTTGTTTGAAGCATTCTCTCAGCTAGGCCCTTAAAAAATACAGAGTATTTTTTTATTTTCCTCTTAAATGATTGGGTTTTTTCCAAAGATTTTGAAATCAAGTAGGCAATTCTTGGTTTCCGTTGGTTAACTTGTAACTAAATGTTGGTACTCCCCCATACATTGGATTGATCCCCTCATTCCCCAAGCCAGGAGTAAACGTAATAAAGTGCCCCCTATTTTGTGCCGCCTTTTTCTTTTTTCCTTTCTTGTCTTCCTCGTCTAATTTGGGGCCTTTGATTGCAAATATGAATTCAAAATTTCCAAATTTTATCATGTTTTACAAATAAACAATTATATGTTCTAAACACTCTATATAAATCAAGCCTTCAAGGCCCATGGCCTTTTTGTGTTTAAAAACATCAATGCTTTTGAAGCGTTATAGTCTAAAATGCCACCAAGGTATAGAAATCTCAACTATACAATTTTGTAGTGTATGTGTTGCAGATGGCGGGAATCAAATTTGGAGTCATTTGGCCATATAGATTGTAAGATTATAATGTTTTAGTGTAGAAAAAGGATGCTGAAATTTTCCTAGCAACACATTTGGAAGTGAAATTTGATTTATAAACCTACTCAAATGAAAAAATTTAAACAATAAACTGATTTAAAACCATCATACAAATGCATTGGTGGAAGAAGATATCATTCAACTAACTCATTGTGTCTACAAAATGGATTTGAAATGTCATAAAATAACAGGAAAGTTGTAAAAGACACATACGAGGTTGAACTCCCTCCTATAAAAATGCTTTTCAGTCACTCATAACTTCTTGGATTGATATGAAATTTTAGCCACACAAAATAGACTAGTATGTGCAAATTTTCTCAAAACAATTATTGGAAATGAGAACTATATGAAGAAGAAACAAGCCACCAAAGTTAATTGTAATTCAAAAATGTTGGGATTTTGAACTTTGAATTGCTCCCAAACGTTCAAAACAACTTGGATTGATATGAAAAATTTACCACAATAACTAGACTTCAAGGGAAACATAATCCAACAAGTTTTTATTGAAAACAAATATTGGATGAAGGAGATACAAGGCTCCAAAGTTGCAGCCGTCAAATGCAGTTTGGTGAACTCAAATTGAACTTGTGAACTTTGATTGGCTTGCAAACGCAAATTTTCCAACAAGTTTGATTGAATTTCGACATTGAATGCAAGGATACTCTTGGTCCCCTTTGGCAATGAGGGATTAATGTACTAATAGTTGATCTTGAATAGACACCCTTTCGGCCTAGGTGAATCGTCCCCCTCGTTTGTTTCCCCCAAAAACGCTGAATTCTTTTATTTGCTATGCATGATAAAATTTGCAAATTTTGAATTCATATTTGCAATCAAAGGCCCAAAATTAGCTAAGGGGATGTAGGAAGGTAAATTAGTCAAGCACAAAATAGGGGATCTTTTATTTTACATGCACCCTTGGAATGACTTCGAGGGGACAAGTGAGGGGGGGGTTCACTCCAACCCCTTTGGCCTTGCAAGGTCCCCGATTAACAAGGCATATAAGGCCAAAATTTTAGAGTTTCATCTAGCTTCGTGTTCTATGTAGAATTATTTTTGAAGTTCAAATTCAATTTGCATGTCAATTTAAACAATTGCAATTAGATCCAAATGAATGGCTGTAGAATGTAAATGTGAATTGGAAGCTGAAGTTCATCCTGCATTTTCTTTCTAGAATTATATCAACTTGTATTTTTATGTTTTTATATATGTTTTTTTCCCACAGATTTGTATTCAAGATTGCAAAAAGATTGAGTGGACTATAAAAATATAATAGGATTTATCATGGTTGTTCATGCCAAGATAGGCAAAGTCTACCAAGGAGGTCATTCAAACAATTTGTTTTTCAATAATGCCCAATACTATACTCCATCAGGGAATGATTGTTTTGGACTACTCAAACATATTCCACTAGAAAGTTCTAGTGATTCTATCTTGCTCTTGCCAAATATGTCCACTAGTGAATCTTTTAGAGCAAAATATGGGGGAATAATTTTCTTATTTCAATGAAACCCATAACTAGAAGTAAACAAGAACAATTGCAATGGTTCTTGCCAATTATGTAATGGTAGATTTCTTCTCAGTGGCCTTAGATTGTCACAGAGCAGACTTTTTATATCAAAAATGTTTCCAAAGAATTATTGTCCTTACTAATGGGCTGGTTGGGACACCAATGTTACTATAGGACTTGGTGTGATTAAATGCACAATAGAACACAATACAATGTTTTTTAGATTTCATATAGTCATGTCAATATAATACACAAATGTCGTGAATCGTGAACATTTGGTGGGATCACAATAGAAGGAATGGATCAAGCAAATTCTAATTGACATTATAAAGATTGCTTGCGACTGTACAAATTGACACTATAGAATAGAAGTTTTCAAAGATTGGCTATTCAACAATGTGCAATAAGGGGTTAAGTTTTCACTAAGATCAAACTTTGAAGGACTTCAAATCCACATATTTGAAAATGGACAAGTCATCCAAAAGATACAAACAACAACAATTTATTTAAGGAATTTTAGCAAATTTATGTATACTGCAATTACTACTACAGTAGAAGATTCAAGGGTTTTGTTTTTATACAATGTTGCATCACAAGTAAACAAGAAAAATGAAAAATACAAAATGATTGTAGCAATGTTGCCACCTAAAGTACTTCAAATTTCTACAATAAATTGATTATTAACACATACTAAAGGATTTTTGATTCTTTACTAGCATTTTCATTAGACTCTATTAGGTTTGTATTACGTACCCACTATAAGTTGACTTGAGTTCAATTGGCTTTCTATGTGCCTAATATACTGCAACACTCAATGCTTAAGACCTTTCACATTTGGCTTGAAATAGTGCTTTGGCATCAATAACATCAATGTAAACTCCAACTTCAGAACTATTTTCAACTTCTTTGTTATAAACCAATGAAAGATTATTCTATAATCTATATCAGTGCTCAAACTTCTAAAGTAGAGCATTTTTCCTACATGCACCTCTTGAGTGTTATGTATTGCGTTGATAGACAACTTTGGCGGCTTGGTGACTAATTTCCATGTCTTAACATGCAATTCCAAATAGATAAACTCTTGTACTCATAAACAACCCAACTAACATGTCTTACCATAATATGTTACATACACTTTGGGCTTGAATTAGTTGAGAATCATTAGTGGTTGTAGTATATGATCAAATCAATATACAATATAATGATATTAATACTTATCTTGCAATGTGTATCATCATTACAAAAAATATGAGCAAATGGTAGTCAATGTCTAAATAATAGAGAATAGCACCAAAAAATTTAAAAAATTTAAAAACCCAAAAAATTGCAAGGCTTCAATTGCAAAGGACAATATAGTGAAATGATAAATATATTTGAAAAAAAAGATTAACAGAAAAAGAAAAAGAAAAACAAATATTGAAATGATTGGAAACCTTGCCACTTCAGCAACCTAACTACTACTATCACATTAGATAATATTTTTTAATTATATTTATTATTATTTACTTTAAATAAAATAATAATAATATTATTATTTATTTTTTAATATTTAGAATTCATACAAACAAATCACTATTAACAGCTTCGAGAACAAATTGCTCACGGCCTTCTTGTCGGCTCAAATTTTTATAGTAGTTGTTTGCCAAAACATTTTAGATTCAAATGACCCCAATTTTTAACTTCTTCTTTAACTCCTAAGTGCTCAAACGACCATTTTTTGGTCACTCATCGACTTTGGGCAAAAAATTTGGGCAAAAAAAAATTCAATTTTTCTCTTTAATTTTAAAGATTTGTGCTACAGTCAAACAAAATTATAAGAGAAATAGCACAAAGTGTTTAAAATTGGCCTAGTATTGAAAAACTTACTATTCTGGAAAAGTGTTGGTATTTTCATTATTAGTTATTATGCATTTTTCACAAATCAATAGAAACCAATATTTTGAACAATAAAAAGAATTCAAATGCTAAAGGTAGAAATTGTAATTTTGGTGAATTTTTGAAGTTATATCTTCAAATTCATTTGAAGAGAATCTAAAATATTTTTATAATTTTGACCGGATGGATACCTCTACTTTTCATGCTTCACATTATCTTCTTCGATGCAAACTTTAGAAAAATTATAGAACTTATATTTTATAACACATTTGTGTTTTGTCCAAACCCCTTGGGCTTTTAGGGGTTAAAGAGATGTCTTTGTACATTTGTCAAAGTTAACTAAGTGAAATATTTTCTAAGGTCATCTAAAGATGTCCACATCTCTAATAAGTCTTGTTTGGTGTCTCTCTTGGTTTGAGAATTGTGCAGAGAATTGACAATGTCCTTCAAATTTTGTTGGAACCCCAAAAAGATTGTTGGGGTTCAAATATCTTTGCGCAATGAGCACCGCTTAATTATCTTAGTAGGCAGTTACTGCCTTTTTTGAGTGCATTGGCATTGTGACAAAAGTGTCACAATGCACCCAAAATCCAATTTTTATTATTAATTCTCCGGTAACCCCCCAAAATTCTTTGAAATTAATTTTGAATTTTTAAAATTTTCACACTTTCCCCCTTCCCCCTATCTTCTTGTAATTTTCAGAAATGAATGCAATTGACAAACAATATGGGATAAACAACATCCCGTATCTTGTACCCGTACCCATATTTGTATTCATATCCAGTATTATACCATATCTGTATCCATATTCACATTCAATATTTATTGTGTATTTGTATACAATACTATATCCGTATTCAGTATTCATTTTGGTATCTGGATCCGTATTGATATTTGGATAGCTCAAGTTAAATCTCACAAAATCAACGGCTTGTGATTTTCTGAGAAATCAATGGCAATTTCGAAGGTAAACATTTTTGAAAAACAAACAATCAACGGCCTTTAAATTTTCTGAGAAAGGGGGAGGGCAACTAATACAAACCAGAGGTGACAACCTCTTTTCACTGGGTTGGATTGTGACGGCTTGTTTGGTATATTATTCAATTTGATCTTTGAATATCAAAATGTCACCATCATGACGGCACTTGTAATAGACAACACCTTCTGTATTTCTTCTGTTGTAATAGCTTGCACATTCTTCTCTTGGATTGTGCATATGTTTGGAAAGTACAAGTGTAGAAACTTTTCTAACAATTTGATGAAAAGCATGAAGTGTACAAATATGACCTTGATCAATGAAAAATGAATATGGACAATGTCATGATAATTTTGGGTACAAAGTTGAAGTCCAAAACTTAGAGTGAATTCACCAACTGAAATGTAAATGGTTCAATCTATTAAGGCTAAAACCATCCTATTGGAATACAAATATCAACCCTAAAGGATTAAATTGCATTTTGGGTCAACACAACAATTTTGGACAGCTTGCTACAAATGGAATTTTTATTTTTATTATTTAAAAATTCCACACAACATGTACTCAAGGAGTAGCTTTAAGATGCAACAATTTTCATACCTTTTGACTACATGGTTAAAAAGGTATTGCATGATATGTAATTTTTAATGCTTGGTGGGCAGCTCAAACAGCTCAAAAAAATCACTTTTTTAAGAGATACAAAATTTGAACTTTGTTTTCTATATTTAAATACATGTAGAAAGCTTTAAATTGCTTTGTTTCAATTAACAAGATGAAAGTATGAGGAGTTTTAGTTTGAAGGCACTTTTGGAATCTCTACTCTCTAATAGACTTTGAAATACTTTATTTTACTCAATTTTCAAATTTTTTGAAAAAAATTATAGCATTGAATGTAGATTTTTATTTAGCCCATAGGAATTAGCATTTTTAAATTTTATAACTAAATTCTTAACAATTTAATATTTTAATCTTACTCTAGTTCTTTCTACTTATTTTATTTTTCAAGCATGAATATTAATTTTTTATTTGTTTAAAATTTTATATATGTATTACCAACTTACTTCTTCAAAATATTATGGAGAGTAACAAGTCTTAGGATCTACACATTTTTGTGTAAATTTTTTGAAAGATTAAATCTAACCATGTAGGAAGAATTGAAAAGTATTTCTATTTGAAATTCAAACAACTTGATTTTGCAATTGGTAAGGTTTTTTATTCTAAAATTTTAAAAGGATGTACTCTAACAAGTTAACTAAAGGATCCTACAATTGAATTTATTAATGAATAAATATAAATGAAGATTTTACCTTGCTTTGGATTTAAGTACTTTGAAACTATTTTGGCTTGAAAACACCTTCCGTCCTTTAGGGATTAACAGTGATAGAGTGGATTGAAATCACCAAGGTAGCTAAAGTACGTGTAATTTCAACAATAAGCACAATAGTGTTGGCACCAAGCTCCGCTTTTGTAAGCTTGTGTGTCCAGTCTAATAGCACTCTGAAGGTCGGTTTGAATTGAGAAAATACTTGTCCTAGAAAGAGTGGTAGTTTTTTAATGCTAAAAGTGATCTAATGTAACGAATTTTTGAGACTCCAAAAATGATGAATTAAATTATTGACAACAAAAAATTCCCAAAAGAAGCTTTGTCATAGAGTTAGATAGACAGGGACAAATCTATTTTCTAGCAAAGAAAGATAGATGATAGTTAGATTTTGTTGACAAAAAGAAAGTCTAAGAGGACGATGACCTCTAGATCATTCAAAGACATCTAGACATTCGATGCCCTTCAAGGTTAGGTTGCAAAAAATAACTTAAAAGGATTGTTTAGGTTCAACATATTTGCAACAATTGAATTGGAAATTTTTGCAAAAAAAGTTCTACAAATCAAGACCTTGCAGATGTAGGAGAATTAATAGAAGACTGTATAGACATTCTTTTATGATAATTGACATTGTTCCAAAAATGTGTACTTAAAACCCCCCAGTCAGTTAGTATTGCTATTGGAGATGAATATTCTTTTAAATGTTTTTTTTAATTGTGATGAATGTTGCCTTAGAAACAAAAAATTATTTGCTTTCTCACAATAGAATAAAAAAAAGTGAAGCTTTCATAGATAAATAAACCAAGATCAGTAGTATTTTTGTTTTGTTTATGATGCTAGCTGAGATCTCTAATTGTCAAGCTAACAAAAGTTTATTTGGTATCCCAAGAAGCCCTTCACAAAAAAAACTATGTAGAGAGTAGGTTTCTTGTCAAAGAAGAAGTTATTGGACTTCCAAAGATTTATCACTTAAATTCAAGAGAAAAGTAAATGCAAAGTCCTTCCAAGAAATTCAAACCCATCTTTTCTTTTACTTTATAAGCTTGGCGTATACGTGCAATCAACTAATCCACTAAAGTATAAGAAGATTTTTTTTAGAAATTTTATTTTTGAAGTTTTACATTAGAGTTTTTACTTTGCTTTTAATTTTTGTAAACTTTTACTTTAATTTTTTCAAAAAAGATTATAAATTTATAAATTATCATCAACATGTTCTATATTTTTATTTAATATATATTATTATATAATACAATAGAGATCTTTTAAAAAAAACTAACTAACAGTGTAGACAAATGCCATCAACTTTATTAAGATCTCACAAGACAAGTCTAAACATGGATGATATTAACACACGCTATCCATCTTCAACATGGATAAATGAGTTTATAACGGGCAACTATTTTCCTAGTAACTCGGATTGTGTATGTGGAGATGTATCGCCATGTATGAAATACTTTTGCATTCAGTGCAAAGTTGGAGGCTTGTGCAAGAAGACAAACTTTCGATCAAATAGTCAGCACAACGGTCATCCACTTGTGCAAGTCCGCAAAGTCACATCACGGCATGCAATTTTAGTCCAAGACGCAGAGAGATATCAATTTGACACGATTGGCATCCAAAAGTTTGCTTGCACAAAAGATTCATTTTACCTCCTCCGTTGTAAAGCAATTATCCCAAATGTGCAAATGAGTATCCGCAAGAGCAACGCGAATCACTGTTGCGTTATTTGCAAAGCTGCGATAAAGACGGAAAACGGTGATAAAGATGCCCTTTACTGTTCTTTGGAGTGCAATTTGCACAAACTTAGTCCACAGCCTTTGACGACCGTAAGTAATTACAATGGTGTTCTGAAGCCCTACGTGATCGAAGATGATGCTATTAACCCCCCTCAAGCAATTATAGCACACAAGGAAATGAAAGCTGCCAATATTCTTACGACAATGCGATATGATACAAATATGGACTTTGATACCAGTATGAAGATTGTCGTATCAAAACTTCAACATATCAAGATTTGAATTCAAAACAATTCTATTAAAATTGTGAAAGTAAATGAAATAAATTGAGATTTTTTGTCCATTTGTGTACAAATAAAAGAATATCATGGTTTTTTCTTGTCATTGATTTTACACTTTTTGAGTGTAGATAACATGAGAATCTGTGTCACTTATCATTTTAGTCTAAAGAACAAGGATTAGTTTGACAATGGCTAATTTTCTTGACTAGGAAATTGTCTCAACGTAGACTTATAATTGGTGGTATAATCATGTTGAGAAGAAATTACTAAAGCTTCAAATGAATAAAAATAAGTTTTCAATTTAAAAAGTATTTTTAAATATTTCTTGTGGCTTATTATAGGTGTAAATTTAAATATTATATGTATATTTTTATAAAATAAATATGTTTTTTTTGAAACACCGATGAATGATAAAAAAAAATTTCAATAATGTTCTTTTTAACAAAGACCTTTTGGCTAAACTTTAAATGTACTGAACCAATTTTTTCCTTCTACTGATTAGAGAAGATCTGGACTCTCTATAATGTTGACCACTTAAGCATTTATGTGCATGTTTGAGAGCAGTTTTAAGGCAATGTAAATTTTTTGTCATGTATGAAGATAGAAATCCCGGGGATTGCAAAATGTTTGGTAATTTCATGCTTTGAATTGAAATTACTACGAGTTTTGGAAGCCAAAAGTTGACCTAAACTGATACCCAATACGTAGAATCTTCCAATTTTAATCATTCAAGAACTACTTTGCCATTCACTACTTGCTACTTTCTTGCTCACTACTTTGGGAAATGTGTCAATCAACCTTGAAATGGAGAAAAAAATGCATTCTAAACTTTGGGTGAAAATTTGTTTGAGTCTTGGTTGGAAATAGATTCCCCCTACATGTTGGTATGGATCCCTAGTTGGGAATAGTTGGAAATGGGTGGCTCTACCATAAAAGGCCATTTCTTTGCTGGCCAAATGTGCAAGTACAAGTATACAACGCCATGTTTATTAAAATGAAACAATTTGTAGTGTTATATTATTTTTGAATTTACATTTAGATAATAATAAGTGTTTGATATTGAGAAAATTTGGTGAATTTAGACTTTAATATGTTAATACATTCACAAACCTTTGATTTTCTTAAAGTTAAATTTTTGATTTGTTAAAATAGAGGTTTCAAATAACAAGATTGAAGTCTCAAAATGTCCATTTTGTCTCAATTTAACAAATATGGCCATATACAACAAAAAGTGAAAATTAAAAAATTAAATTAAAAATTTTAAGATATTTATAAATAAATAAAAATCATGATCCATATGATTATCTCAAGTGCCACATTGAATTATAAATTTTTAATTTTAATTAATTATTATTTATTTCAATTAAATACATTTTTATTTCATGTATTACCACAACCGAGTGATGTGCCTCAAGCCTCCAAAGAGTCCAAATTTTCTCTAATGCTCGTGACAGTTGATTGCTTCAAGGGATCATTTCATCCAACCAAATCTATTTAATAGCCAATGGATCAGTTGATCCTTATCAACAATGTCTAAGTCTTCTATGGTTATAAAGACTAGGATTTGTTTGAAATTGCATAATTTAACTTTACAAATTATTAAACTATTGTAGCAATTCTTTTGCTAGTTCAACCAAAAAACTAATTTATTGACTAACATTGAGAAAATAATTGTAAGTTGAGAGAAATTTTGCAAGTAAAATTAGCCCATTGGCAAGTATGTCTACCTAGCTTGAAAAAAATGTGCAATTAAAAGGAGAAAACATTATGAATAGTGCATAAAAATTATTGTAATAGGAGTCAAACTTTGTTGACCTTGTCAAGAAAGGCTTGAAAAAATTAAGTTTATTTTTATTTTTCTACATGCGTCCTATATTCTTAGGATTTTTTCTTTTATATGTCCTTGGGATTTTTGCAAGTAATTCATTTTTAAGCAAACTTTTTGGAAAAGTCCCTAGTATTGTTGTGCAAGATTATTATCAAATTAACCCTTAACCCTTGAAAGGCCCTTGCAATCCCTCTATATGACCCGTATTTAGCCTTATAACTCTTCAATTGTGGTTTACTATATGAATTGCGATACATTGTTATTTACATACTATTATCATCATCAATTTACTTTGTAGTGAACAATATTTGGTCAATGTTTTTCTGGTCAAATACCATCGTATTTATAGTAAATTATATGGCTACAAAGTACTTTCAAACCCTTCAAAGGTTTAAAAATGAACTAATGACCACGGAAATCATCCCTTTTGGTAATGTGTGAATCATTGATTTAAAAATAATCTAGAAGCACTCATTGGAAGCCAAACTAGTACATAAGACCTCCCCTTTTTACACAAAATTCCAAGGATGAATTGTTTCATTTTTGTCCTATATAGAACGATTCTTTGTCATTCATCAACCAAATAATGGTCATGGTGTCCTTTAAGGGTTAAACATTGTAATGACACAACATCCTAAAAGTTAATGGATGACAAAGAATCTTTCTATGTCAAACAAGAAACAAATCTTCATTTGTGTAAAAAGGGGAGGTCTTGCATAGTAGTTTGACCTCAAGTAATTGCTTTTGATTTTTTTGAGCTAATGATTTACACAATATCCAAAAAGATGATTTCCGCATTGACCATCTTCGGGTTCTAAGGTAATATTTGGTATGAACACACACCATTCAAACATAGAACCAATTTGTTCTACAACATCTATTAGTTGTGTGCATTGATTTTTCCAACAAGCTCCAATATGTTAAAAATATCTCTTATTTCACTATAACTACTATCTATGACTTAATTTGATTATTACATTATTAAATTAAATTAGATTTATTTTTCACACTGCATTCAACCACTTTGTTAGGAATAAGCATCTTAATGCTTCTTGAAATCAATTATAGTCTCGAAGACTTAGGATTTGTCAATAGATGGAATTTAAAGGAAGACATTTGGAATGATGGTACTTGAAGGTACTTCATCGAAGTCTTCCATTTTTTTTCCATGTTGCACCTTGGGTGTTTCTAAAATTCCTTCTTTGTCAAATAAATCTTTCAACAATAGTAACTACGCTCAATTTGATTATTTATCCTTATTGCTAAAGGTTTTATCCACCATGGAGTTTCTTCATTTACATTATTTAGGATTTGAAAACAATTTCGTACCCCCTTTTTGTGAATGTAGGGTGAAGAGACTTAACCCGTGAGTGCCCCAGGGGCCAAAATATGGCCTCTCCATTTTTGAAAGATGTCCTTGTTTGACTCTTATAATCTTTTCAATGGTACAATCAAAGGACGCGTCCCTTTCCTCTGTATCTCCGGACATGTCTCTACTACCAATTGATAAGGTCAATTAGTGTGGATCTTTTCTTAGGGGATAGTTTAATTAGAAGGAGTATAGAAGGGTTTGGATTTTTGTGAACATGGGTTGGGCGCTGAGGGGATAAACAACTAAAAAATTCACAACTTTCCTATTGCATGTGCAAACGCCACGAAACAAAGCCCGTACACCCCTCCTCGTTGAGGGCTTTCTGACAATACCAAGCACACGACACACGACACACGACTGAGAGACGTGCAGTCCAGGAGATCTCAACATAACAAACAAACAAAACAGCAGTCTAACTTAATGGAGTGATGCTCATATTCAGGTGTTAAACATTTAGGCAGAGTTGATTGATAATTGGTGCTCGTTCAGTCATACTTTCCAGAATTCTTTGGTGTCCTGAAAACCCAAATTGATGGCATTCACCAGAAAGCACCAAACAGCATCCAGTCCACTCTGCTATTATTTGACTGAAGAAAACCGACCCAGTCCACAGACCAATGTCCAAGATCCAATGTCCGAAGTCCACAACCCATAGTTGTTTGGACCGGGAGTCTGGACCACTCCGAGTCCACGCGCAATTCAAGGACCACGAGAAATGACTGCCCGGCCATGTCAGATTCCATTGGGGTGCCACTTGGGTGCCACCTCATCGAAATCGACCCCTTTGCAATCCCTGTAGATCCATGCTTTTGGGAAGCAGCTCCCCGACTGTTTCTTCTCTCTCCATTGCCACATGCGTCAGAGTTGACGGAAGCTCGTCTCCCTCGTCTTTTGATCGCGAGCGTCGTGTCGCTGCATTTCAGGTTTAACTTAAATTCAGTGCAGTGGAACGCGTTTTCGTCAGAACTGGAACAGAGAAGATCGCAGTGAACAAGTGCCGGCCGCGTTTGGTGGCGAAATAGATGCGTTCGGAGCTTTGATTCGCTTGGTTTGTGTAGGGATTAAGCTTATTGCATCGCGGATACGGCGACTTCTGGTGCTTTGGTGGACAGGTTTGGTGTCGATTTCTTGTTTGATTTTTTGTCTTTTGAAATTGAGCATGTTCAGCAGTGGTTGATGTGGTTACCGGGGATAATGTGGTTTTCAAGATTGCGTCGCTTTTAGAAAGCTCCGGAGTTTCCTGTTCCTGAAGTGCCAAGCGTTTTTAGATTTTTTTTTCAGTGAATGGCTGTGTACGGAGATAACCTCATTGCCTGATGATTCGTTGGATCTGGGACGGAGTATTACTTTGTTTTGTGTCCGTTTCATGTTTGATTTCTTCCATTGGAATTGAGCATGTTCAGAGGTTGATGTGGTTATCAGGGGTACTGTGTTTTTAATGTTTGCGTCGTGTTTAGAAAGCTTTGTTGCTTTGAAAGTAAGAAGCTCCAGAGTTCTGTTCATGCGTTTTCAGAGGTTTTGTTTTAGTGAATGACTGTGTACGGAGATAACCTCAATGCTGTAGATTCGTTGGATCTGGGACTGAGTACTACTCTGTTTTTTGTTGCTGTTATTGTGAGAAGTGTGATTCGGAGTTTGTTAATTGACGCTGACGTATTGGAGGAGCTTGTGACCGATCGAATGTGGATTTGAGGTGGTTCACTGTGAGCTGCAGTAGTCCGGTCTGGTAGATGAGGTTTTCGCTATTCTTGAATTTGGAGCCGGTTGTGGAATTGATAATGCTCCTGTTAACGCGCGGGGATGGGGGTAGTGTTCGGTTCTCGTTTGAAGAGCTAGTAGGTGTGCTTCGTGCATATTTACTGTCCATGGATTTGCGGTCTCAAGTCAGTATGTTCTTGGGACTGGTATCTGAGTGTTATGCTAGAAAGTTTCCTGCGGTTTCTTCTTTGTGGATTCGCTGCAATGACTGCTGAGGTAGTATCTGATTGCATTATGGGCGCATGCAGGATTGTGACACGGAGAGTTCTCGGTGATCGGCCGGACTGTGGCCAGCCATGGCCCAATCATTGCAGAGGGGTGAGCTCCGGAAGGTTGTTGCAAGAGCTTTGCAGCAATGGATATGGTCCCCGACCGTTGATGCTGGTCGCCGATCTCTGCACAGGAACATTAAGAGACCTTCCATTGTGAACAAGCGCAGCACAGATATTCTGCATGATCCCTGGTTCAACAAGGTACTCTTTGCTACTGTGTAGCTGAATAAGTTTTCCATCCGACTTTCTAGGAATTAGTAATTGTGTGCTTGATATACGCGTTATACATTTGTTCAGATAAACTTTAGATTCACCGCCACACGTGTGCAATGCGAACCGGCGTCTTATAGTTGTTGATTTTCTTGTGGGAATTCAAGCACTGTACGGAATGTAAGGAGGTCAGAATGCTTTTTTGATCAATGCTATTGCAGACAAGTCAAGTTACTTTAATTGAGGGAGACTTTTGTGACCTAGATCTTGGATTAGTTAGAAGCTGCTCTACTTGTGAACATTCTAGTGGTTTACTGTTACTGCTGCATGCTGATGTCAGGGCACTGCATACACGCTTGCCGAAAGAGATCGGCTTGGTCTACGCGGCTTGTTACCTCCAAGGATAATGACCTTCGACCAGCAATATGACCGATTTAGTAAGTGGATGCTACTTCTATCACTCATCAAGTTTATCCTGAGGCTTTGTTGCAATTCTCTGTACAGTACCCTCCCAAAATGATTGCTATCCCTTTCCACCCAAGGGGTAGCAGACTTTTTGGGAGGGCACTGCACAAAACGTCTGAGTTTTAATCCTCGGCTTTTGGTATGCTTGCAGTGGGAAACTTTCGGTCTCTGGAGAAACATACAAAAGATGGAGCTGAAGATATGACTGCTCTTGCAAAATGGCGTATCCTCAATCGGTTGCACGACAGAAATGAGACTCTATATTATAGGGTTAGCTTCTGCTTTTCTGACTGAAGATCACTCTTAAATATTTGACATACCTACAAGTAAATATTTTGATTTTATTGAAAGTAAACTCTTTGGCTGGAGAAGTAGTTGCAGCTGGGCTTTGGTGTTAAACACTTTCTGTTTAGTGCAGGTCCTGATCAACAATATTGAATCATTTGCTCCTATAATCTACACTCCAACCATCGGATTGGTGTGTCAACGTTACAGTGGTCTTTACAGACGCCCCCGAGGGATGTACTTCACCGCAAGAGATCGCGGCGAGATGATGTCAATTGTCTATAACTGGCCATCGTCAGAGGTCTGCAACTTCTTTTGCCTTGACTATTGTCATTGTAATGTGAAATTGATTACTTTGCCTTGTTGCAATTTAAATTGAGGTCCGCCGTGTTCTTATTTACAATGCGTTGATATTACTCTTGTTCATAGAGAGGTCATCGATTTACATTTTTATATATGGATATCGGTTAACTCGTCTAGGCTATACTAATTAGTTAACTAATCTAGACTGTTTCTATGTTGATGCATCTCTAATGAACTCTAATGTTTCTATTGAACATCCATATCAAACAGGTGGACATGATTGTAGTTACAGACGGGAGCCGTATCCTCGGTTTAGGCGATTTGGGCGTGCAAGGCATTGGTATACCCATCGGAAAGCTTGATCTGTATGTTGCAGCAGCAGGCATCAATCCTCAGCGTGTAAGTAACTGGTGACTAGTGCATCCTTCAAAGACATTCTTAATCGTAAAATGATGGTCCAATCATCGCTCTTCAGATCATGTTACCGGTAGTAGATTCAAAATATTGCAGTGATCGCAGAAGCACATAGCAAACGGAAGACGTTTTTTTGAAACAACGATCTTGGATGAAGTGATGGAGCAGGTCTAAACACTGGAAAAGCACAAGGTCTTGGCATAGTGACCAGTTTAGTCTCACATGATCTTTCATGGCACCTTTGCAGGTCTTACCAGTAATGGTTGATGTTGGCACTAACAACCAGGCCCTGCTTGACAATCCGCAGTGTAAGCTATTTTATGCACCTTAGGAAAATTGTCCTTGTTATCATTAATGCTCTCATCCTAATCACCCAAATTACAGTTTTGACAGAAATGTTCTGTGTGTATCATGTCTTATAGATATGGGGCTTCAACATCCCAGGATAGAGGGTGACGACTACATATCTCTCGTCGATGAGTTTATGGAGGCATGTTTTACTCGATGGCCCAATGTGATTGTTCAGGTACTGGTTTTCTGGGGAAAGTGCCTTTGACTGTGAGACACCAACCAGTGACGAAGCAAATGTGGACTCAAGATTTTTCTGTTTAATTTTTTTAATATTGCGGGTCATCATTGACGCAGACATTGGGTACCGTGTTATGTTTAATGAGATCTGACCAGTTTTTAGCAGGTGATATGCAATAACTTCTATTAACCCCGAAGACATTCTATCCTTAGGTATTCTTTAGTCCAAATGCTTATACTAATTGCTGTCATGCTTTGTAACAGTTTGAGGACTTTCAAAATAAGTGGGCCTTTAAGTTGCTGCAGAGATACCGCAATCACTATCGCACGTTCAATGATGATGTTCAGGTAATTCTATTCCCTTCATGTAGCATTAGTGTCTGTTGATGTTTCGCTTAATTTTGAACGAATTTTGTACATGTGACTTATGCTTATTACTTGCAGGCAGATGTTTTTATGATCATCAAATGCAAAATAGTGTCTTTTCATCTCTTAGATTTTTCAATAGTTGACTTAAATGGACTTCGCCTGTATTCTTTCTAGTTTCTCTGGAAGGTGGCTGTGAGATTTTTTCGTTCTCTCTGAGCATAAAATTTGCCGATTCTCATATCGTTCCTGTGTTTATTCCGACCGAAAGAAACATATGTTCGACGATGCACAATGCTATTTTTTTGGGGTATGATTAGAGAAGTAGAAGACTTGTACAGTTCTCAAGAACTATTTGTTAATGACTCCAATTTCTTATTTAGGGAACTGCCGGTGTAGCCCTTGGAGGTTTGCTTGGGGCAGTGCGGGCGATGGGTAAGCCCATGGAAGATCTGGTCAAGTGCAGAATCGTCGTCGTTGGAGCTGGAAGGTCTGCTGCTCTGCAATGAATCCACCCATTTGCTTTCTCATGATCGATTTGTGCAGTTTTGATCTTTCTTAGAACTTTGATTTAGTTTTTGGGTCAAGCTCTCATTCTTACCAAATGATTGGGTAGCACGAAGTTATTATTATGAGCTTCCGTTGTTCTATATGATTTATCCACAATTCACTCCATACGAGGTATTTTGTGCCTTACATGTGGAATTAATGATCTATGCTACACGAAGTCTTATATTTTGTGTTCCAGCCAACATATGTGAACCTGAGCGTTTAATAGTGTCTTCATGGTGTTTTCTTTGTCTTTCCCCTTGCAGTGCTGGTCTCGGGGTGGTGAACATGGTCAAGAGTGCGATGCAGAGGTTGCTTGGAGGCCATTCGAAAGAAACACACAAGAAGGCCATCGATCAATTTTGGATCCTGGATAAGGATGTAAGATTTTTAATACTTGTGTGTCCCTGTTTATTAAGATTGCAGTCCTTTGTAACGTTTTCGCAGAATGCAGTTTGATATGATATGTAAGTACCAGTGGGGTTAAGTATGTTCTCTGCGCTTTTAATTTTCTCATCCAGATGGCGAGATGATGTAACAATTTGGTGCGATTGAGCGCAAACAAGAGAGTACTATGCAATTGTGTCGGTAGTGATACATCTTTTCATTCTTGAATCAATCGGAGTCTCAAGTTGGTTGTATATGTCCACCTGCAAATACTAACATCACTTTTGTGCAGGGGTTAGTGACAAAAGCACGAGATGGTTTGGCCTCTGATGTGGAGCAATATGCTAGGGAGATCGAGGAGTCTGAAGGAAGCGGCAGCTTAAAAGACGGTGCAACGCTATTGGAAGTGGTAATTTATTATGTGTTGACGTACACTTTTTATCACCCTCGTGCTTTTTGTTCCAAAGACTGTATGGTCCAGTAGAGCACTAGGTTCAGACATCTACCCTGTCATATTTTTTGTTCTGATCGTGATCAGCATGTCTAGTGCCGCTGGAGATAGATCCACTTCCACGGTGTTGCCAAATGCAAGCTATCAATTGTATGTTTTGGGGATAAGAGTTCTTGGGTCCTCAAATCAATCCATAGTGATATCTTCAATTCTGTGAAGCATTCTAATTTGTTAACTTTCGGTATAACCTTTCTGTTGTTTCCTTTCAGGTTAAAGCTGTAAAACCTGATGTGCTTTTGGGACTTTCTGGAGTTGGGGGCCTATTCACGCAGCAGGTATGTATTTCAAATTTGAATGAATTCATGCTTGTTATTCACTGGCAAGTTTCTTATTTGCAAGTGTGCGTACTATATTGAAAGGAGAGAGGGTTGCAAGCCAACATTAATCGAACTACACTTCTTCATGGCAACTTTTTGGACGTAGTAGAGGAATGAATGCCGAAAGAGAGATAGAACAAACCTGGTCCTCCAGCTTTAAAAGCATGATCACTTGTACTTTATACCACCTACTTTGGAGATATTCTCAGTTTTCTGTCACTTCTTGGACGGTCTCCCGGGTGAGTAGAACTCGCCTGGCCTCGGAATATTAAGGTCATCATGTGCAGTCTCATGGATTGGACCTTCTCTTTTACAGATATTCTGAACTAGTGTTGTTTTTGTCAATGTGGAGACTCATCTTGTTTAGAAAATAGGGTGGATCATGACACCACTTGCTCAATATGGAGGTAATCGGATACAAGACTTAACTTCCCTTTTGTCATGTTTGCAGGTTCTGGAGGCAATGAAAGAATCCGGATGTCCAAGGCCAGCTATTTTTCCTCTTTCAAATCCCACTTCTAATGGTATTCTTCCTTAATATTTGGCATCTTCAATTTGATATACTATCAAATACATCCGTTTATTTTGCTCAATCTTTGAAACCCACGGTTAATAGAATCTGCATACACTGTTATTCTTCTGTGAGCAAAATTTGTGTTGTTTGTATGCTTTTGCAGCTGAGTGCACAGCTAAGGAAGCATTTCAATATGCTGGACAAAATATTATATTTGCAAGCGGGAGCCCATTCCGTGATGTTGATCTTGGTATGAATCCGTCACGTCTTGATTTGAGTGCTAGCTGGTTTTGGTATGCAATTTTCACTTGTTAATCAGCAACAAATGCTTTACATTTGAATTTTTGTTAGTTGATAAAAATCACAACATATTGATGTGCAGGAGGTGGTAAAATTGGTCACTCGAATCAGGGCAACAATATGTATTTCTTTCCTGGGTAGAGTTTCATTTTCCATGACCTTTCTGTCACCGTCAATTTCTAGGTAGTTCATTGAGTATCTTCTTGCATGTTCTAATTTTATCGCGGCCTATGAGCAGGAAGTGAACTTAAGCACCTTACGCCATATGCACCATACCGTAGGTGAAATTTGTTGAGGGCCATAGTAATTTTTGAACAGTGCTTGTGAATGGTGAACATCGCTAAAACACTGTCATGAATGTCACAGGATTGTGAATAATGATAATTAGTAAGACCTTTCGTAATTACTTGGCCCACAGTACATGGTGAATTTATATACCTTGTCGATCTGGGCTGTACGTTGACTTGCTTCAGATGTTTCGATTGTAACGATCTCTTGATTCGTCATTGTTTGCAGAATTGGTCTCGGTACCCTCATGGCAGGTGCTCACACTATCTCGGATGGTATGCTCCAGGCGGCTGCAGAAGAGTAAGCTCAAGTCTTAGTTTTTATTTAGCATCTCCTTAGTGGATGTTAAAGATATCTATTTAGAATCTGTGCATCGCGGTTAACAATTGTGTTCGTTCACTACTTCGAATCTGCCCTATGTGACATAAAGTAGAAAACAAAATTAGCTTGTAAGAATTTAACTAAAAATATTCCAACTAAACTGTTGGAAAACTTGAAAACTTGAAAACAAACATTCCGACTTCTTGATTAGATTAAACTATGCATAAAATAGGATAATGGTCATCCAACTAGCGCAGCTCAGGGTCTGGGTTTATGTTCGGAATCTGAACTAAATCAATGAAGTGAAATGTGGGACTCTGAACAGGCTTGCTGCAATTATGTCTGAGGAACAGTTGCAACAAGGGATTATATATCCCCCTGTACCCATGTAAGTTAGTTCCCCTGTTCAAGCACCTCTAATATGTGCGTTTTGTTGCTGACAATTGCGGATCAGGCTCTTGAGACAAGTCCGTTCAGCGCTTAGCTTTTGCTGCTTGTGAACCATCTACTTCATGCAACAGGAGTTTGTTGGATTTGCTCCATTATGTCTATGGAGTGGCCTTCAGAATTATTATTTTCAGCATATTTATTCTCATTTAGCTTTACATTCACTCCAACATCCCTCGTTGACGATTCTGTGTGTATTTGAACAGGATTCGGGAAATTACAGCTCGTGTGGCATGCGCAATAGTGAAAGAGGCGGTCAAGGAGGACAATGCTGAGGGATATAAGAACACTGATATCAAAGAACTCAGGCGTCTTGTTCAAGATGATGTGCGTTTCATTTCTGATAGCACGTGTTTGTTGAAAAATATAAGTAATTGCTCAAAGCAGGTTCTTAACTATTCAATTGAGGACAGTTCTGTGTCTTTCAGCAACTTGTAACAGTCAAAACCGGGAAGTTCATTACTGATTTAAAATCGTTTTTTTGGTGTTTTTCGCAGGACGAGTTGAAGGAGTACATTGAGAACCATATGTGGTCTCCGGATTACTCACCACTGGTTTTTCCAATAGCACATATTTAGCTTCTATAATAACTTTAGAAGCATATAGCCATATATGTTCAGTCTTGTTTTACGGATTCGAGATTGCATCCAGGAGATTATCTATACCGATCAATTGATGCGTTGTTCTCACTCAGCATTCAGATTCGGGAGTTGCTGATTAGCCGTATGTTATTTTTGCCAGTATGCGTAGATGTGCGCAACTGCCCAGTCCGTAGTTCGGTTGCCGACACATATGCAGATTTCTTTCTAGGAGGTTGGGCAAGCTAGGTAAACCTTCATGAGGCTGGTTCAGGAAGTATCTGGAGAAACAGACTTTTGGACTTGATATAGTGACGAAAGCATTTTAGTAAATGGTGATTACGTGGTTCTTTTTTAATTGAGTTGAGGTTCATTCTTCAAAATTTTAATGCTTGATGCATTGCCACCGTACTTTTTATGCTTGTTGCATTACCCGTGGTAGTAATTCGAAGTCGTTTGGGTAAGGTAGAACTGCCCATTACCATACAGATTTGCTATTGAGGTACTCTGGAGAAGCTATTTGTCAACGTCCATATTTTTCAGAGATTGAAAAGTTTGAGAGAAGTCATTTGCAAAAAGAATGAAGACATTTTGACAAGAATTTTCTGTGATTTTCTTAAGGTGAGATGTTAAAGCATGAGTGGACCCTTGTTGACATGTCCGCTTTTCAAGTGCATTGCCATTATGATAAAAGGTTGGTAAGATTGTGGTAATGGATGGATCACTGATGCAAATGGGAGGGTTTCCTAGGTGTCAGAAATGGGTGGATGGTGGTAATGGATAGTTCTACCTTATTTCTTAAGAAACAGTATAAGATTCAAATGTTAAGGTAGAAGGCTTGAGAATAGTTCGGGCATTAAGAACTGCCACTTGTAAATTGTACATGATTTGTACATGCTGTTTTTTCATGGCCTTCATTGATATACAAATAGTGTACATTTCAAGGGTGGATGATTTTGGGGCCCTATGCAAGTTCAACTTCAAAATTTCATAACTAATTTCAAAAAGCTCCAAAAAATATGAAACGATTTAAGTTGGATGCCAAATCCACTTTTCTTTCAAAGAATATTTACTGAAGAATATTTCAAGAAGTTTCACCTTCCCAAAATCTAGTTTCAGCTTTTAGGTGGGCGATTTCTAGACATGTTACCTTAGATGACTTCTCTGTGAGATTTATTGTTGCTTGGGTCTCTATCAGATTGCTTGTTGCTTGTGCCATTTTGGTGTTGATGATAATCTCCATTGAATTCAACCTTTGTGTGTAGTTTATAATTCATTCTATAATCCTAAATAAAACAAAAACAAACTAATATTGAATTAATGAACACTTTTACAATTGCAAGTTGGGTGGATATTACTACGGTTACAACATTGTGAAGAGTTATCCCAATATTACATTTTGTTCAATTTTTATTACTAGTAGTATTTCTCACAGTGGTTGCCAGTTAGATGTTTGTTTATATAAATGTGCTCCCTAAAAGATTTGGAGATTTTTTTACCATAGTGAAGGTAACCATTCTTTGATTGATATTGAACACAAGCTAATTTATTTCTAGGATTGCATTGAATTTTTTGTCAACTTTATGTTTTTTGGATTGGAAAATTCATAATTGACTATCTATCAATAATACTGAGTTGATTCTACAAATTAGAATATTGGCCCCATCTTTATAAGGGAACTAATGACTTTGGACACCTCAATAGTTGCTAAATTATGTTTGGTTCCTAGTTCTTTGCCATTGGTTTCTTTTTATCCAAAGTCAAACATTTGGACAATGGCATCAATCTTGTTTGGTGCATGTGTCCAAAGTTTGGTTCAAGGGGAAAAATTCCTTTTAAATCCCTTCAAATACCTCTTTTTAGTGTTGATATGAGTTTTTCTAATCCAACAAGTGGTGTTGCTTTGGTTTACTCATCTATTAGTTGTTAGGTATTATTATGAATTGGTTATAGTGTAAATACATTTTTCAATCATATTTTTATTGAATGATTATGTTTTTGTTGCATCTTTTACTAATAGTAAAGTCCTTTGAAATAAAATTTGCAAAGGAATAATAACCACTCTCCTTAGGCATGCTATTCAATGGGGTAGTATGTATCTCTAATGGATGAAATGTGGTGCTACTTGCAACATTATTGTAGGACTTAAATGCAATTTCTAAACTTTTCATAATTAAAACTAATTTCTGATTTGACATTGGTCCAATGTCAAAGGCTTTATGTAGATTCCAACGTCAAAGGCTTATTCATAGCGGTAGAATCCAACTTCTATTACTCTACGTTGCTTTGTCCATTAAGAAGTGGTTGATTCAATAAGAAATAGAAAATCCACTTCTCTCTCTAGTTAAAACATAACCACAATAGAGTCCATTTTTAAAGAGTCCACAATTCAACATTGAATATGGAGAGTATGATCATATCTAAATATTGGTATATTTGATGTTACTTTAGATGTTCTTAAATTTAACATATCCTATAGACTTTGACTTACAAGCCAACACTTACAGCTTAGATGACACAAATATTCAAGTCACATGCATATATTATTTTCTGTTGCTGTGAAAGAACTATCAAAAGGAGATTCAAGTGGCTAATGTGAACTTAAAAAAACACTAAGTTAAACCCTAAATGTAAATTTGTACAATTCAAGGCAATCCTTTGACCAAACAAACTTATTACTACACCCCATGGCAAAAACATTAAAATTTAAGGTCCCCATGATATCCTAGGAAAATGATGTTTTCCCTCTCCTAGCCCAATGGGTTGGAAAATCAGTTTCCTAACATAACATTATTAAGTAGCGGTGGGGTCCCCTTTTGCTCCCCCCAACCAAGGTTTTCCCTGTAGTTTTCATTGGAAGAGTGCTTGTCAATTGTTGTAGGATAAAAAGTTGCAGCCTATTAAGCATTGCAAATTAGATTGAAATCATAGTAGAAGATATACTGGTGGAGGGATATATTTTCCACTAAGGGGAGGCCCGAGAGGGGTTAAACAATATTATGAACAATTATGTAAGATTGTTAAGGTAGAAGTATCTATTTACACTAACTTAAGCACTTCAACCTGTAGGATATTGGAAATTTGTTGAGAAATTGAACTCAATGTGTGCAAACATAAGGCTGAGAAGGAATGCAAAAAACAAGGATTTTTTTTCCAAGAATGAATGTTTTTATTCAATATAAATGTAGATTCTTCGTTTGGATCCATTCCTGTCTCATAGACTCACCTATTTTGGTTAGCTTTGGCACTTCTTCCTAAACAAGGAGGAAAGATTGATGAATGGATGAGAAGATACAAGCATAGAATATTTTTCAATGAAAAGTGCATCCAACTATTGTCCACAACAGATCATCCTATAAAGCCACCTCAAGTGGGATGCCCGAAATAAATGAAATATGACCCATTTCTTACCAACCTCCCATTCTTGCAGCTTAGGTACGTTGTTTAATTTCCAATCAACTATAGTTTAGATGAAAGCTTATGTAGAGCATGACCAACAAAAATGTCTACGAGGTGTACATTGAAAGCATATAGTGATTACAACATGTACATTGAAGGCCACAATGATCACTTACATTAGTTTTATAACCTATAGTTGAAAATAGGTTCCCATATCAAGAATGGGACATACAAAATCTTTACTATTCTTTTTTATAATATTTTTTTTTTTGAGGAAAAAAATATAAAAAATGATGAAACCCTTTTTAAAATCTATTTTTCTATACGGGAATGTTTTTTCCTCAACCTTTCTTGTGCCGCAAATAAGTAGAATAGCCCATTGTAGTCAAATAGGAAAGATCCCATTATAGGATTTTTTAGTTTGTGAGATTTTAACTACATTACTTGTCTTACATGATAGTAATGGAGTGATTAGTGACTTCATTAGGAGCTTCCAAACTTTTCAGTGTAAATTCATTGTGAGAATTGACTTTTTAGGCCTTCCATATTAGAAATACAATGACTGCTGTAGATGAGCAAAATGAGTATGATGGATTCAAATTTTGTTAATTCTAAGATAGTCTACAGATTCTTTTGGATCATGATGCATTGGACACTTCAAAAATTCATAACAAATTCATACTTTGTCAAAAAACATAATTTCAATTGCTCTCATTGTTTCTCACACTTATATTATTGTGGAAAAAAAATTGAAAAATTTCAGCAATGGCATGAGGCCAAACTCCTAATTCTGACCACAATGGGCTGTTTTACCTTAGGCTAAATTGCTTAAAAGAGTGGTCGGAAATGGGTGATCATCTTGGTAGGTAATTCTACCATAGTTTCCCGCCACGGAATCATTCGCCGCGTAGGACCGCGCTCATTGCCAACTCGGACAATGTAACCACGTCGGATCATCGTCTCCGTCGTTTCCGAAATTCAAAAATTCCGAGACCGCCATAGCCGCACAGAGTCGGGAGCTCAAGTGTCTGCCGCTGTTCGCGCAAACCCCTCGGCTATGGCGGATTAGGAGCTTCGCATTGTGTTAGAAACGGGCGTTGGCGGCGGACAGAACATAATCCCTGCTGCCATGGGGACGCCCTTGAGGTACCGGGTGCAATCGCCCGGCCACGCCCTCCTTCTCACACCGAACGATGATGAGACGGAGCGCGCGCAAGTGCGACGAGCGAGAGCCGCCGCGTTGCGACGCAAGTCGGGATTTGGTAGTGGCATTAGCGCGTCGTTTTCAACGGCGGCTGCTGCTGCGACGGAGGAGTCCAACGTGCTCAGTCGGGAGCACATCTTGGAGCTTCACAACAACTGTATCAAGCTCGCCGCAGAGAATGTAAGCAAATTTCTTGCTGTGAATTTTTTTGTGGTACTGAAGTTTCCAAGGATTTTCGTCAGATTAGCGAATTGAGTAACGCTTTTCTATTGCGCTCTATATTGCTATCAACTTGCCCTTTTGATGGCACTTATGATTAAGAGCATGCATTTTCTGTTTGCTTTCGGGATAAATATTTGTATCAAGCTCGCCGCGAGAAATGTTTGGAACTCTCGGGTTTATTGCTGCTTTGAATTATTTTGCGGTAATGAAATTTCCAAGGCTTATTATTTGTTAACTGTTTTTTATTGCGCTCTATGCAGCTATGAACATGCCATTTTGATCATTAGATGGCATTTATGTGTTGGTGCGTGCTTTATGTGCTTACTTAGCGAAATTTTTTAACTTGCGCACAGTGCGGTTGGTGCATATGTGCTTAGTGGCATTAGCCCTTTGGCTTTGGGGTTTATATTTTGAAGATGCTCTTTAGCAAGTTTCTGTTAAATTTCTTCAAATGAGATTGCTGAAGTAAATTGGACTCATAGTATTATTTAGTTCTTCAGCGATTTAGTACTTTTAAAGTGTTTTGAATCTTTGTTTCTTGCGTGCAGAAAATTACGCAACGCAATACTTGGGACCTGAAGTTGATCGACCATCTTAGTGCGCTTGTCCAAGGTGATGATGACGAAGACGACCAAACCAACTTCCAAAAGGCAAGTATCCTGCGATGTTTTCTTGATGCTGCTAATGCGAAGTGGGTGCCAATGTGACTGCCATTAAATTTTATGTTTTTTAAGTGATAATAGTCATTGCTATTTTGTAAGGAAACTTTGTAATCTTCAACATTTAGCAAGTTTTTATGAGCATGACGACAAAACGGAAGTCAGAACGAATTGTTGACAGGTATTTCTCCGTCAATGTGACAGGCGAGCTGCACGTTGGAAGCCGGTGTCAAAATATATTCAACAAGAGTAGACTCGGTGCATTCCGAGACTTACAAAGTGCTCGGTGGCCTTAATCGTACAGCTGGAGATGACAATGGCAATCGTACGAATTTATCATCAGTCTTTGACAATTTCTTCTGTAGCACATGCAGCTAGTAGAGTCATCATCTGTGTGGACAACAGCACTTTGTTGTTTCAGACGGTAGTAAGGTCGCAATTGGTTTATATTTCTCTTCAGAATTCAATACTCATGGAGGTGATACCTCGCTGTGTCTTGCAAGCTCATCGTACCGTGGTAGTGATTATGATGCTGGACAAGAAGCCTACTTAATGTCCAAATCTAAAGGACTCATTTTATGATTCGTCCTTCTTTAGAAATGGCTGGTGAGGGAGATGCTGATGGTAACGAAGTCGTGAGCAACGATGAGGAGCACAAGAAGACTACCAGCAAGAAAGTAAGTGTAGATTCTTTACACGCTTAGACACTGAATATCCTGCTTGCAGAAAGCTCTTGTCAGAATTATAAAATTGATGCGAAGTCTTCTAGAAACTGTTCTACATTGGATTGTTCAGGCTTTTAGCTTAGATAGGTTGCCTTGACTAGCCTAGATATTTCCACTATCAAAGACAAGTTTATGAATGGATTAGATTTTTGATACTAACAATATGACCAATGTTCGTTTTGCTAGGGTGGGAGCAGCTCGAGTACATTGGAAGCATCATTCGACTCCCTCAACGTCAAAAAATTCGATGGTAAGGATTCTTTGTATTAATCATCATAGTAAGCATGTGATTTTCATAGTTTGTGCTGATGTGTATATAGGTCAAGGACTTAGGTCGATCCCGGACATAATGCAGCTTGGTGCTAAAGAGATGCCTATAAAGAAGCTGATAAATTGGAGTGTGCAGTGGCTTTCACTGTGGACCCACTATTCCAGCAAACATCAGCGCAATTCGATGAAGGTGGAGCTAAAGGTCTTCTCCTTAACACTCTTTCCGTATACCAGGGGTGTGAAATCGTGTTCGATTCTTGGGAAGTGCCTGAGAAGAGCATGGTGGTTCAGGCCAAAAATGATAATGAACGCCATGCTTCAATCAACATGTCCTTCGTGACAGGTAAGTCGTCCTGTGGCCTAGAAGAGGTTGCTATCTATCTAAATCAAGTTCTGTGGGCTTGTTCTCTGGTGCTAATTGATCCATGTACCTGTATATCTCTGAGCGTACTGGACTATGATTTCGCAGACAGTATTGATGCGATGCTGGAGAATATACACAAGGAGAATGAAATTTCGCCTTCTTTAAACGAGATTGTAAAAATGATGGCTGATCCTTATCGAGCAGCAACCGTAGTTGAAGATGCTGCTAGGCAATCCTCTGACTCATATGAAGACGAAGAAATCATCTCACCTTGGCAAGATGGACATGCTGGTGAAGATGATGACAACTTTGCTGACGACGTTTTTAATCATGTGGATCCAAATGAAGACCAAGAAGGGAATTATCCTGGTGGAGGGTTTGATGGAATAGATGATGACTTCGGTATGGATCCAATGCCTGAGCCAAACCCCGACACCGAAGACGAGGAGGCAAGTGCAATTCTACCATTTCAAATTTCTCGAATAGGTTCTCATTATTATCATTTATGGTTCAGATCCTCTTCATTCCATATTGGGCAAGAGAGTGATCAATCCTCATTTTGAACCTGGTCTGATTGTTATTTGATTCTTGATATCTGTTTGTTCATTCTCACCTTCTGTCTTGCTCTGCATCCGAAAAAACCATTCCACCTATAAATTGGTGTTCTTCCAGGACCTATACTCTCTCATTACAATGATTTTTAGTCTGACATTTCCTGAAAAGACGTTGACTAGGTGACACTGTTTTTAACTGTCTATCTTTCTCCGGTCGCATTACTACTTTCAGGGGCTTCTTGGGGGAGAAGTGGAGTATGCTGAAGATGAGAGTTTAGCTAGGCATTCAACTGTTGAATGGATAAACTCTGGCTTCAGATTAACGGATAAGTCCAACGCGTGGGCTGGACCTGACCATTGGAAATACAGATGTCCAAGAGGTACGTGGCATCCCTTGCAACTGAATCGGTTAAAGCGTCCCTGGCCTCTATTACTTGTTTAAAAATGTAGGTACTTATCTACTGACGCTTCAACGTTCTTGACATTCTTATTTGACTTTAGCAATCATCAGAATGCAGTATCTTGTGTCTTTATCTTTGTTCTATTCAGATTGGAATCTGCACGTTCGTTTTCGTAAGCTGTAACATTTTGCATATGTTGCATGAACTGGTTAGTAAGCATGAACATGTACTACATCTCTATAGAATCCATGAAATCTTATGATGAATGACGGACCTGTTGTGAGTTTGCAGATGGCCAACGTGGACAGGCTGGAGATGAAAATTTGGGTTCTAGTAAAGTGAAAAGGAAGAAACGCCAACCCTTCACGCTTGACTTCGAAAACCCTTCGGAAATTGATATGTCACTGTTCAACCCAGCTGCGGACCTTCGATCCACACTTCTTGTGCAACGTGGTGCCGCTTTTAATGGTCTCCTCCCAGAGGACGTACACTATGAAGCGCTGAATCTTGTGCATCTATTCCTTCGACCATCTGTTCTGGTAAGCCTTGACTACGTCTTGGACAAGATATTCGATGTATTTGTATGAGCTCGTACAACTTGAAATAGATAAGACAGGAGTTCCAAGTGCTTGTAACCTGTATACTGAAGACTACCGTGTTCATGCAGTGTATCTGGAAGAGAGAAAGTCAACTTTCAGGTAAATATCTCCTTTTCATTTCAACATCTGGAATTTCTGGATTTCTTTAATTTATGTTTCCTTTCTGTATTTCTTGCGGCAACATTGATGGACGTTTCCTGTGCAGATGGACAAAGGCGAAGGGGGCTGCCTAGGATGTCTTCCCAGGACTTTGGTGATGATTCAGGAAATGACTTTGGTGGAATGGATGGCTTCCATGGTGACTGGGCTGGTGATGAAGGCGAGGGTGACATTGAGGACCCATTTGGCACTGACCTGGTTGCTGCTCCTCGCAAGGTATAGTTTCCACGCATGGTGTACTTTGGAGTGTGGAGTACAGCCAGTCCCGTATATGTTAGGGGCTCACGGGAAAGTTACTGATACTGATTACTGAACTACTGAACTGCAGATTCAGAAAGTTGACGTGAATTATGACAAAACTTCGAAGCAAGTTGACGTGCGTATTCTGAAAGAATCTCTTTGGTCCCATCTGCAGATTATCCACGATGTAAGTCTTTTCTTGCAATGGATCTTTCATACAAATGTGCTCTGGTGTCGTGCATATTATCCAATTGATCATAACATAGCGTGCTATCTAATTGGTGTCCAGAGGTAGACTGCATTAGCAGAAGCATAGGGTTTCCCACTGAATGGTTCCTGATGTTTTATTTGTCCGTGAATATACCAGGATGAGCCCGAGAAGGATACATCTGGTATTCCTTTTCAAAATCTGCTCAACGTTCTCCCAGAGGACTGTGCCGCTGCTGAGCGGGAAGACATTTCCGTGCAACTGTGTTTTATTTGCCTTCTCCATTTGGCAAATGAGCATAATTTATGCATCACGGATTGTCCATCAATGGATGATTTGCAGATTTTCCAAGTTGATTAGCTAATAGCGTGACCTAGCATTAGGAAATAAACAGCCTGGATGTTTGATTTTAAAAACATATTCAGGCTGTTCAGGTAGTCCTTGATGTTTGCTGTCTCTTGCAAATCGTCAACCTCTGTAATTGTTCATTATAAGACTGATAGAATACTTCGTGGATTGAATCAAATTTCTGGTTTCTCATAATTTCAAACTACGCGGGCAGGTAAATCTTCTCCCAGGTGAGATTTCACACCGCTGGAGTGTGGTTGATTGCAGACCTGTAACACGGAGTGTGATTTGTTAGATCAAGCCACACCGTCTGAGGGTAAAATAAGTTTCAATTACTAGTCTCTAATTTGGCTTCTTTGGAACTCTAGGAGAATGTGATTCTATTCAGCTCCGGTCTTCACAAGCGCTGTCTCAATGTGAGTTACCTGTAGCGGTATATCTATTCTCTTAAGTGCAAAGTGTCACATTTTCATCTGTATTGTTTTTCATCCGTTTGCTCTTACTAAACCCTAATGACTTTCCTGTATCTTTTCCACAAAACTTTGTAGGTTTGATGAAATTTCTTTGTTAACATTGCATTGCAATGGGATTCATCTTTTATATATATCACTTACATTGGAATCATGATTTCATCCAGCATACTCTCATAGAAAGCCACATCAGGAAAAAACCACCCATTGTTGCAATACTGTTTCAATGGGTTAACAGTATAGTATTAAAAGTGTATTGCTGCAGTACTGCAAATATATACTTTCAATATTACAGCAGTGCTTCTATTGAAACTATATTGTTGCATTACTACTTGCAGTATTGCAACAATATACTTTCAATACTATATTGTTAATCCATTGAAACAATATTGCAACAATATTGCAAGGGGGGAGGGGTACTTTCCCGATGCAATGTTATGATCCTTACAAGTTCCCATCCAAATTTTGGAAGTAGTATTCAATTAACATTCTAGTTCTAGCAAACTAAAGAAAATACTAAGAAATTGAATTCAACGTGGTTGTTCCTAGTGTTCAAATATTCAAATATTGCTCCTAGTGTGTGTATATATATATATATATATATATATATATACTTGCATACACTTGGGTTATGTAGATTGCACCTTAACCCCTAAAGGACCAAGCTGTGTTTTTTGGCAACATAAAAACATTGGGTAGGCACTTGTGACTAGAGATTCCCATGTTTTTGGCCCAAATTTTAATAGAAGGTGTGGATGAGGAATATCTTTCATGTGCATTAAATTTTAGGACATAAGTGATGGCCTAATATGTGGTTTGTTTTCTCAACTCGGGCAGTTTGGGCAGATCTAGAAAAATCATTTTTTTCAAAAATAAAAATTCGAAATTGGTTTTTTAGCTTTATATATACATAGAAAGCTTCGAATCATTCCATTTTTGTCAATGAGTCAAAAAATATGAGGTGTTTTAGTTTGCGGGTAGTTATGGATTCTCTACTCTAAAATAAATTTTGAAGTCCTTTCTTTTACTCAATTTTCAATATTTTTGAAAAAAGATAAAAATATAGGATGTAGATTGTTTATTACAACATTGCAACTATTGGGATTGGTATTTTTCAGTTCCATAAATAAATTGTTAATAATTTTGTGTTTGAATCATTCTCTACATCTATCTATTTATTATTTTTTTATTATATGTTGTACAACTCCAAATGATCTGAAAATTTTCAAGCATGTAGCCAACTTGCCTTGAAGAATGAATCCAAATAAGCACCACCATTTTGGACATTTTTTCATGCAAATGTGACCTTGTGAAGTGCAGCTACCCGATTTTTTGAAGGGACCAAAAAATGATTTTTGTCACTTCAAATGCTAATATCTTGCAATCTACATAGTGGAAATTTCTGAAATTTTTTCTTCATCTTCTAAATTTAGCGTACTACAAGATCAAAAAAATAAAAAAAGAATGTACAACCAAAATAGGTATGTCACATACAAATGTAGCATTTGGACCTAAATAGAATGGTTTTCTTCAGTTATATCCAAATTCCGCATGTAAATAGGGTAAAAGTCTAGAAATTGTACATAATAAGCATGTTTAGTAGAAATTACACTAATTGTCTAAATCTGCCATTCATGTGACAAATCGTGGATAAATTGGTCCGAGGGAACTATTTTAGAACCCTAGAGTAGATTCCTGAAGAGAAGTTTCAATTTCTCCATTCCATCGATGAAATAGTAGAACCCCCAATTGTTGGCCTATAGGTGAAGAAAACTTAAGATAGACCAAAGAAGGGCATCTATGACCTAAGTATGGTAATTTGAGCAGAAATCATGCCAGGAGTCCAACGGCGCAATTGGTTTGCCAAGATTCCCTTTCATTTGAAAGATTCTTTGTTTATCAGAAGTTAAAGGAGATAGCGGGATTTGATTTTCTTTCTTCAAATGTGCAAAATAAAAATATGAGCTTGCATATCTTTTATGGAATTTCATCAGAGTTTTCATGAAAAGTTTCCGAATTTTTTGATATCGTCTGAAGATATCTTTTTGAACCGTCAACCGCCAAATTCTATGATGAAAATTCATAGGAATTATCTTGGATGCGGTAAAATCTCACTAAAAATTAGCATAACTTTTTTTATGTTAATAATGCGCTCCGACAAGTTTTGTGGCATTTCAATAGTTAAAAGAATTAAAGCTGACAAAATCCGGCAAAATTGAAAATCAAAATGGGGAGTTGATCAATGTATTGGGAGTACAAGAAGTTGGATTGAAGTCAAAGTGGGGTCTTTTCTTACTCCCTTATACCTACTAAAAAGCCAATGCTAGTTACTTTTCATAGGATAGTCAACCTCCCAAAGTTGGATTTTCACCCTTTGGGTTGTTAAGTTGGCATTAGCCGATTCTTTGCATTTTTGGCAAAAGAAAAATGGATGGAGAGGTCTTTCTCACTAAAAATGGCCTCCTAAAGCCAATGGCGCAGTTCGTTTGTGATTTGGAATTAATCTCCAAAAATTAGAAGTTGATCCAGCGTAAAAAGTCAAAAATGATCATTTGGGATTAAAACACCAAATGATAAGATTACCACGAGGAAATGAGAGGAGGTGTCTGCCCTTGGAAAAGTATAGAATGGCACCTCTTCTCCTCTCAAACCACCCCTTCTAGCCATTTTTTGGCTTTGTAACACGTTGGTTCATTTGGTTGAATTTTTTTGGTCATTTTGAGACCAAAGTTGTAAACGTGTTGTTTTGGGAGCATTTCAAGCTCCTTTTGTTGCTATTTTGTGAGCCTTAGAAGGACATTGGTGTCCCATCAAGTCTTATTTGTTGTTTTTGTACTTGTTTTGAAGTTTTGGCAAATTTTTGGTTGTACTAACTCTAGTTTTTTGGTGGTGTTGTTGTTCCTTCAAGTTCTTGTTTAGGACTTGAGGATTTTGTATTGATCCTAGAGGATTCTTCCCTTCTGAATGGCGATGCCATTTGGAAAAGGCTTTTAGCTTATTATGGTTATAATTTTATACTAACTTTTTGTACTAACTTGTCTTGTGGATAGTTGTTATACTAACATGTGGTAGTTGGTGTTGTACTAACACATTTATTTCACTTGTCCCATTCAGGACAATGGAGCTTTGACCCCATGTGTTAGAAATTGTCTTAGAATTTGATGTGTATCCAAAAAAAAAGCGAAGACGTGACTTTGTGTTTTAGACTTGTTGTAGAAATTTAGGAAGCTTATCAAAACCATGGCAAAGCTTTGACTTTGTATGTAAAAAAATCGTCTTAGAGTTTTATGTTTTTAAAAAAACATGGCAAAGCTTTAGCCTTATTTGTCCTAAAATTGTTGTAGTATTAAATAAATAAATAAATATTTAAAAAAAATTTAGAATTGAAAAAAAAAAAAAATGTATTGAGAAACACGTTGGACTGCCTTGAGTTGATAAAAGGGAACAAGAATTGACTGGCCTTGGCCTATGCTCCGAACGCCTAACTGTCTGCTCCGAACTGGGAAGAGCATCTCCCCCTCTGGAACACAACCTGGTCATCTTGTCAAGCCCGATCGGTTCTTCGAATATATATATATAGTAGAACCATCCATTGTCGACCACTTAAGCGATTTGTGTATGTTTTGGAACAGTATAGTGCATGTTTTGGAGCAGTATAAGGCATGTAAATTTTCTGCCATGTAGGAAGATAGAAATCAAGGGGATTGCAATTTTTTTCTGTAATTTGATGCCTTGAATTGAAACTACTATGAATTTCGGAAGTCGACAGCTGGTCCAAACCTGTAGTTGACATGTAGAGTCTTCTAATGCCGATCGTTCAAGAACTATTTTCTGCTCACTGCTTTGGAACATGTGTCATGACTCGATTAGTCTTAACTTTGAAAAGGAGAAACAACACACATCCAAAGCTTTGGTTGGAAATTTATTGCAGCCTTGGTTGGAAATAGTACACCCTACAGGTTGGGGATGGTTGGTCCCTGGTTGACAATGGGTGGTTCTACCATAAACAGGTCCCATTTCAGAAAAGAAAAAAACGGACTCTGCATGTGCCGCTTCTGCAAACCAACCATAACAGAAGGTGGATTCTTTTTAAATTTCTTTTTGAACTTATAAAATTAAAACTGAGGCTTAGAAAAAAAAACATAGTTGCTTATGAAAGTATAAAACTAGAAGAGGAAAAGGAAGTAGAGAGAATAGAAAAGAGACTCTTAGAACTTGATTTTGCTCCAACTCTCACAACTCTTCAATTTCCACAACCTTTCAGTAAGGTAAACCAAGCCCATTGTGGTCAGAATTTTGAGTCTGCCCTCATGCCATTGCTGAAAATTTTCAAATTTTTTCTCACTCAAAGATAAGTGTGAGAAATAGTGAGAGCCATTGAAAATTTATTTTTCAAACAAAGTGTGAATTAGTTATGTATTTTTGAAGTGATCTTCCCAACATGGTCTACAAGCTGCCCCATAACCAACAAAAAGTGTATCTAATATGTTCATCTTAATCACCTAAAGAGGTCACAATAATTTCTAATGTGAAATGCTATGAGAAGTCACTTCCTACAGTGATTTACACTGAAAAAATTGGATGTTCCTAATGAGGTCACTAATCACTCCATAGGTGTTAGGTTAGATATTGATTGTGGTCTGAAAAACCATCATGGGGTCATAAGATGTCCACTATGGGTCATTTGACCCATAATGGGCTGGTTTACCTTAGACCCTCTCAAAACTTTCACCATCTCAAAGTTCAAACTCAAGGTTGCAAGTGAAAAGAAAATATTGTGCATTCAATAGTTGAAGAGAAATTAGAAGTCAATAGGATTTAAGAGGGAAATCTTAGAAAATCGGTTTTAATCATTCTTTACTTGGATAGAACAATAATTGAATAGGATAGAAGATAAGGGAATTCTAAAAGTTAATTATTATTTGGGAATTTGGAGCCTTGAAGAATATTAGTATAACAAAGGTCAACCTTGAGAAAACTCTTCCTATATCAATTATGATTTAATTTGCTCCAACCACCGTGGGACTATGCAACTTACATCATGTTCCTAAATAATCTTGAGATTGCAATCAACTACCACATCATTGAGTACAACCTCAAAAAGACTAGCCAAACATATTTGATCATTGTCAGGACCAACTAGTATAACAAAAAATCCCTCCACACCCACACCCCATAATTTGTTCCTAATCTTCAAGATTTATAAGGTAATGAAAGTCATACTTACCAAAAATATGCACCTTTTCTTCGGCCTTGTCAACGGTATGGTTGGGAGGATCCCCCAAATCTTCCTTCAAAACATAGATTTTATGCAACTCAGTTCCATACACCCACCTATGGAGGTCCTTGTTGATTTCTCTATTTTCATTGCCAATCAACCCGATTTTTTTTGACATCCAACTACTCAACCTACATAAGAACATTGTGCCCATCACACATGTTTTGAAACTCATGCAATACATGCGTGAGACCAACTGAAGGAATAAAAATACTACAAGACATTAGAATAAAGGATTCCACTTGCTTCTTATCTCGGCCTTTTGCCTCATAGTCTACAAGGTCCAGACCTCTAGGGTCACAATTTTGATCACATGATCATTGACTTCCATAGCTTGATGGACAAACACCCCATCATTATGCACAATGTCTACGTCATATCTTCTCAACTCTGGTTGCTCAATGGACTTGGGTTCTTCGGAGACATCACATACCAAGATATGAAGCTTTGTTACTTCAAGAAGATATGATGATCTTTGATCAGAATTATTTGATAGTCCCTTCAACCAGTTCAACCAAGCCTTTGAGTAAATGAAGGAGAAGATGACAAACAATTTGGAAAAAAGGGTGTGCGGCCTACCTAAGGAATACACCTCCAAATCCTCTCGACGTCCCTCCAAAGGCTAATGAGAAGCACAAACACAACACTGTCTCCTATGGCTTGCCTGGCCTTGGTGGCGTGAGTAAAGAAGTCAGCCTTCTAGTACTTTTCATGCGTCATCTAGTAGCACGCCATACTAATAAGAGGACTTGTTTCTCTTTAAGGATGACAAAAAAGATTTAATGTAAGCAAAAGGTGGCTTGTTTTTTGGGACTAGTTGGACGATCTATTGTCCGTCCACAATAGGATGTACATACTCGTACAAAAAAATCATACAACATTTGCATGGGCTCTTCAAGATAGCATATGGTGATTTACCATGGGCATTACATTCTACTTCACGGTGAAGACATTGATTTACATTGTCTTGTTGATGAGGTCGCACATGCCAAAGTACATCAAGGGCGGAATATTCACATTGTTCCTCTAGGCTTGTGTTAGTGAGCACTCATTACAGAGTTTGTAACCTACGGTTTGTCAACAATTATCATGTGGTTATCATTGTTTCATAGATTCACATGTTGATATAAAATTTATTGCATCATTACAATGCATTACTTTACAATTTATCGCATCATCATGATGCATTACTTTCAACTAAAAGTTTCAATTGAAAGTCCCATGACTTTTGTCAATTGGCCTCATGTGAATGGCATTAAAATTCCATAATTTTTAGACAATTCTACATAAATGCATTTTATATTTGTCAATACAAAATACAATGCACTTCCCTTCTCACTATACATATGCACCTCCCCCCTCATTGCAAAAAAGAAAGATTTCCCTAAATTCTTCATGATCTAAAGTTAGTTCTAGAATTTATTTTATGTTTAAATAATATGCTGAAATTATCTTTATTGATATTTTTAAACCCTTATTTCAATGATGACCTTTAGGTCGGATTTTAATTTAGACAATTTTAGGAGTGACTTTTTGGATTTCTATATTGACATATATAGGGTTCACTTTGTGTCCATAGGATGCCTTTGAAGTCACACTTAAAATTGAAATTATGACCAGAATGATGGAATGAAGCTAAGATGAAATGAAGTCAAGACAAAAACAATGGAAACCTGAATCCACAAAGCTAAAATTGAAATCCAAAGTATCTTTTTAGTTGAGGGAGTTGAAAAAAAATTCTAGGCATAATCAATGGGGACCTTTGGGGTTTAATAAATTTCCAAATTTAATAGCTAGAAAAATTTGGAATTTAAATAACAAGAGAATGTAAAGTTTTTTGAGGCAACCAAGGGAGGCCCAATCTTTGGAAGGTTTGTCTTGATGAATATAAGGTTGAACATCTAATATTGGATAATAAACACCTTTAAAGTGTAGACTCCATCAAGGTGCTTGTTTTTTTTTATATTTTTGTTCTTTTATTAGAAAATCAACAGTCTATGGTTATAGATCCAAAATTCAAATTGTTAGAATCAAAGTACTCAATTTTAGGAATTTTCCAAAATTTCAAAATTAGAGTAAAAACTAAACTTGATAAGCTTCATTTCATTAGTTGAATTCAAATTAAAAAAAAACATTCATATCTTGAATGCATATTACAAGAATAATGTATAAGTTGCAGAAATACATTGTATGGATTTTTCATTTTCTTGTGTAGGAAAGTCAAAAATATTATTAGGAAAAATATCCAACAACACATTGAAATTGAGATCAAGCAAATCCCCTCAAAGAAATTGACTAGAACAATGTTCCTATCCTCAAGTTTCTCTAATAGCATCCAAACAACACCTTTCCTCTCAAGGATTTTCAAGGTTAATAGAAAAAACTAAATAAGTCTATGTATTTAAGAAATATGTTTCTAAAGTTGAAAAACATCCTCTCATACATAGGATGTATTTTGCCAAAATTTCATTATACTCTGTATGTTTGAATCCTAACAAAACTTCAAGTAACAACCTTAGGTTGGAATTGGTTTAGCCAATTTTTGGAGTAACCTTTGACTCTTTGAAATTTTTGCATTGATAAATATTGGATATTGACAAATATTGGGATTAAAATTGAATCCGCAATCTAAATAATGGAATGAAATTAGGACTAAAATGTTAAAATGAAGCGAAAATGAAAGTAACAAATTTTGAAGCAACAACAAAAGTAAATGAATTTCAAAGTCACGCTACTAAAAGTCTAAAATTGACATGCGTAGAGAGTTAAGTGTCTTTTAATTGAAAGAATAGAAAATAAATTTTAGGGAACCAGTGTAAACCTTTGAGGCTCAAAAATTTATAAAATAAAAATTTGAAATTTTTTAATTTAAAAATAAATAAATGAAAGAGGTTTAGGATCCTATGGAATGGGATGGTAGGTAGGTAATTTACATTGATGGTATAAATTGAAGTACCAACTAAACCTCCAAATATTCTAAATGCTTATTGGTCAATTCTGGATGCATGGATTATATGCAAAGAGTAGGAAAACAAAATTTTGTATAAAAATACCTAAGGTTTTGGAAAGTAAAAAATCTTGCATAAGAATCCATATGGTTTTTTTTTCCATCAAAATTATGTTATTTTTGTCTTGGCTTCAAAATTCTTCTATTTTAGTAGCAAGCTTTAAATTTCAATTATTTTCATCCTTGCTTCATTCCATTAATTTAATTGGAACTTCAAATGCACCTCATGGTTGTGAGTTGGGCTTTGAGGTCATATCCTTGAGGAAAGCGCCGAAATCCTATTGTACAACATCAAATTAAAGAAGTAGGGCTACAGGGTATAGAGATACTTCATTGACAAAGGTGATTTACGTAGTTTTCCAAAGCCGGTACTGCCAACCATACTTTCAATGCTCACATATCCTTGTGAAAAATTCTATCGTGAAGGTCTTCCAAACCTATGACAAGGCTTGAAAACCTATAGTCAAGCATCATTGATAAAAAAGAGAGTAGTGGAGCCCTAATTTTAATAGTCTTTTTTAGTTTGGTTTAGTTTTTATTCATATAGAAGTTAAAATATTAATTTATTTTTCTAAATTTTAAATTCCAGTGGTGACCTTTAGGTCAGAATTGGTTTAGGTCATTTTAAGAGTGACCTTTGGAATTTCTATATTGACATGTATAGGATCCACTTTGTAACTATAGGATGGTTTTGAAGTCACTACTAAAATTGAAGCCATGACGGAATGATGGAATGAAGCTATGATTAAATAAGCCAAGACAAAAGTGTTGCAATGAAGCCAAGACTAAAATAATGGACAAGACTAAAATTAAAGCCTAAAAATAGTGTCTTTTCAAATTTCAATTGAGGGAGTTGAAAAGATTTGGAGGAAATTAATGAGAACCTTGTGGATTCAATTTATTTACAAAACAAGGGTAGGAAGAATTTAGAACTAAAAAAATATGATGTTTGAAAGGTTTTTGAGGCAACCAATAGGTGGGCCAATGGGATTCATATCTTTGAGGTTTTTGTATTGATAATATAGGATGCCTTATTTAACTACTTTTGGACTGGAGGTAGTCCAGAATTAAGGAAGTGGCAAAATCCCCCGATGTTTTCCTCTGTATCAGGAGATTTCCCCATGTATGATGGGGTTGCATGCATCAAGTTTTGCAGTTGTTACTACTGCATGAACTGCTTTGTTTGTATAGAAATGACTCGAATTCTTCAGACATTGCTCGATAATTACTGTGCAAAAGTTTGCACTACTGGATTGGGAGAAATCCGACCAAGGTATCCAATATTTGAGGATCCCATTAGCAGTAGAACGATGTCCCGAAAAGTATCGAGAGGTCTCCCGATGAAAAGTGCTTGAAGCAAATATAGCTCCCATCACCCATATGAATCCCTATCTCAACTCTTGTGGTACAATGCGAGTGCTATACTTACAGTCCTCCAAAACAGTATATGATTCACAAGAAGACATGATGTAAGAGATTGTCTCAAAGAGTAGGAGATGATTACATAATGATCAAATGAGGATTTCCTCTTAGGGAAAACGCCCGCCGTCATAATTTCAACGTGAGATCCCCCGATAGAGTACTAACATTGTCAAGCAATGTAATCATCTATAACAAAGTGATGGTTTGTGATTAAATGCCAACACTCACCGTATATTATTAACCACTCATTCACGCGGAGGTCCACGACTGCGTTCGTAGCTAGAATCCCTTTTGCAGCAAATGTACATCATGGCTGACCTCTAGTGGTACACCAGGAGATCCCTCGATGAAATTTGTAGGAAGGCAACTGGAGGAGTGTGTAAAGACTAAGACATTGCCAATCTGACTCCAGATGAATAATGGCAAGCATATTGTTCCATCAGAAATAGCAACAGATTGTGTGAAAGGAACATGGAGTCTCTCTCACTAGTAGAAATGGTCTCTACCTGGTTGCCTACTTCTTGAGACTAAAGATCAAGAAATCCATGAAAGCAGAATTCCCTCGTTCACTAAATGTGAGAGGAAATAAATTGCAGACACAGATTAATACTGAAGCACGCATAATCCAAGCACTGCACTTTCAATTTGATACAAACATGAACCACATGCAATGCAACACATCAGAGAAAGCCGAAGCCACACTTCAAGTATAAGCAAAATTATCCTAAGTTGCATGCAGAGATTAAACCGCAGCATACCGAAATAGATGTTTTCATTATGCCGACATACGGTATTACATGTCACAGACAACAGCTGCAAGAAAATGGTGTCTACAAGCAGTCATACTCAAACACAGAAGTACAACTCTTGACTGCGCTAAGTGGTTGGAGATTTCATCAGGAGATCTCACGATGGCGGCATGGCCCGTAGAAAGGATCAGAAGATCTCCCGATGATCGGGAAGATCCGAACAAGGGAGTCCATCAAGGGTCAACTTCGTTTGCCCGATTCAAATTTACTAAGGCAGCCTCCCTACTCTTCTTTGGAATTGTCCGTGACTTTGGATCTACTATCTTGGACCAGTTCGAATACACAACACAAGTAGCATCCACCCATTCCGGGGCCCTTCTCTCAACAACCCACTTACCCTCCCAGCAATTCCGGTACCTCAATTCCATGGTACTCTCCGAGTTATCCGGTCGCCAATACTGTATCAAGAACTTCCCGTTATTTGCATCTCCATTGACTTTGCATACGGCAGATAGTGCTCTTCCTTGCCATACAGCACAGATTGCTGGGTTTTCGGGTCTCAGAAGCACCCATGACCCTGGGCGTATGTCAAGCCAAGGATTGAAGCTTTCCAGAGGCGCTTCATTTGCAGGGCCGCAATAAGGTTCGAGATCCTCCTCCTCCGGAATCACGTCGAAGGGATTCCTAGTGAACCCCACGAGAGGTCCTTCAGTGCAAGGCACCCTCCAATCGTGCTTCGGCCAGAAACCTTCCACTAATTCAGTAGCACATTCAGGTAATGGTTCCTTCAACTCGATCAGCACGCGCTTCCAATATTCCACGTATGGACCAAACTCCGTCGCAAATCCGTCGCATTTGGACATTCCGTTCTGCCAATACTGAATGTACTTCTCTAGACCTATTAGCATGAATCCCTTATTCACGGTTGCCTTTCGTGCCATTTCCTTAGCCTTCTCTTGATTTCCTGTTGGTTTAGGAACCTCACTGCTCCACATTGGCTTGAATGGAACAGGCTTTGGAAACCCATGAGGGAGCATTGGCCGACCATTGCGGTCTCGCTTCCAAAGGCGGGTTGACGGCTTATCAGACGGTAGCCACTTCGAGTCCACTGCTGACTTCTTATATTTCATGACTGGGACTCCATCACTATCCATGTAGAACTTGAAAAGATGCATCTCCCCTAGTCCAATTAGTCTAGTGGAGCCATTGCTCTGGTAACCCTTTATGAACGACTTGAAGTCCCCCACTTCCTGTATGAACTCCGGCATAAATGACAGTTCCTGAGATTGCATGAACGCCTTCATGAGGTCCGCGACAACAAAAGTGTTTTTGCTCTTCAAGGCCTTCGAGAGATGGCTGAAATACGCATCGATGTCTTCATGAGTGTGTCCCACAAGCAGAAAACCAACTTGAATTTCTTTAAAGACACCTCGTGCAGTCAGTAGGGACAAGAACGCCATGAGGTACTGGTTCTTGTTATCCTTAGCAGAGTTGTCAAGCTGAAGATACAAATTACGGGGAAGAGGAGTGGAGCCGACCCGAGCTCCTGGTTCAACAAGGGTTAAGCTGTCCAAACATCTAGACTTCCCCCTTAGAAGAGCCTCAAACATCGGATTAGCCGGTGGATACGGGAACAGGTCGCCTGTCTCTCGAATTGGTGGACCCTCCAACCAGCGCAACAGTCTGGCCAGCGACGAAATTGTGAAGTTGGAATCTCTTGGCCAGCAAGACGGAGCATAATGGGCGTAAGCCCCATCAGCATGACCATGGGCTACCATACCAGTAACGCTAAGTGGAAGTTGTCCCAACCCCGCCGTGGCCTTCGTGGTCACCCGCATTCTTGGTAAAGCCGTCTTGGCTGTATCTATCTTGTTGTGAATTATACACAATATCTCCTGAGGATTTTGTTTGGATTCCTCACGCCAAGACGCATACAGTCGACGGCAAGAAGCTTGGTGATTGAGGTGTTCAGTGCGTTGCTTCATGAACTCCACATACTGAGGGCACCTCTTCGGTGATTTCAGAAGAAATTGCTGAAGCTGGTCGCATGTGCTACACTTTGCAAACGAACTTCCAACAGGCTTTATATAAACATTGTTGAAGAGCTCCTTCCTCAGTCTATTGATAGTGGACTGACTAACAGGAGGAAGTCCGTAGTCCGCATTGAGCTGCACAGGAAAGAGAACCGCACATTAGCTTGGGTACAACTGACAATGAAGAACTGCAAAGTTGAACACCCAACATCCAAGAGAACATCGTGAGATCACACGATGATCACAACCCATGGTAGGAAATCACAATCAGCCACGCATTGAGCAATGAGTAAGACAAATACCTCGTTGGCATCTACTTGGACGCATTTCCAGTTTCGTCCCGCAGGCAAGAACTTCAGTGTGTCCACTCGCCCGTTCCCGATTCCACGCATTTGATGGGGCATTTGGTCCGCGTTCTCGTCTATGATGGATTTCATAGTTCCAGTGACCTGGACAGTTCGAATCTGTGGGCGCTTAACGCCCTTGTTTTCGTGCGTTCCCGAAACAGTGCCCTCGTTATACTTCTCTATGTAACTATGGTATGTCGACTTCGGGATACCGTGAATTATGTACCATGCCGTGGCACAAACCTCCATCCCCATTAATGTGACAAATTTTCTCTTCCGATTCCCGTCAAGCTCATGAAGTTGTCCTCCGACAGAGATGCCATACTCGCGGCGGTCCTCAAATGCCTTCAAGTAGTATTTTTGCCTCACAAGGAGTGTTTGGAACTGGTTGAAGTGCTGACAACATAAACGATTGCAGCATTTCGACAAGGTGACCTCCCAAATCTCATCGTCAGTAGTTTTCTGATCGTACAGTGAATCCGTCATGTCCAAACATGGCTTACAAACTACGAATCAATACGGAGCTTTCATTCTGCCGCCGAGATAAGCCAGAGGGTTGTCCAAGTCTGGAACTACTGAAAAATGATGCACAGTCTCCTTCAAGGACCGACCATTCAGGAACCAGCACTCAGACAGTGGCCACCGAGTGTGAGACATAACATCCTCTTCATTCCCCACAAAAACCTCGCGGATTGTCACACCTACGTGGTCCTCACCAAGTGTTTCATCCTGAAAATGATCATCCGGCCTCCAACTGAATATTCGATCCAACGACAATACGACACCGCTCGAGTCTTTCCGATGCACATCTAGACCCCACCAGGCTCCCTGTCGAATATATGGACGTGCATCCATCGGGGGATCTCCTGATGATCTGGCGACGTCGGCGGCTCTCCACAGAACTATCTGTTCTTGAGCGTCCCTCAAAGATCTCACCCCTATCTGAACAGGTGCGCACCTTAAACCTTGAAATTCGGGTTTGATAGACTGAGCCCAAACTAAAATGTAAGTCCACGGTTCCAACGAGATGGGCACACCAAGCCACTGACCCTTTGGACGAACCTCCTTTACCATCCCTGCTCCAACTTCACCGAAGCCATAAACAAACAGCCTAATCCAATCACCATTGGCGAATGGTTCAGGTGCACCACTGGAGGCTTGCAATTCACCATGCACGCCTGGTCCTTTGAAATGAGGAATTATCGCACCAGCATTCGAATGACGCGTTGAGACCATCATGAACGGTGAACTTTTTGGAAAAGGGAAAACTGGTGGAGCACAATTATCTACGAATAGGATGAAGGCTAGGCAGAGTTAGGCAGGGCAGGGACAAAATTCATAGCACTTGCCCAGTACAGGATACGACATCTGCCCAAACATTTTGAATCATGTGAAAGCAGATATGCTAATCAAGGCGCAGAACATATGGAAACCATCTCATTATAGTCAAGGTCATGCAATGCAACATCATCTTGTGATCAGAAGATGAATGGTCATTATCAACCATCTGTTTTCCTCATCAGGAGATCTCACGATGTATGTACTAAGAGAACTAGGGATGGTTCCTTTTGTAACCAAGCGATATTGTCGCTTGCATTATTTGGAATCGCGCTAAGCATTACACGTACAGGATTCCAAACTAGGCTCGATTCGATGCCCCTAACATGGATATAGACTACCATCCCCGGAAAATGGTATCATGTAACTTCATAATACGACTGACACGAGATCCTCTGCCGGAGCTATCAAGTCATCCATGGATAAGACGATAGAGAAACCTCGGGATTCATCTATCGTGCGATCCCACGATTCCCCATTTCTCAAAATACTTGGTGAAAACTATAAGTTGCAGCCCAAGATTAACTATCGTGAGATCCCCTGATCCAACTCTGAACCAAAAGCTCCGACTGCCAAATGCCGTAATGTAGACATCGTAAGATCCCACGATACCTCCATGAAAACGGAGGACACAATAGGCTGCACCACAAGTTAATCTATGTAGAGGTCTCCTGATCCAAATCTGAAGGGAAGCCCCAGAACTCCTGTCGTGGGATCCCATGATGTAGACATCGCAAGATCCTACAATAACTACACGTAATAGGGGTTGTTGAACAGCCTAGCAAACTATCGTGGGATCACACGATAGTCATTCTGTACATTCAAACATACGTATACGTATTCCGTGGATACAAGACATCATATACATACAACATTGTCGTCTCCATACTACATGATCGTTGTGTCCACGTACACCCAGACCTCTGTTCCATCCTTCTCAGGAGCTGAATCTTGATCTAATCCGACTACAGTCGAGGACAATGGACAAACTAAATGCAGACTCTGCTCTTCCCGGATCTTATCCCTCTCTCTCTCTCTCCACAGATGCCTGTTTTTCATCTGAGGAACAGCTGGGTTGTCTAGAGCGAAGCGAAATCATCGAAGCAATCATGAGCAATGAAATTGGAAGTCTTGGTAGCATACCTTGCAACGACTAGATCAATTGAGAGCCTTCTGTGCCAGCAACAAGAGGAAATGGCACTAGCAAGCAGCACGACTTGCTCACTCCAAAGCCTCCACAGCTTAATCAAGTGCAGAAAAGAGAAAGCTTCAGGTTCCTCACTACTTATGACTGAACTGGGTTGGGATTCTCGAACTCTGAATTCCCGCCTTGACATTTTGAAATGGAGGCGCATTCCTTCATTTCGGATGTTGGATGCGTTCTTGAATGTCGCGCCGCATTCAACAAGGCGGTGGATTACGTGCTGCTGTTTCCCGCTTATGTTGACCGATCTCTCCATATCCGCGCGGCCTTGACAACATGAAGGGAGGGCGTGCGTCTCTTGATTTCTTGCCAGAAAATTCAGAATTCGAATCTTGACCGGTATTTCAAATCCTCACTGACATGTGGAATTTCGTTGCATTCAAAGATGGCATCGTTGCAAGGGACTCTGAGGGTCAATGATACTTTTAGCAAAGCGAACCTAGCTTTGAACACTGTCAGTTTCTCAGTGAGCTAAGGAATCCCGAATTCATATTCGATGCTTTGCCATTTGCAGATCAATTTATTGTCCTAAGATAATTCTTCATGCATGAAGTATGAGAAATATATGCCATGACAGCAAGGAACTCACAATTCTCCAAAAAAATAAAAAAATAAAAAAATAAAAAAACTCAAAACACTGAAAACACTGAAAATAGTAATAAAATTTAAATGAAGATAAGCTAAAAATGTAAATGAAAAAAAAAAATGAAAAAAATAGAATATGAAAAAAATGCAGAAAGTACAAAAAGTACGGGTTCATTAATATTCATTTCAAATACATATGCTAGAGTTGGCACTAGTTTTGCTAGATAAATACTGGGGGTTAGTTTTTATTTCTAATAGCAAATTTCAAACCGTCCTGTAGTAATGTATTAACTATCTATTATTAATGTAATAAAAAGAAATTCCTTAGCATTTTTAGGGGTAAGAATTTCAGAATTCAGCGTTCTTAGGATTTAGGGTTTTAGGATTTTTAGGGTTTAGGGTTTAGGGGGGGTAGGGTTTTCAGGGTTTTAGGGTTATTTAGGGTTCAAGGGCTTTAGGGCTTAGGGTTTAGGGTTTAGATTAAAGTGAATTTAAGGGTTTAGGGTTTCAATATCTTATACTGCAAGGTTCACGGTCTTCGATTTTAGGGTTCACAGTCTTAGTTTTTTGGTTCCTTTGCTTTAGAGTTATAGGTTTATATTGTCTACAATAGTAGGATTTCAAACATCAAGATAATATAAAATTGGAGGGTGTTTTTTGGCAGTGAAAGCAGTAAATTTAGACGGTATTTTTATACTAATCATTTGTTTATCTTAATTAGAAAATGTCGAATCGAGAAATGCTCTTAATATAAATTATGATTTCACAAAACTGAAGGGCTATAAGTGCCCACATCTTGCAAAACAATTTGAACCATCGATATTGAAGTGTAATTTATGTTCTTGTTTTTAATTCAAATTACATTGACTAATGGTTAGCTTTCAATAATTTATGTGATCATGTTGTTTAGGAGCGATCGTGGCTTAGACAACCTTTGTGTTGATTTCTCACTCCATTGAATTTGATGTTGAGTTACATTGTTATTTAATAATGGTGTCCCTAGTTGTTGTTTTCCTAAATGCAAGCCTTTAATTTGAAACATGGACATTCAACCTATGTCTCGCGTTTATGCAAACTTTAATTTTAAATGTTTTCTACAACAAGGTTCTATAATTTGTAATTGAAGATATCAAAAATAACTGTTTCAGTTTGTATGCAAGTACAACTACCACATATGTAACTAGTAGGCAATATACACAAATTTTTAAATTCTGAATTGAATTGTAGAATAATCATTAGATAGATTTCTTTAGGTACTCTCCAAAAAACTTAGTATCAAATGAAGAACAGAGGCATGGAATCTATTGAATTCCCCCAAAACTATTGCGCACCATAAAATGAAACTTGATGTCATATACTAGCAGTTAAATTTTTAATTCACGTAAGCTGGCAAAAGGCTGCAAATGTTTGGCGTTCCGTAGCTTTGCTAAGTTTATAAATTATTAAAATGAAAACGAGGAATTTAGGAAAATCATGTACCAGATGACCAATATATCGAGTGCCACTTCAAATTGTAGTTGGATGTTCATTTTAAAAAAGAAAAAATAGGAGCAAAACGGGTTTACTTAGAAGAGTTTGTTAGTTGCATGGAGTGCAACTGAGTGAAACAACTTTTTGTAAAGTTTAAATCCTTCTGCAATGGGCACTCCTTTTTAAGCACCATATTTGGGAACTCTAAACTCTTCACCGAAGTTTCTAACTTTCAGTAGGAAGTAGTGGGAAAAAAAATTAGAGCTGAAAAAAAATTAAAGAGAAAAAAATATAAGAGTAAAATGGCATATGGTAAATTTATGGCAATTGGAGATTACAATTAATGTATGCCCCCTTTTGCTAGTGTTAAATACAAATAACCTTTTATGTTTTTGTAAGTTGAACTTATTAAAAAAATTAAATAGTTACACTATCATTGTGAAGATTGGAGTAATAAATCATGTCATGTCAAATGAATGGAAATTATCTCACGTGGATTAGCACTTACTGAATTTATGATGTATCATGGCACATCATTGCAATCCATATGATTGCGTATGATGTATAGGTAAATGATTTTTTATGATGTATACTAAAAGCATGGATTTCATTTTGAAATTATGATTCACAACAATTACCAAAATTTTACTACAAGTACATTTAATTTATGCACATGAATTACATGATTTTAATTTACATAGATTATCTTCATTTCCTTTGAGATTTGACCTAATTTTGAAAGGTTTTATTGCAATTTAGGACGAATCGACCTAAATTGCAAGAAAACCTTTCAAAATTAGGTCAAATCTCAAACGTTTTATGTCAATTCAGGTCAAAACTCGACTTCAATTGCATTAAAACCTTTTCACCGAATTTTTTTAATTTATCTTTCATTTCAATGGAAAACTCTCATTTGAATGAATATACTGTTCATGGAAGAAAGGCCTTTGAACTTCGCTAACCTTATAGCGTTTTGCTGAATTGCAAGTATTCCTAATAAAACATGATCCAATTTAGGTTGTATGATTGTAATAATTGATTCATTTTGTGATTATTACTCTATGTTATAAGATGTAAGATGCTCACGATTCAATTTGGATCAGACAAAGTGACCTATTCTCGACCAGGGTGGTCAATTTTTTAACGTTCTGAAAATGTGATGAAGTAACATCTAATAAAGTTGTTAAGATTTTGCACTAGGAAAAATAGGTATTCCTATATATTGGAAATAGGACGAATGACAGTGTACACTTCCTTTTTTTTTAACTAATTCTAATCTTGATGGAAAATTAACCAGAAGAAAACACTCGTAGTGTTTTCAATTTCTTAACCGTAGGAAATAATCCTTCGCAACATTGTTGAATTGGACATTTGTTACGTTGCTTAGGGTGTCAAAAATAATTGACATACTTTAATTCAATTACGAACTAATTAGTTAACCTTTTCTTTACTTTTATCTTGGTTGTACACACACGGATAGTACACATCATGTTCTAAGCAAGTATTTATTATATAAATAAGAAAGTAGTTCTAAAACTTATTGGAAAAGAGTGTTCATCAATTTAAATTTGAATAGTTAGTAGTAAGTTAAATAAATTTTGATTAGACCTCCGTCCTCTACAAGAGCCAAAAAATCTCATGATATGTATTTCATGGATTTTATAAAAATCTCATGATGTGGATTTTAATGAAGGGAGTTCCTTGATGAATTGTGGTCATCATGGCCCTGTACATCCGCCGCCGGTCTTCCGCCTCGCCCTGTCCGCTCGCGCCACATGGCCTTTGTCCTCCGGATGGTTTTCTCTTTCCCCCGATGAGAGTTTTGCTCCTTCCCGTTGTTTTCTCTCCCGATACTCTTCCTTTCCCCAACCTCACGCTGTTTTCTCTCCCGATGTTCCAGTCTTCGATCCTGATCCTTTGCGTTTTCTGCATCTAGTCTTCCGGAGTGGACAACTTCCCTTGTCGTCAATGAGTGGAACTCGGCGTTGTTGGCGGCGAGGCGCGTCCGACATTGGAGGATTGCTGGAGCTGCAGGACATTGGAGCTACTCCGGGAGCGCGTCTGACCTTGGAGGAGTTGGAGCAAATAGTACCTGCTTTGCGACGTGCAGCGGGACGCGCAGCGGGCTTGAAAGAGTTGTTGCGCAGGTGAGTCAATGTCTCCGTTTGAGTGTCCCCACTTGCTCGCTTTTGGAAATGCATCACGGGATTTTTGTTTTGTGCGTTGAGAACAATTGTGCTGTTAGCTTGTGCTATCTTGTTGGTAGCTTTGACATTGTGGACGTTGGACGGCATGTAGATGTTATCAATAGTTTCATTGAGTTTCGGAGAAATGCTACTCGCTTCCGTTCAAATTTGTCCCACCTCGTTCTTGTGCTCACTGGCGTGCAAGTTTAAGCTGTATCCATTGCGGTTGTTTGAGTTTGATACATAGTTCAAATTTATGGCTTCCTGATGTTGATCTTTGCCGTCATGTATCAGGAGTTGAAGCTGCGATTCGTACATTGAAGGTTGCTTTGTGGCCTTGACCACGTTGAAGACGAAGCATGGCAGAACTGTCATCACAACGCAGTGGAGGCCTTCCAATTTGGAATGACGGGTAAGTTCCTCTGAACCGTATGTCGTGAGATCTCACCATACTACCATTACAGAGTTTTAGACAAGAACAGCAGAGGTTTTAGAATTAGCAGATTGAAGAATGCACGATAGTTACAGGTCTGTAGTTCAGAACCCACGGTTTTAAGGTTGTTAAAACCCTATAACCGCGCATCGTGGCGTGGCATCAACCAAAGAAATGCATAAGGGGTCAGCCCTATCAGGAGATCCCACGATGAAGTATCCATTAGAGTAGTCCGACTGGGAAATTTGGGACAGTTAATGTGCATAGGATGTCCTGTAAATGAATGTATTCACATTCAAATCATCGTGAGATCCCCTGATAACCAAGAGACATCAAAGAAATGAGGGAAATAAGATACTGAATCAGCTGAAAAAGCAACCGCATAACCGTAAAATCTCACTCCTAAGACTGAAGCTGTAGAATAAAAGAGAGATTACCGTGAGATCTCACGATAATGGATCATGAGTGGTATCCCAGAACACCAAAGCTTATTGTAGTTTGCCCAACCAGAGCTGCTCCCCGTATAGTGATTGCATCGTGTGATCCCCTGATAAGCAAGGTAGACCAACAGATCATGAATAATAAGTAGTTCGGTCTGAACCCTAAACCCGGATGTATGAGTGAAGACACATCGTGAGATCTCACGATGACGACCAGTAATAGTCATAGCATCGTGAGATCCCCTGATGATGTTCATGTAGGAACTCTCCAGTTCCATTCGAAGCCGCAGTGTCGTAATAATCTGTCATAGAAGCCCTACAATATAAGCAGACATTGTGTGATCTCACGATGATTCCAGATGTGGACCTGCTATGATGACACTCTAATCTAACACTTCGTATGATATGGAATGCTGTAGTGGTGCACAGATGCAGGACATTCCTGAGGACTTGAGCCCAAGGAAGCTTGCAGCCTTTGTCGACTGCTGGATACATTCTTTCGAGTACATCGGAGAGCACAATCCGGCGGCAATTTTCCGATGCAACCTCAGCATCACGGAGTGGTGGCTGGAGTTTGTGATAGAGGAAGGCAAGGCACTCATCGTCCCGATGCTGAGACATCTCGACAGGGTGCACAAACTAGCTGGGCTAAACGTCACGGAGATGCAGGGCCTTGATGGGGATACAATTCTTGTCGTTGTGGAGGAGAAGATACCGAAGAGTGACCAGTTCATCACTTACGGCTTAATCCTGGACTACGCTAAGCTCAACATGACGAAGTGCAAGTCCATGACAGACAGATCCTTGCTGTTCTGTAGAAGCACCTCATCACCCCATTGGAGTGTGGCTGAAATGAAATCTCAGTGGGATTTGATTGACGAGGATCGGATCGACGTTGGAGCTCCGCAGGGTCCAGTTGTTTACGGTACTCCTACCAAACCATCTCCGAAGAAGAAGGCCAAGAAGTGCAAGTCAGCTGCCGGAGCTCCAGGTGACAAAGAGGTGGCAGAAGAAGCCACATCATCTGGGAAAAAGCGAAAGGTAGGGACCGAGTTATCTATTCACATGTGCGTGAATATGGAAGAGAGCGAAATCAAGAAGCTGACCAAGGAGGACATGACTAAGATGAAGAAGTTGTATGACACCCATTTCACGGAGTTGTACCGATGGGGGAAGAAACCATTCTGCAACGTGGCCGGAGATCCCATTCGCGTACACTACGATTGCCTGCACGAGGCTCCCCCCGGAATTCTCGTGTACAGAGGGATAGAGCAAAGCCACCTTGAAGAGATCACGAACAAGGCCAGAATCGCACCTGACTTCGACTCAGATAGTAGAGTTATAACGGTGCTCCTTGTCAAGCGCGGTCCATATGGGGACAAGAAGAAGGCCGACTTCTACAAAGAGGAGCCCGACAAGGCAATTTTCAACACAAAGACTCAGTACTTCATTATAGGGGGACAACACACTGTGAGGGCGTATAGGAATCTGGTGAAAGACGGCGAGATAGCAGAGGCGGACAGGAAGTTAGCGACGACATTCAACATAGTACCCATTTTTGCCAAGAAGGAGAACTTCGATAACGTGTTGTTGCTTTCACGGGCCCTCAACCAAAATCTTGCTGGCAAACAGAAAGAGCAGTGCTTCAAGAAGCAACTAATCAACGCCAGGATCAAATGGAGAGATATGGGCAGCCCGCAACCAGCACTCATGGGCAGGCAGCACGACAAGAAGTACCTGGTATGAGTGATGTCAAATGCCCTCATTTGGTCGGTCCACTGCTAAATGCAATCTTCATTCTCAATATCGTGGGATCCCCTGATGCTAATGTAGCTCTCAATCTAGGATCATGAGTTTGCTTACTCTAGAATGAAATGTCCACTTCGATTGCCGAAGTTAACGGTGACTTCCTCCAAAATAATTTATCATCGTGAGATCCCCTGATGCTGCAATGGTATACACGGTCCTGTACTAATAATCCCGTTGTGATTTTGGTCTTGAGCAGGCATTTCATCCGTCCCTTGTGACAATCTTCACGGGTCAGAAGGCGAAAGACAACAAGGAGCTGAGGATTCCACTTGCCTTTCTTGAGGACGATAAGGATGTTGACAGATGGATTAAAATCGAGGAGAAGTACATGACGGGGTTGCTGCCGGACACCGCGGGGTCAGTCAATGAGACCGGATCTCTGAAGCGCAAGCCCCTTACTGCAAACGATTTCAAGACGTTGTATGGGCTTCGAGCGGAAGACATCAACTACCTTGCGACTCTCGTGGAAGAGAAAATAATTTCCGTGAAGAGCTCCAAGGTCAAGACCCCGAAACCCCTCACGACTCTTGCTTCGACAGGCGCCAAGGAGCGCCTCATTCGGGGGATGAAGAACGAGTTGATGCTTCATTACAGGAAGCATCCACTACCCAGCAAGAAGCCGGAGTACGAACCATACTCCCCAACGAAGTGGGACGACTTGGCGAAGGAGAAGGGACTAGATCGCGAGCAAGTAGAGCTTTGGGTGAACAAAGCCATGGATTCGCATTCCAGATCAAAGTGGCTATTGGATCGCATAGCAGGGCTTAACAAGACGATCGACCCAACCGACTGTCCGCAATTTGTGCGGGACATGTGGGAGGTGTACTTCAGTTCGACGACGACCATTGGAGTGGAGGAGGCGCTTGAGAAGGGGTACTCCAGTAACTACATGTGCAGAGTCTTAGACGACCACTCCGGGAATCTCAGCAGTGTTCTGAGGAACCCCGACGTCGTTTCTTGGCGGGATGGAAGTAAGCCGCACATGTACTTCTGGTTTCTCTTTGAGCAGACGGATTTGGGATCACGGGCAAAACTTCTGGAGGACCGAAGATTGAGACTATTCTTCGACGCTTTGGAGTGCTACGACCCATTCTCGAAGCTTGTCACAGCGCGGTCTGCCGCCGTACTCCATACTGATGCAGAGGGATACCACATGCTGTGTCTTCATCTGGAGAAGCAAAGACGTGAAAATGGCAATACCAGAGTGTGGGACCTGCACCTCGTCAATTACATGACGGCACCAGAGGACGGATTCTCGGAGGCTGTCGCCGGAGAGGGCTTCAACGTCTTCGTTGTGTTCTGCTTCGGTTACAACAAGGACTATGGTTCGCAATTGTCTTTCAAAACCTTCTTCCCGGAAGAATAAAAAAAGATGAAGCAAGTGTACAGGTCCAAGGAGCATCGGGATGACTTCACATATTGGAGACGGTAGAATTTGCCGTACTTGAAGATGTCGACGGCCATGATCATCTTCTTCGAGCACGTATATGGCGACCTTATCCTTGTCAACATTAATGGTGGACCAGAGTTCACATTCCTAGGAATGGTACGCAACTGATTGTCCCTCTCCTTTTCATCGCCTTCCAATATTATGTTGATCCCATAAACTAGCAGATACTGACGGACTCTTCTTCCCCATCTGCTGCAGAGTGCCAAAGTGAAAGTCCTCGAAGTTGTGAAATCCGCGGAGGCTGCATATGAAAGTCAAGCCTTTGCGAGACAAATGTGGGACCACTTCCACTTGAAGCCGAAGCCACTGTCTGAGCAACAAGTACTGAACGACGAGGAGCAGGACTCGGATGAGGAGGAAGAAGCGTACAAGGAATTGGACAATTCCGGTGAGCGAGAACAAGAAGGAGGAACCGGATTATTGCAGGGGAACAATAAGGTCAGTGTACACTTCTTGTTGAGCCATCGTGAGATCTCCGGATGCCTGGCAGCACACATCAATGATATACGCTATCCCAATGGCTTTCTGATTTCCAGTGTGGTTGGCATGTTCCGACGCAGGAAGACTCTCCGCGAGGAAGGGGGCAGACGGGTGACTTCGAGACTCCGCCCTTGGTCATTAAGATAGAAAAGGAAGTTCATCCAGCGCGGGAAAGCGTGAGGGAAGGGCATGGGGAGGGAGCTTGGGATACACCAGCTGGTTCTGGTGCTGCTCGACACTACAGTGAGTTGGAGGACGACGCTGCGGACGCGGCGCTTACTGACAAGAGAAAACTCCGTAAGAAAGCCGTCAAGAACTCTTCGAAGTCAGTCAGAGGTCCAGAGCAGTCGACGCAGGAGAAGCGGAAGAAACCAGAAATCAAGAAGAAGCTTTCTGATGTTCTGGAGAAGGTGAAGGACAAGGTAATCGTTAAGAAGAAGAGCAAGAGCACCGCAGTGCTGGCGGCGGAGAAGTTCCTGGAGGACGGAATCACCTCGTCACCTGACGTGGAAGTGATTGAGAAGGACCGGTTAATTCGTCGCTCAGATCCTGAGATGGTAGCAACCGGAAATCAACAGGGCAAGGGCTCCGGCAATGATGTAGTGGATTCGCCGTCACCGGAAGCGTCGAAAGCCGCGAAGACACTTGTTTCCTGTGCCTCACGACCGTCACATTTAGAGTCCACCGACGATACACTCACGGGTGCTGAGCATCCTCAGATGTCTGATGCGGAACAGGGATTTGGAGAGGGTCCGATCGTTCAGTCACCTGTGAAGGAGGCAGGACGTCCGCAAGAGGAAGTTGCCCAGCCATCATCGGGGGATCTCACGATGACACAGGAGGGCCCGGTCGTCGTTGGGCAAGACGGTCAATCACCTAGCCCTGCACTTGGCTGCACGCTGGAGCTTTCCGACATACATGAAGAGGTGAATGAGTTGAGGACTGGAGAGTCTGAGCTGCTAACGAGTCCTGCAAGTGAGACGCGGAACCCAGGGAAGGAGGAATCAGAACTTGCAACCGGCACTTTGGTATCGGGTGAGATGCTAAAGGAGACACTGGTTGTCTCCCATGACTATGTTACTTCTAGATGCGAGGGGAAGGGTATAGAGACGGTGGAGGAGAACCTTCCTTCATCGAGGGATCCCACGATAGTGCCTTTGGAAAAGCGCGTGCAGGTGGACATGAGTGTTGACGTTCAAAGGGATGCTATGACGGATTTGGACTTATTCAGTCCCGTACCAGGTAGGGACTCGTCGAGGCTTGAGGAGGCATCTGTAGTAAACATCGCCCTCGAGGCAGCAGGTGAGGTTGCTCGAGAAAGCGATACAGGTGTGGACACGGGGGTTTTGGATGCCTTGCCCTTAGATGGGGCAGAGGTTCTGAAGGTCAGCAATTTTGATGTGTTCAAGGAATTATGTCATTTCTCGAGTCTAAATTCATACCCCAATCAACGACTAGATAATCCGAAGTCAAAGCATCTGGAAGCCGTAAGGCAAGCAAATTGTTTCATATACGAAGAGGTGTTTAACTGGAATCTTGAACAGGGGACGCCGTCACAAGATGCTTTGAAAGTACCAGAGAGCAATGCGTTGAAGCAGAGGGAAAATGAGACGGAAGACGTCACAGGTGCTTGAGTGCTCTACTATTTCATTGTATCATATCTTGTTTTAAAGCTATGTCTCCTGAATTGACTCTAACTACATGTTTCTTTTGTCTTTTGCAGAGCTTGGAATGCCTTCCTTGCATGTGGCGAGTTCATCGAGAGAGGTAGTTTTCAGACGGTACTCTGTGGTCCTTGACCTCAATGGGCTTCTTCTTCACAGATCCTTTGATGATCTTAATCGACGCAAGATTGTACTCCATCCAGGTGTTGTAGAGTTCCTTGACTGGTTGCATAGACATGTAGCCGTTGCGTTCTGGAGCAGCGCTTTGAGCCGGAATGTGAGGTCTCTACTGGATACCCTTCTGTGGCCCACCTCATTTAAAGCAGCGGACGTCATTGTTCTCTCGCAGGAGGATTGCAGGGTGTCGTCCTTTAGAGACCGCAACAATCCGGATAGGCCCTACTTTCTAAAGGATCTGACCACCTTCGCCAGTATCGCGAACTTGAATTCCTTAGACAATGTTCTTCTAATTGATGACAGTCCAATTAAGAACCTCCTGAATGATCCATGCACCGCCGTTCATCCGAAAACATGGGCCGGTGATTTGAGGGACTACTTCTTGGAGGGGCAGTTGAAGCCATGGCTTCAAGGTCTGTTTCAGTCAAACGAGAGTGTCGTCTCCTATGTCTTGAACCATCCACTTCCGGGTGGTTAGAGGTCGGAGATTAAGTTTTCTAGGCTGGCGAAGAGTATTCTGGGCGGAATTCCTAAATAGGGCTGTTTTTTCATACTCGGTAGGCGTTATCAGGAGATCTCACGATGATATCTGGGACTTCTTTATAAGTAGAGTTAGTGGGTGTCACAATATTGGTAGAACAGACTATAATCATAGTAAATGTATCTTCTGTAACTGACTTCGACGCTTATGTTCATAACAGACAAACTGTGTGACCTTATAAATTTACTTGTAATTTTCATTGTAATGCGATCATCGTGATATCTCACGATGCTTTTTTTTACTTCAGTGTTGTTGTAGTCGAATACCAAGCTGTTCTTGTTCTCTCTTTAAAGTACTCTATTTTCCGTCCCTTCTGTGAGTTACTGTTTTCTAATGTCTGTGATCGATATGATGGGAATTTCCAGCGAATTCACTAATGTGGTTGTTTATTTCTTAGTATGGCCGTCTGTTTTCCATGATCCTGTAATATGTAAATGATAATCCTTCGGGCAGACTCAGTTCGTTAAATTTGCGTAGTTTTAGGATTTTCTCGGAAGAGATGTAGATGTCTGATTTGTCTCACAAATGCTCTCCGTTTTATGAGTTCTTCATTATGTTTTTGTCAGATACTTCATTTACGCTCTCGCTATTCTATTACCCCTCTACCTTCTTTGGAATAATTTTAATCGTATTGAATTGTGGTAAGTTGGGGCCCCTAGCCTTCCCACTGCTGACTCTTCATCAGGAGATCTCCCGTTACATGATTCTTTATACATGTCATATCTTTATTCTGAGTGCGTATGGTATCATTGTTTTTTTTCTTATTTCTTTCGCTTAGAATTCGTTCTTACAATATTTTTTTTTTCTTACCAACTCATTCGTCCATCAGTAATATGGACATTGGTTCAGTTTGCTTTTGCATAAACTTTTCGGATGTTATTTTGTAATAAGCTCATCCATTACCTCATCCGGAGATCTCCTGATGTTCGATAATTCTGCTTTTCTGGTACGGGTGTATTACTCTTTTACAGTCTGCATCACGGGATTTCATGATACGGATCTTCATGGTTTACCTCGGTCCGAATTCTATTCCTCTGATTCTACCACCACATGTGGAGGTAGTTTTTTAGTTCATTTTAGTTTATGAATGATGTACATTCTCCATAAGCAGTTCACTTAAGAATGGAGCCCTACTTCTCTCGATCATCTCGGAATTACTTTGAACCGATGGGAGCATAATTACACAAGTCTCACATTTTTTCCAAAGCTTTTGGGGGTCGTCGGAAGTACGAATTGTTTTCTACGTTCTTCTTTATAATTTTATTAGTAAATCGGAATGCTTGATTACTGCAGTTCATGGAACACTGATCCCTTGTTCGAGTATGCTACAGACAGTTTCATAGGATATATTCCATCAGGAGATCTCTCGATAATTAAGGTCACGCTTCCTTTCATTGTAGGTATTGTGTCCTTGACTGTGGGCGGGTGTTGTTCTCTGCAGGGGGTGGTGATCCTGGTACTCACGGGTGCTCTCTGCTGTGGCGATTCTCCTTCGGATCTCCAGATTAATGTGAAGACATTATCACGCTTCGAGGTGTTCATTAGTCTTTTGCTGACAACGACTTCCGTTTTCCTCTGGTCGAATATGCATTGGTTGTCATTGAAAGAGATTCTTGCACGTTTTCTTCCACAAAAACTTATTTCGAGGTTATGGCGGATAACTTGTGGATGTGATTTACATTGCAAGTTGCAACTGCATCATCCTCATCGTCGACATGTATTGAAGACCCTCGTTAGTGATCCTCATGCCAGGGAGGTACTTAGGAATCAAACGGTTCATTTCCTTGATATAGATTCTGTGAACATGCGGATGCATTTAATCCCCCCGGTCGTACATGTTAGAGATGACCCCAATTACTTGTACTGTAGACTCTGAAATGCAAGCTAATTTCATATTCATTTCAGAGGCGCACGCCTAAGTATGCTTTGGTGTATCTTTACGAATGAATTGTGGTCATTTCACCTTACTTTACTATACAATTGTCTCTATTTTGCAGAAATCTCTCAATTTGCATGCATTGAACATGTCATCCTATATGCCTGTATAATGCTATGGGAATTTCATCTGGAGATCTCTTGATCTCCAATTCCCAATTTCAGTGATGGATTTCATACCTCCATTTTGTTGTGGATCTCAATGCTTCTAACGAAATAAACATGTAGACATGTTAGCATTTGAATTCACAATATTTACACATGGTCTGCAATTTCCAGAAGTAAATTTGTGGACAAGTATTTCAATCTCTACATCATGAAATCCCTAGATGATGGATTTGTTTCAATGAGTAAAACAGCAAAAAACGCATCCTAAACGCTTACAATGCTAAAGCGCGTTCTGTTATATGGCTTTTAATATACATATGTGCTCAATTACCTATTATCCTAGCTACTTTCAACATCATGACGGTGATTTTTTCCATAATGTAGGTTGTAATCATCATGGGATATCTTCCAAAAAGTCCAAAATTGGGCCCAAAGTCCAAAAGTAGTTAAATAGGGCATTAGGGCCTAATGATGGGCTATTGGTCAAAACGCAACTCCAATTTTCCAAAGTCCACCACAACAAATTCACAATTATCAAGACTTCCAAGTCAATTGAAGTCTAGAGACTTTTAATCATCAAATAGTGAACCTATTATCCTTTTTTCAAACTTCATTTGCGAGTACCAATGAATGTGATTTTTTGTACTTAATTTTTAAAGATATGTTTACATGCCTTTTAGTAGTCATCAAATTTTTGCAAATTTGCAAATAATAAAAATTTGTTAATAAAAAAAGAGAAATAATTTACATCAAACTCAAATGATGTTTAAAAATTGTGAAAATCTATTCAAAGATTTATAATATAATATGCAATATCATCCTAAAATAAAAAATCGTAACTCCATAGTTATATACCCAATGTTCAAATTGCTCTAAAGAATTTTAGTGACAAATTTTAGATTAGTTTAGCCAATTTTTGGAGTGACCTTTTGGGTTTGAACATTGACAATATAGGTCGTTTTTGTGACCATTTGATTTGTATAAAAATCACTACTAGAAAATAGCAGAATGAAGCCAAAATGAAAACAACATAATTTTGAAGCCACAACAAAAATAATGGAATCTCATAAATTGAAGCATGCTCTCTTTTCAATTGAAGGAGTTGAAAAGTTTTTCAAGAACCAATGGAAACCTTTCAAATTTAATTAAATGAGGCTAATGAGGCTATAAAACATTAGAATGGAATTTGGATTTGAAAAAATATGAGATTTATAAAGGTCTTCTTTGCAACCATAGGGTCCGAATCTTTAGGATTTTTTTAATGATAAATATAGAGCTCCATACAAACTATTGGCCAACATACACTTCCATAATCTAGCATAATAAGCTTACAATAGTGAGCTATGTCAATTAAGGTCTAAAGATATTTAACCCCCAATAGAAAAGTCTATAATTATAATTTTTTTTAAATTCATTTTTCATGTATCTATGAATGTAATTTTTTGTGATTACATGTCTTCTATTTACTTGTAAAATTTTGACATATTTTAGAGAAAATTTTAAGATTATCAAGAATTTTTTAATAAAAAGTGAAACGATTCATATGAAATGTAATATATGCATAAACATTCTGAAAATCTCTTCATAGGTTTATATTAACCCCTAAAGGACCATCATGCATTTTTTGGAAAAAGAGAAATTTTGGGCAGGTACTTGAAGATTTGCATGTTTTAAGCTAAAATTTTAATAGAAGGTGGGAACAAGGAATATCTTTCATATGCATTAAATTTCATAACATTTGGGAATATGAGTCAAAAGTTATTGCTTAATATATTACTTTTTTTCCCGGTTGGGCGATCCGTGCATATTTTTAAAAATCACTTGTTTTAGAAATAGAAAATTGAAATTGGTTTCCTAGAGTTATATATATACGTGGAAAGCTTTGAATCATTCCATTTTAACCAATGAGTCAAAAGTTATGAGGAGTTTTAGTTTGTGGGCAATTATGGAATCTCTACAGTAAAATAAACTTTGAAGTCTTTTATCTTACTCAGTTTTCAATATTTGAAAAAATAATAATATCGTAGGATGTAGATTATTTATTACAATATTGCAAATATTGGGATTGACATTTTTCAATTCCTTAAATAAATTCTTAACAATTTAGTGTTTTGAATCATTCTTTACATCTTTCTATTTACTATTTTTTTCTTATATGTTGTATAATTTTAAATGATGTGAAATTTTTTAAGCATGTAGCCAACTTGTCTAGGAAAAATAATAAAAGAATCATTACCATTTCGGACATTTTTTCATAGAAAAGTGGCTTGTGAAGTACATCTGCCCTGTTTTTTGCAGGGCCAAAAAAATGATTTCATTGAATTTGAGTGCTTACATCTTGCAATCCATGCGGTGGATATTTCTGAAATTTTTACCTCATATTCTCAAGTCATCATAATCCAAGATCTTACAATTACATGTGTCAAAAAAAGTGTTTTTCAAAAATTAGGTTCTTGTACTAGAAATGGCAGTTTTGGATTGTTTTTGGTAAAAACCTAGTCAAAGAACTTAAGGGGTTATAGTATAGAACATCCTAATACTACATATTTTTTTGTCATATCATTTTTAAATTAGAAAATTAGAAGTCCATGGTTGCAAATTTATTTTTCAAATAGCATGTCAATATTTAGAAAACATTCCATATTCTAAGTTAAATTATAAATGATTAGCTAAAGAATATCAATGGAAAATTGATTACCAATAGAAATCTAAATAATGCTTCTTGAGCACTTATATCTATGTAAAATTTTCCATTGCCAAGGTCTATTAATCCAGAATTGGGACTCCAAAACCTTGAGTTAGTATTATCGGTAGCATAAAGAGCAACGCATTCCTAGTTTTAAGTTAAACATTTTGATTATAATTATTTTTAGAAAATAAAAATGAATAAATATTATATTTTAAAATAAATAAACATAAAAATAATATAATATACTATTCATTTCTAATTCAAGACAACTATAATTTTATTGCTAAGATTTAAACTCAAATAATAGAATTTATAGATAAAATAAACATGGCATCTTTATATTTTTAATTATCTCATAATTTTTGTTTTAATAAAATCATGACTACTCAATCAAATAAAAAAATGTTTGAAAGTTCAATTCCATAGAATCATAGGTTTTAATTTTCTAATTTGATGTAATTTACAAAACTATATTTTGAAATTTAGATAAACTTATAGTCTTTAATAATTCAATAGCTCTACATGGAATATATCACAGTTTGTCTTTTTGAGCAAATTTATAAATTTGTAGTAATTGCAATGATTGTATTATTAAATAATCAAGGCAATTTAATTAATACTTCAAATAGCGTGTTTTAATGCAATTAAAGAAAAAAACAATAATTTTTTGTATGGATAATAAAAAATTTATATAAGGTATATAAGATAATAGTTGATTATTTTATTCAATAAAATCCACAATATAATAGCAAAATTGAAATTTGTATTGTATGTAGTTATGTCATCATTTTGTGTTTGTAACATTTTTTCAATCATAAAATTTCAATGGTCTCATTGAAGTGATAATGTGGTCAATTTTCTAACTAATTTTTGGTTAATTTTTTTCTAATTTGACACAATTTGAAAGCAGATGAATTGCAAAATTTGCAAAATTTGCCAAGATTAGATGATTCTGAATATGGACTAGTAACAGTAGTAAGATATATTAAGCATACAACTCTAGGGCATTTAGCTCATTATTTAGGGATTTAAAAACATTAGAAAAACTGAGCAATCAAGTGAAAGAGAAAATTATTGAAACATCCTTGCAATATAATGATTGGAATTCAAAGAAATTTTCAAGTAAAATTTCTTATCCTATTACTATTACTCAATTTTGATCTAATCCGTTATTCTTAGAATCAACACAAATGGAAGAACCTTCAACAAGTTTGGGAAATTTAAAAGAAGGCTCACCAATCTATTATAGATCACCATCAATGAATATTCCTTCTAGTATAGCATGGCGAATAAAAGCATCAGAATTTCGGCCAATTCCTCCTATAAGAAGACAAATAAGAGGTTGTTTTTCAAAGTTGAAAAAAATACTAGATTTGAAACTATTCCCAATCCATTTAATATTACTTGTATCCAATAATTTAATATGATTTTTATAGTATTTAATTTTTTTTGATAATTTTTTATTAAAAAATTCTATAATTTTTTAAAATATTTAAAAATAACAATATTTTTAAAATGTTGTAAATTAATAATTCAATAGATGGAACAACTTTACAAACACACATATTGCAATGATTTTAATCATGACTATTTGTGTGCACATATTAATCTTAAAAAATCTTACATCTTTATATTTGATGATATTAAATTCAAATTTTGAACAAATGATTTTAACTAAATTGAGCTAAATTTATTTTCTTTCATTGTCTTTTTAAAAAATTATAAAAAATTAAAAATCAAGTTTAATTGATTGTTGTTATATTAATACATATTCAAATATTGTAGGTTTTGAAGATCCGATTGATGGTTATTACAAAAAACAAGATGAGTTGTTGCAGTCATATTATGACATGGATGATATAAATACACATGGAGGGTATATTCCAACTTCTAGTCAAGTAAATCTTCTTGTTAATTATTTTAAGAAAATTGAATTTAGGAAAGTATTATTCATATATATTATTTTGATACATGCATATCAAAGTCTAGAGAATATTAAAATGTCAAAACTAAAATTTTGGAATATATTCAAATTGTAAAATATATTTGTTTTTATAATATTCATAATGATTATATTTTTTGATTGAAGTTAAATAGTTTTAAATATGGTATTATTATAGGAAGAACGACTAGCAACCAAAAGAGGAGAAACTTGGGCAATTTATTTGTCTAATTTTGCAAATGTGGTATTACTATTGTTAAAAATGTATGCTTCTATTGTTAGTCTTTCATTGGCTATCATTGCTTCTACAATGGATTCTTTACTTGATTTATTATCAGGAGCAATATTGTGGTGGGCAACAAATTCTATGAGAAGGTTGAACAAATATTTATATCCTATTGGAAAAAAACGTAGACAACCTTTGGTATGACTTAAGTAATGATTTCATATTTATAATAGTTTTTGAAGAAATATTCAATAATATATATTTTTTTAAATAAATATTAAAATCAAATTTAGAAAAAATCTCACATACAATGATAATTGTAATTCTTAACATTTATTCTCTTGCTTAATTTTTGATGACTTTTTTTAATCATTTCATTTTTTTCATAAGTGAATCTAATTTCAATAAATATATCTTAGAAAATATTTTTTATTTCATTGGAAAAAAATATCCTATAATCACAATTTACAAAGAAATTTCACTTATTTTATTATCGCTAGAATAATTTTATATATTTGAAGCACAAATATATCATTTGATTTATTTCCACTTTTGTAATTTGTGTCAACAGTTTTATTGTCTTTACTTTTATTATAAGAATATAGTTGATTTCAATATAACAAATATTCAAATAAATAAAAATATAACATTTTTTATGCATATTAGATACATCACATATACACATGTATGTATATGAATATAAAAGATATATGCTAGTATAGATTTTTTTTTATAATTATTTTCAATCCATCAATAATTTTAAAATTTAATAATAAACAATAGTACACTTTAAATGCTTTAGTTTCTTATTGTGTATAAAATCAAATTTTAAAAATTACTATCTTTTTTGCATAGGTCTATTTGAATTTTTTTGAAAATTTTGAACATGGTAATTAGTATTTTTTTTATTAGATTGGATAATAATTATTTTATCTAAATTTATAATAGAATGATCTTATTAAATCAAATATTTCAATTTTAAGCAAAAGATTAAATATAATTTTTAGTAAACAATTGATATCTTTCTCCTTTGTAAAAATTAATTATTTAAATTTCATTTGGTAAAATTTTGTTGATGTTGAGAAATATTTATTTATTAAAAAATATTAATATATATCTATTCATTTGCCAGTGCAGGGAATTATGATATTTGCTTGTGTAATGGCCATGTTGGGATTAGAAATCATTGTTGAGTCTTGTCGCAAACTTGTATCTAAGGTGGAATTTTTTTTGTGTCATCTAGTATAAAATTATAAACAATGATAATATATATTTTTGATTTATCATAGTTTTATTTGACTAGAAGAAAACTATGGTGAAGTCAACACAATCTACATGGTGTTATTCTATTTTTTGCGCAAAATTAATTCAAAACAAAATATAATACACTCATTATGAACTTTTTGCAATTTACAAATCCTCATGTAATAATCATGTATGAATATTTCATTAAAAATATTACAACTATTTATAATTAATGATGTGCAACAGGATCATGACTCGGATCTTGGAAACGGCTCAAAAAGAACATGGGTAATTGGTATCATGGTAATGGTAACTGGTGTTAAGTTTTTCTTAATGATATTTTGCCGTCAATTTCATGATAATGAAATTGTCAAAGCTTATACTCAAGATCATTTTTTTGATGTTGTAACCAATTCCATTGGCTTAGCAGCAGCCTTATTAGCTCAAGCATATATTTGGTGGCTTGATCCTGTTGGTGCTATTTTGGTGAGTTTTCAATAAAGGTATTTTGAATAACTTACATTTGCCTAAACCCTTAATAAATATTATAAAATATCCAAATATTTTACAATATTAATAAAAGCTCTTCTAGAATAACAATATCAATGACATTTTTGACATTTTAAGAACCAAAAATTCATATTTAGATGGATAATTAAACAAAATAAAAGTAATGTCAAATAGCTTTATAGAAAATTTCATTAAAATGACATATTCCATACGCCATTTTCAAGCTGCATGGTTTGAATTGTAAAAGTGACATTTAGGGCATATATACATTTTAGAGTTTAGGCTACATATTCTAAACCATAAAAGTGACATCTAGGAAAGATATAAATTTGAGACTACGTGGTCTAAACTGTAAAAGTGCCAAAGTTGTGGAATGGCAACATTTTAACAAATTTTCCTATCTTTCTATCTATGAATCCTTGTAGTAATTGCCCAACCAATTAAGTGGTTTTAAAAAAAATGTATATATGACTTAATCACTATATCACTTACTCTCGCCATCGCTCCAAACATAGCGCGTTGTCAAGCACAAACGAGTGTGCATATCCACGTACAACATCTGACATCTTCCTCTTTGTCTTCTCGTTGGGATTCAGGACCTCGTCAATCATAGCTGCGTCCTCGTCTGCATCCCATACTCGATGAACTGTTGACTTGTGTCGTTTCATGTACTCCGTGCAAAATCCAAGTGCATCCTCCATGCGATACCCCTCCGCTATGCTCCCCTCCGGATGGGCGTAGGTCCTCACATAGTCCTTCAGTGTCTTCAGGTACCTCTCGATTGGGTACATCCATCTGCAATGAACTGGCCCGCAAATGAAGAGCTCTTCCACAAGATGTATGGGGAGGTGTGTCATGATATTTAGGAACGTCGGCGGGAACACCTTCTCCATCATGCAAGATGCCATGATGACGTCTTCCATAACATCTTCCTTGTTGTCCATGCGCACTTCTTTTTTGCACAATTTCTGAAATACTCGACACATCTTTATGATTGCTTGGCGCACATCTTCATCCAAGAGGTTCCGAACAGCCAAGGGAAGTATCTGCAACGAAGGATTTCAAATGTTTAGGGTTTAGCATCAATGACTACAAACTGCAACTTCTGGGGTGAAAGCAAGATCACATGGGCATAATGTACGTTTCGTTGCCTGGACCATTTTCAAGGTCCAAACACCTATGAGTGCAATACCATGTTCTATTCAACACGGCTATGTTCAACTGAACATGTCGAAATATGCATTACTGACATGGGCAAGGAACCTCCCGCATATCTTTCAACATTTCAGAATAACTCACGACGTATCACATGTTTAGATAATGTCGTGAAAAATGTTACAGAAAAAATATTCTTGCAACCAGTAATGTACTCACAGACATCACAAAGTACACCGTCGCATACTCTGTGATTACCTGTTGCATGAGGACGTGGTAGTCATGGGTCTTCATGTACTGCAGTTTCCCATCCTTCAGGCGCTTGTGAATGGCTCCTACATAGTTTGTTGGGGTTCGAATGTTTGTTACAATCTCCACGAACTCTCTCCGCTCGTTTGGCTTTAATATGTAAGGGGCATGCGGCATTACGTACTCCTGATCGCGTCTTCCTGAAGGTTGCAACCATAACTCTGGTCGCATTGCCAGGTCCTCTACGTCTTGCCGACTTCCAAGGCTGTTGTTCAGGCCTAACAAGGTCTTCAGGATGTTCTCGCACAAGTTCTTCTCGCAATGCATAACATCCAAGACATGGCGAACCAACAAATGCTGTCGCCACCAGAAACTTCTTTCATTAGAAGGACAAAAACGACTACCAAGTCATTGTTCCAACAAGTGAACATACATAACAATGTTTCCGACAGTGTCACAGTGCATCTCAAGACAATAGCTGGTAGGCATTACGTCATTTTAGACAATAACAACAACGTCTCATATGACATGACAACACCCGCAACATTCTTAGGGTGTAACATGTCATTTTCGCATAACGTCTTCTAAGACATTAAATATACTGGGGCAATTTAATTGTCGATGCTCAATTGTATGTTCATTCGGCGGGAAAATGTCTACTATAACATTCCTGCGTTTAGTACATTGTGTTTGTAATAACATCAGCAAAAACCAACTAAGGTTTAGGTTGTCTTAACAGATGTTGCTTCAATCACTCTATGATCAAATTTTAGGGTTTAGGGATATTAAATACCTGCCAATATGGGAGTTCAAAGAAGGCGCTCAGGCGCTTCACCCCCGTCACGTGCATAGGGTCTTCTCGTGCGTCCTCTCGACCACCCATATCCAGATATTGCTTGCGCCTTGCAGCATATGCAATGACATCCTGCCCTGTAGTAGATCGAGGCGGGCCTCGATGTTCATGTTGGCCATTGAAATCCATATTCCGCCGATACGGGTGATTGCGGTGTAAATACCTGCGCATCCCGCCATAGACAACTTTCTTCCCCTTTGTCGTCCTATCAGGCATCATATCTCCGGTCTTCGCCATTCTAGAATCTGTATCAGGACCGCAACATGGGCAACCTTGATATCCCTTGCAGCACAGACCAGAGATGAGGCCGTACGCTGGAAAATCAGAGATTGTCCACATCAGCAACCCTCGCATAGTGAAACGTCGCGAACCCTCGGGCTGCGAATAATCTAGCGCTGTGACGCCGCGCCATAGAACCTGCAACTCCTGCAGTAGTGGCTGAATGAATACATCAATGTTCTTTGCGGAAGGGGATTGCTTGCCCGATATCAAGATGCTGAGCGAAATCCAAAATTTCTTGGTCACAAACCACGGCTCCAAGTTGTAGATCAAAATCAGCACCGGCCATGTTGACCAGTTCGTGTTACTAAGCTTGAATGGATTGACACCGTCCAGTGCTAGGGCAAGTCACATGTTCCTGGGCTCGGCGCCGAAGTTGCCAAACGCAGCATCTGTGTCGATGTGCTTCCATGCTGGGCTATCCACCACAGAGCGCATCACGCCGTCTGTGCTAACGTGCTTGGTGTACCCTGTTAGCATGCCAGAAATCTCTGGAGACTTCCACATACGCTTCAATCTTGGTATGAGGGGAAAATGTCGAATGACCTTGGCAGGGACATTGTCTAGTCCTTCCATCCAACGTGATTTCGAGCTCTTCGGGCACATGTCCAACTGTGCATCCTCACCCTCAAATAACACACATCCGTCCTGACAAGCATGAATGTTCTTGTAGTCTAGCCCAAGTCTTCGAATGGTCTTCTTCGCCTCGTAATGACTGCTAGGTAACTTGTTGCCTTCCGGCAACAGATCTATTGCTAGATATCGAAACAGCTCGTCTGCAAACTTATTACTGATACCGAACACTACAAACATGTTCATGATGATAATCGTGGCTGACACCACGCTTGTCTTTGAACCTGCATACACTGGTGTCACTGCCAGATCGTACATCTCATGCAACTTGTCCACCGTGTCGTCTTCGGGATCATCAAGGCTTGGCATGTTCAAGTCCCCTAGGGGTTGCTGGTGTAACTCATCGACGCAATCAAGGGCTTCCAGTACTTGCCTTTGAATGTCGTGGTACTCGTCCAAGACAATGTCGTCGCCGTCAAGGGGATTCATTGCTCCAGCATCTAGAATGTTCTCATCAGCTGGGGTAGTGTTGGCATTAACATAATCAGTTCCAAGAGAGTCGTTCAGGATGACGTCGTTGTCGTACGCGACATCTTCAACCCAGATTCCACCTTTTGGAAATCCTTGTGGGGGATCACCACCTACCATGGACTTTGTCAAAAAATGATCTCTACCCACCAAGGCATGGTGTCTTCGAATGGTTTCAATTCCTTTATTCCTGCCGCCATGACAGTCTATGCATGGACACGGGAATGATCGATAGTTCTCCTCAGTCACCACTCGCAACTCCGTCTGCAGTATCAGATCGCCCACCGGAATATGTCGAAATGCTTGTCCATTGCTCCCAAGACGCACTCTCGCACCGCTACTTCGCATGGTGCACAAAACGTGATTCGTATAGGAACACTGGTTCAACATGTACAACAGGATGCATTAGCTCTTGCCACAGAAACAAGAAGTTGCGGCAATACATGGACTCTTTCACAACGGGCCACAGCTGCATATAAACATTGCCTGCTTGCAACGCACATCATTGTGCACAGGAGTATCGGCAATAAAGAAAGAGATGAAATACTCACTTGGATGTTCAAAATGTCTAAAATCAACATTTAAAAAAACATATCCGTGTTGCAAAAAACATCATCCACAACACACCTATGTCGATGTGGATGTCACGGGGATCCAAAACATGTCATTCTTGACAAACTTTATAACATTCCCGTAATATGATATATAACTGCCATAGCATTACATCATAGACCCTAAACCTGTGCTTTATAACCTACAGGAATGTCTACATTCCTTACAAGTTTAGTACTCAAGCCCTCCAAACCTTTGGAGGGCCCTCTCTAGTTCTTCATCAGATATCGCTTTGATGACTTTCCCATAGAGGTAGTCATCATAATCAGCTTCCCACCTATCAAATGGATAACATCCATTGTAAAAGACTGACATGCTGTAAGTATTGCTAAGGTAAACATCATCTACTGTTTCAGGCCAGAAAACCATAGAATTCACTAAACCACGTTCAAATGAAAGCACGTGGGATTTATGCTTAAAAACTAACTCCCGGAAGTAGTTTGCACACTCCTCATCGTACCTACGAAAGGGGTTCTCAGGGAAGGGTGGATCATGATGGTATTCTTCTTCTTCCATAGCATGATTATCTACAATACAGTCCATATCATAACTACCAAGAGAGTGCTCAAGGAGGTGTGATTCAGCAGAGTATCCCTCTTCCTCCACAGAATCAGCGTCTGATATTGAATCTCCATACAAAACAATGTCCATATTCCCACGCTCCTACAAAATCTGAAACCCATGTTAGTCAATTCCCTCTCATTATGCCCCTATGTGCCAACTACAGGCCAACTGATTGCATTAGGCCATCACCCTAAACTCAATCAACTCAGAGATTCCACCAATGCATGTCACACCCACTTGAACTCATCACTACCAATCATATGCACACCACTTCATACTTGGGTTTACATCTAGAATTCAAGCAAACAAGGTACCACCCAATAGGCCAAGCAAAATGAAAGAAGCCGAGACTAGGCTTGTCAAAACAACCTAACTAATGATGAAGCTTAAAGTATCCTCTAGTCCTAACACACCCAAGAGTTGACAACATTTCAGAAACTCACATCAAATTACCACTTGCAAGAGGGATGGAAAAACAAGCCACACAAAATACAAACTGAGCACCACAGCCAAAAAACCATCACTCCAAGCCAAATGACTGACCTTTTGACCATACACACACCCCTAAATCGATGGAATTAAGAAGTCGCAGCAATCACCCTATAATCCCTCTACTACTCAGCAAAGAGTACAAAGAAACCAGGCAGTAACATACTAAATCTGAGAAGTTCTTATCGGACCAATGCCAGGGACTGTTTGGGTCACGAATTCTTTCTTCCTGCCACGACTTCTTAATCTGAGGGTCGGTCTTGAACCACGGTGGCCTGTCCTACAGCTTGCTCAAGACTTAGATTCCACCACGGGCAGGCTGTAAGCGATGTGGAGTATGCGTGGGACAGGGGCATCCACTGCTACAGGGATATACGAACAGGTTTTAGGAAGAAAAATGATAGAATGAAGGACCCCCAAAAAATAACCCACCCGCCCTCTGACCTGTACCGAGACGCTCAGCTCATCCGGGATCCGTTAAATTGCAGACACTCTGTCACCCGAAACTTAAAAGATTGAGGGCCTCATTAGTACCGGAATTCAACCCATACAAGAAACCACTTGGGACGTGCCTTTCTCTCATAACATATTTTGCAGCACGTTCCTTTAAAATTGAAATAATAAATTCGACCCAATCACAGGCCAATTGATTGCATTAGGCCATCACCCTAAACTCAATCAAATCAGAGATTCCACCAATGCATGACACACTCTCTTGGACTCATCACTATCAATCAAATGCACACTACTTCATCCTTGCGTTGACATCTAGAATTCAAGCACGCAAGGTACCACCCAATAGGCCAAGCAAAATGAAAGAAGCCAAGACCATGCTGGTCCAAACAACCTAACTAATGATGAGGCTGAAAGTATCCTATAGTCCTAACTCACCCAAGAGTTGACAACATTTCAGAAACTCACATCAAATTACCACTTGCAAGAGGGATGGAAAAACAAGCCACACAAAATACAAACTGAGCACCACAGCCAAAAAACCATCACTCCAAGCCAAATGACTGACCTTTTGACCATACACACACCCCTAAATCGATGGAATTAAGAAGTCGCAGCAATCACCCTATAATCCCTCTACTACTCAGCAAAGAGTACAAAGAAACCAGGCAGTAACATACTAAATCTGAGAAGTTCTTATCGGACCAATGCCAGGGACTGTTTGGGTCACGAATTCTTCCTTCCTGCCGCGACTTCTTAATCTGAGGGTCGGTCTTGAACCACGGTGGCCTGTCCTACAGCTTGCTCAAGACTTAGATTCCACCACGGGCAGGCTGTAAGCGATGTGGAGTATGCGTGGGACAGGGGCATCCACTGCTACAGGGATATACGAACAGGTTTTAGGAAGAAAAATGATAGAATGAAGGACCCCCAAAAAATAACCCACCCGCCCTCTGACCTGTACCGAGACGCTCAGCTCATCCGGGATCCGTTAAATTGCAGACACTCTGTCACCCGAAACTTAAAAGATTGAGGGCCTCATTAGTACCGGAATTCAACCCATACAAGAAACCACTTGGGACGTGCCTTTCTCTCATAACATATTTTGCAGCACGTTCCTTTAAAATTGAAATAATAAATTCGACCCAATCACAGGCCAATTGATTGCATTAGGCCATCACCCTAAACTCAATCAAATCAGAGATTCCACCAATGCATGACACACTCTCTTGGACTCATCACTATCAATCAAATGCACACTACTTCATCCTTGCGTTGACATCTAGAATTCAAGCACGCAAGGTACCACCCAATAGGCCAAGCAAAATGAAAGAAGCCAAGACCATGCTGGTCCAAACAACCTAACTAATGATGAGGCTGAAAGTATCCTATAGTCCTAACTCACCCAAGAGTTGACAACATTTCAGAAACTCACATCAAATTACCACTTGCAAGAGGGATGGAAAAACAAGCCACACAAAATACAAACTGAGCACCACAGCCAAAAAACCATCACTCCAAGCCAAATGACTGACCTTTTGACCATACACACACCCCTAAATCGATGGAATTAAGAAGTCGCAGCAATCACCCTATAATCCCTCTACTACTCAGCAAAGAGTACAAAGAAACCAGGCAGTAACATACTAAATCTGAGAAGTTCTTATCGGACCAATGCCAGGGACTGTTTGGGTCACGAATTCTTCCTTCCTGCCGCGACTTCTTAATCTGAGGGTCGGTCTTGAACCACGGTGGCCTGTCCTACAGCTTGCTCAAGACTTAGATTCCACCACGGGCAGGCTGTAAGCGATGTGGAGTATGCGTGGGACAGGGGCATCCACTGCTACAGGGATATACGAACAGGTTTTAGGAAGAAAAATGATAGAATGAAGGACCCCCAAAAAATAACCCACCCGCCCTCTGACCTGTACCGAGACGCTCAGCTCATCCGGGATCCGTTAAATTGCAGACACTCTGTCACCCGAAACTTAAAAGATTGAGGGCCTCATTAGTACCGGAATTCAACCCATACAAGAAACCACTTGGGACGTGCCTTTCTCTCATAACATATTTTGCAGCACGTTCCTTTAAAATTGAAATAATAAATTCGACCCAATCACAGGCCAATTGATTGCATTAGGCCATCACCCTAAACTCAATCAAATCAGAGATTCCACCAATGCATGACACACTCTCTTGGACTCATCACTATCAATCAAATGCACACTACTTCATCCTTGCGTTGACATCTAGAATTCAAGCACGCAAGGTACCACCCAATAGGCCAAGCAAAATGAAAGAAGCCAAGACCATGCTGGTCCAAACAACCTAACTAATGATGAGGCTGAAAGTATCCTATAGTCCTAACTCACCCAAGAGTTGACAACATTTCAGAAACTCACATCAAATTACCACTTGCAAGAGGGATGGAAAAACAAGCCACACAAAATACAAACTGAGCACCACAGCCAAAAAACCATCACTCCAAGCCAAATGACTGACCTTTTGACCATACACACACCCCTAAATCGATGGAATTAAGAAGTCGCAGCAATCACCCTATAATCCCTCTACTACTCAGCAAAGAGTACAAAGAAACCAGGCAGTAACATACTAAATCTGAGAAGTTCTTATCGGACCAATGCCAGGGACTGTTTGGGTCACGAATTCTTCCTTCCTGCCGCGACTTCTTAATCTGAGGGTCGGTCTTGAACCACGGTGGCCTGTCCTACAGCTTGCTCAAGACTTAGATTCCACCACGGGCAGGCTGTAAGCGATGTGGAGTATGCGTGGGACAGGGGCATCCACTGCTACAGGGATATACGAACAGGTTTTAGGAAGAAAAATGATAGAATGAAGGACCCCCAAAAAATAACCCACCCGCCCTCTGACCTGTACCGAGACGCTCAGCTCATCCGGGATCCGTTAAATTGCAGACACTCTGTCACCCGAAACTTAAAAGATTGAGGGCCTCATTAGTACCGGAATTCAACCCATACAAGAAACCACTTGGGACGTGCCTTTCTCTCATAACATATTTTGCAGCACGTTCCTTTAAAATTGAAATAATAAATTCGACCCAATCACAGGCCAATTGATTGCATTAGGCCATCACCCTAAACTCAATCAAATCAGAGATTCCACCAATGCATGACACACTCTCTTGGACTCATCACTATCAATCAAATGCACACTACTTCATCCTTGCGTTGACATCTAGAATTCAAGCACGCAAGGTACCACCCAATAGGCCAAGCAAAATGAAAGAAGCCAAGACCATGCTGGTCCAAACAACCTAACTAATGATGAGGCTGGAAGTATCCTATAGTCCTAACTCACCCAAGAGTTGACAACATTTCAGAAACTCACATCAAATTACCACTTGCAAGAGGGATGGAAAAACAAGCCACACAAAATACAAACTGAGCACCACAGCCAGAAAACCATCACTCCAAGCCAAATGACTGACCTTTTGACCATACACACACCCCTAAATCGATGGAATTAAGAAGTCGCAGCAATCACCCTATAATCCCTCTACTACTCAGCAAAGAGTACAAAGAAACCAGGCAGTGTCAAAATTAATCCGAGGGGTTCTTATTGGACAGGTACCAGGGACTCGTTGGGTCACGAATTTTTCTATCAGCTGCGGCAATTCAATCGGAGGGCTGGTCCTAGGCTGGGTGCCCCTCGCTCCAGCTCGCTCAGGACTTATATTTCACCATGGGCAGGCTATAAGCGGCGTGGAACAGAGGCAAAGAGTGGTTTCAGAGGAACCCTGTAGGTCTGAAGAAGTGTGTGTTTTGCAGAGATATCGGTGTTCGGCACTTCTCGAGACAAGTGTTTCACAATTGATCCCCGTTCACAGGCTACTGTCAATGATGTACTCGTGAACAGAAGACCGTAGCCGAAGGAACATGGGACTCAACGTCTATGCGTCTAGACAGTCCTAGGTAATCAGTAGTCAATTTATTGACTGCTGGCACTGTTGCATAGGGTTCAGACGTCAGTAGTTATGCTCTCTGTAACGTTTATTATGACATTTCAGGGACAACACGAACTCCTTCAGTGGATTATGTAACTCGAAGTACCCTACATGTCCACACCTACAAACCTTCTGACCGACTGCCCAGAATTTGGTCCAATAGGATTTGATTAACGGCGGGTCTGCTTACTCGTGCGCCTAGTTTACCTAGAGTCAACTACAAATCCCCCAAAATGGACCCTACAATGTTGAATGCAACACATGTTAGGGTTCTTGGCGAAAGAGAGAGAGTACCTTAGCAGCGCAATGCTGACTTCAAGGTCGCCGAATCAACTCTGCTAGCGTCCGCTGGCTCCGCTGATCGCGCGGCTACTTGAATTTGTTGTCCAAGACTCGAACCTTCTCGATCGCGATCAACTGCAACTCTTGTCGGCGAGTTTCTGAACCATACTATGGCAGGTTCTTCTACGCGACTGAGACCCAATGTTGGCCACAGGGAGGCACCGCGAGGATCGCCACCTCCAAAACATGCAGCGCCACGACCACAGGCGCCGAAGGGAGCAGCGCGCAACTGTGCACAAGGAGGAGGGGCCACTCGACCGCGAACCCGACTTTCCCTCAGAACTGAAAAGGTACACGGTCATAGAGTTCGCATGCATGGGCTTAGGGTTGGTAAACCGTGCCGCCTAGTTCCTTGGTAACGTCGTTTTAGTTAATGTTCTGACAAACGCCGTAATTATGAAGCGCAGCGGCGCTCTGTAGGGGGCAACGTCCTGTATCGTCATTTCGGAGTTGTTGAATTTAGTTGCTTGCTTGCTGATGTTAGGGACTCTTAGAACTTGCTCATGTCTTCCTGGAGGAACCGGTCGGTGAGTCGTCGACGGCACATGGAGTAGAAGAGGAGAGGGAACTTATTTCAGAAGGAGGGAAGAGTGTGCCGTCGCGATCGCGCGAAGGATCGACTGGCCCAGGGCTGCTCTTACTTTTGTCAAATTCTGTACCACCAGCGCAAGAGGTGGAGCACGTGGTGGCCCAGAGATCTGTTGTTGTTGATGCTTTTGCCAGGGAGCAGGAAGAAGGTAATCAGGAAGGAGGTGGAGAGGTGAGTGCAATTGTCGTTTTGAATTGTGTTTAGTACTGCGTTTCATCGACCAGTGAGTGAGAACGTAATTGCTACTTTGGCAAATGGGATTGCAGGACACTACGTGCAGGGCGTTCCAACTGTGGCCATCCAGACGCTTAGCGATGGGGAAAGTAACAGTGACAAAGGCAGGGACTTCGAAGAAACCCATACGGTCACCACCAAGAGATCGGGCGGTGATCAATCACATCAGTGAATCAGATGGCGAATCTATGGACAAGAAGGAGAGCTTCCAAGATTCCCCGCGGCAACACAATGCCGTCATCTCTAAAGGGAAGGGCAAGGCCAAGCTTCCAGTGGAGACTACTCTACCTCGAAGGAAAGAGCAGAAGAAGGACGAACGTCCTTGAAAGCAACAAAGGAGGGAAGCGGTACAGCATCATCACATGTGAGTTCAAGCCCATCAGTTTAGGCTGAAATTTGACACTCAAAGTCTCTTAAAAACTCCTGTTGATAGTGCTTCAGAATTGGCTTGATACCCTCGTCCATGTACAAGGTCGCTTTTAATTTTGGGCCTGCTGAATATTCCACCCAATCCGTCGTTGCCCCTATCTCCCAACCTGCTTGTCGTTGAATATAAGTCCTTAGCCCGCTCTTGTGCAGAGCACCGTGGCTGAGAGCAACCCTGGAAAACAGTCGCGGGTGAAAGAATTAATACGTGACCCAATTAGCCCCTTGGTTTGGTCTGATCAGAACTCCTCAGATCAAATTTAAAACTGGATGGTTTGTTAGTATTCTACGCTAACTTGCAGGAGGATTATAGGGTGATTGTTGCAATTTCCAAATTCCATAGATGTAGGGGGGGGGTGTATGACCAGAAGTTTAGTCATTTGGCTTGGAGTGATGGTTTTTCGGTTGTGATACTCATGTAGTATTTTGTGTGGCTTGTTTTCCCATCTCTCTTGCAAGTGGGTTTTTGATGTGAGTTTCTGAAATGTTGTCAAACCTTGGGTGTGTTAGGACTAGAGAATATTTTGAGCTTCATTGTTAGTTAGGTTGTTTGGACAAGCATGGTTTTCGCTTCTTTCATTTTGCTTGACCTATTGGGTGGTACCTTGCGCGCTTTAATTCTAGATGTCAACGCAAGGATGAAGTAGTGTGCATTTGATTGATAGTGATGAGTCCAAGAGAGTGTGACATGCATTGGTGGAATCTCTGATTTGATTGAATTTAGGGTGATGGCCTAATGCAATCAATTGGCCTGTGATTGGGTCGAATTTATTATTTCAATTTTAAAGGAACGTGCTGCAGAATATGTTATGAGAGAAAGGCACGTCCCAAGTGGTTTCTTGTAAGGGTTGAATTCCGGTACTAATGAGGCCCTCAATCTTTTAAGTTTCGGGTGACAGAGTGTCTGCAATTTAACGGATCCCGGATGAGCTGAGCGTCTCGGTACAGGTCAGAGGGCGGGTGGGTTATTTTTTGGGGGTCCTTCATTCTATCATTTTTCTTCCTAAAACCTGTTCGTATATCCCTGTAGCAGTGGATGCCCCTGTCCCACGCATACTCCACATTGCTTACAGCCTGCCCGTGGTGGAATCTAAGTCTTGAGCAAGCTGTAGTACAGGCCACCATGATTTAGGACCGACCCTCAAATTAAGAAGTCACGGCAGGAAGGAAGAATTTGTGACCCAAACGAGTCCCTGGTATCTGTCCAATAAGAACCCCTCAAATTAATTTTGAAACTGGCTAGTTTGTTTGTATTCTTTGCTGAGTAGTAGAGGGATTAAAGGGTGATTGCTGCAATTTCCAAATTCCATAGATGTAGGGTGTGTGTGTATGACCAGAAGTTCAATCATTTGGCTTGGAGTGATGGTTTTTTGGTTGTGGTACTCATGTAGTATTTTGTGTAGCTTGTTTTCCCATCTCTCTTGCAAGTGGGTTTTTGATGTGAGTTTCTGAAATGTTGTCAAACCTTGGGTGTGTTAGGACTAGAGAATATTTTGAGCTTCATCGTTAGTTAGGTTGTTTGGACAAGCATGGTTTTCGCTTCTTTCATTTTGCTTGACCTATTGGGTGGTACCTTGCGCGCTTTAATTCTAGATGTCAACGCAAGGATGAAGTAGTGTGCATTTGATTGATAGTGATGAGTCCAAGAGAGTGTGACATGCATTGGTGGAATCTCTGATTTGATTGAATTTAGGGTGATGGCCGAATGCAATCAATTGGCCTATGACTGGGTCGAATTTATTATTTCAATTTTAAAGGAATGTGCTGCAGAATATGTTATGAGAGAAAAGCACGTCCCATGTGGTTTCTTGTGAGGGTTGAATTCCGGTACTAATGAGGCCCTGAATCTTTTAAGTGTCGGGTGACAAGGTAACTGCAAATTCATGGATCCGGGATCCGCTGAACGCCTCTGCGCATGTCCGAGGTCGGGTGGGTTGTTCTTTTTGTGTCCTTCATTTTATTTTATTCTCTCCTAAAACCTGCTGGTATATCCTTGTGCAAGTCGATGACCCTATCTCACAGCTAGACCACATCGCTTTCACCATGGTCGTTGCTGAATTTAAGTCCTGAGCAAGCTGGAGTACATGCCACCGTGGTTTAGGACCGCCCCTCAGATTAAAAAGTCGCGGCTTGAAGAAAAATTCGTGACCACACAAATCCCTGGCATCGGTCTGACAGGAACTTTTCAGATTAATTTTGAAACTGGCTGGGTTGTTTGTATAGATCGGTCAGTAGTGGAGGGATTATGGGGTGATTGCTGCAATTTCCTATTTCCATAGATTTAGGGTGTGTGTGTGTGGTCAGAAGTTCAGTCATTTGGCTTGGAGTGATGGTTTTTGGTTGTGGTGCTCATCTAGTATTTTGTGTGGCTTGTTTTTCCATCCCTCTTGCAAGTGGTAATTTGATGTGAATTTCTGAAATGTTGTGAACTCTTGGGTGTGTTAGGACTAGAGAAGAGTGTGGGCTTCATCATTAGTTAGGTTGTTTTGACAAACTTGGTCTTGGCTTCTTTCATTTTGCTTGGCCTGTTTGGTGGTACCTTGTGTGCTTGAATTCTAGATGTAAACCCAAGGGTGAAGTGGTGTGCATATGATTGACAGTGATGAGTCCAGGAGAGTGTGACATGCATTGGTGGAATCTCTGATTTGATTGAATTTAGGGTGATGGCCTAATGCAATCAATTGGCCTGTGACTGGGTCGAATTTATTATTTCAATTTTAAAGGAATGTGCTGCAGAATATGTTATGAGAGAAAAGCACGTCCCATGTGGTTTCTTGTGAGGGTTGAATTCCGGTACTAATGAGGCCCTAAATCTTTTAAGTGTTGGGTGACAGGGTATCTGCAAATTCATGGATCCGGGATCAGCTGAACGCCTCGATACATGTCCGAGGTCGGGTGGGTTTTTTTTTTTTGTGTCCTTCATTTTATTTTATTCTCTCCTAAAATCTGCTGGTATATCCTTGTGCAAGTCGTTGACCCTATCTCACAGCTAGACCACATTGCTTTCTCCATGGTCGTTGCTGAATTTAAGTCCTGAGCAAGCTGGAGTACAGGCCACCGTGGTTTAGGACCGCCCCTGAGATTAAAAAGTCGCGGGTGAAAAAAACAATTCGTGACCCAACGAGTCCCTGACATTGGTCTGATAAGAACTTTTTAGATCAATTTTGAATCTGACTGGTTTGTTTGTATTATTTGCTGACTAGTAGCAGGGGTATTGGGTGATTCCTGCAATTTCCAAATTCCATAGATATAGGGTGTGTGTGTCTGATGAGAAGTTCAATCATTTGGCTTGGTGTCATGATAATGGTTGTGGTGCTCTTTTAGTGTAGGCAATGGAGTTTAGTTCTCTAATTGTAATCAATGAAATCAGATTTTGCATTTGTTTCATGTCAACCCAGAAGAGGGGTTCAAGTCGTAGAAGTTTGTTTGGGCGGTGCTTTGGGCAATCCAATGTTTACATGTTGGTGAAGATTGATTACATGTCCAACTTCTCTTGATGGACTTGCCATCAATGATTGCAGTCATTGTTTTGATGGGACATTGAGGTGCGGGATACTAACTTGATGAACAAGTAGGCAAGGTAGTCTAGTTCAATAGGGTGTAGGTGTATTTTGTGTGGCTTGTTTTCCCCTCCCTACTGCAAGTGGGTAATAGATGTGGGTTTCTGAAATGTTGGATGCTTGTTGGATGCTTGTTTAGTGATCGAGGGTGGCAATGCAATTGGTAGGACTTTTCATGAAAGGAAATCAATGTGGTGGAGGTCTGTCTTGTCGAACTGGTTTCAGTTGGTTTGTGAGATATCTTTTCGTCATCCATGTGATCTTCCTTTGTTATGTCCATGTAGTTAGCAATGTTGTTGTTTCACTTTATTTGTTTCCTTGAACACTGTGTGGAAGTGTGCCTCTTGTTTACAATGCGTCGTTAGACATCATGTATGTCTTCATTGTTCAAGTTGGCTTGTTTGCTACGTATGTGGGAACGTTTAACGCAACATGACGAAGTTCCCGTGCTTTCCCCCCTTTAGTGCGTTGTCTGAGGAAGAAGAGGAGGACCTTGATCCAAGTGACTTTGCCTCAGACGATGACGAAGATGAGTATGATAGGACACCAAGCCCTCAAGAATTCCTAAGAGTGAAGAAGGAGGGACAGTCCAAGCGGAAGCGCCCCAGGTTCGATGAGGAAGAGAGGAAACCCGTGTGCCTTGATTTGAATGGAATCCCATATGGAGCGATGGTGACAATGCTAGACAGCGACATCAAACTCCTTGCCAAGGGCTTGGATCCTGTTTACAGCTGGGAGTTGCAACCCAAACATGCCAAGAAGTGCTTCTTCCAATGCTTATATGCAAGTTAGTGCTTCACTTTCCCTTGTTTAGTGTTATAGTACCGTTGGTGCACCCCTTTTAGGTACAAAGCTGATTCTCTTTGTTTTTATTGGGGCTTGCAGGTTGGAGGGTCACAGGGAAAGCAAAGCAGATTGACGTAAATTGGATGAAGCCAAGAATCACGAAGGTGTTGATCCATGACCGATTTAAGTTGAACGAAAAAATCAAAAACGGTGAACCCAAACCACCAGAGATCTCGGAGGAGCAGTGGGAGACCTTAGCGGCATCGCAAGCCACTGAGAAGACACAGAGGAAGTCAGACCACATGCGCTCCATCGCCAAGGGGAAGGCCTCCTTAAAGGCTCAGGTCACTGCCATTGAGAAGGCAGCGATATCGAAGTTGGTGAGGGATTGTTTTCCTTGCCAGTTGATGTAACAAACACCTTTATGAACATGTCAGTGGTTCTTTGGGCATTTCATATATGTTCTGTGATGGTAGGGAGTGTGAGTGGTTGCATTCTCAAAAGTTCTTGGTGTTGGTGTGATGTTTTGTTGTTCATATTGATGTTTCGTTGGACATGACTATTGACATAGTTTTGCATGTCAGACTTTACAGCTTGGCAGGGAGCCATTCCCTGTGGAGGTAGAAGCAGAAGTGGCCCGAGAAACACAACGGCTGAGGGAGACCGCTCCGAGACCCCACGATGACCTGACCATGGAAGTAGAAGGCATTAGGAAGGACATGATAGGGTTGAAGGACATGATCACCGAGGTGGCAAATACTGTGACGTCATCGTTTGCCCAATGGGATACTAGAATGAGGGAGTTCTTTGGAGGTGGGGGGTCCACCATTTTTGGAAGAGTGCAAGGAGGAGTGGAGGAGGTGCTACCCAACAATGGAAAAGAAGAGGTGGCTGTTGAAGAAGAGTTGGTTGGAGGAGGTGGAGAAGGGCCCATTCAAGTGAAGGAACCCATCGGAGAAGGGGTGGAAGGGCCAGTTACAGTAGTTGCTGAAATCCCCCCTGAAATTGTGGACACACCTGAAGGAGAGGTCATTGCCAAGGTTGATCAAATTGTTCCGCTGGAGGAGGTAAATGCTGCACAGTTAGCATGTCAATGTGGACTTATGCACACTGCATAGTATGTTTCTGAAGGCATTGTTGTACTGTTCCAAAAATTCTTTGAAGTATTGCCCTTCCACTTGCAGAGTTTGATCATGTTTTATTAGACGTTTATTATGAACCCGAAGCATTATTCTGAACAATGCAGAAGAGAACGTGACAATTGCACTTGTCCATTGGAACAAATGTTTTGCGCAAGTTGTACAGCAAGTAATTGATTGTATTTGTGACAGGAATTGGAAGACAATGATGTATATGCATTGCAGAGTACCCGCTTGAAGCTGCCAATGAACAAGAAGGCAGCAAAGATCGTGGAGTTGTCAACACTGGGAAATGTAGATGCACCCAAGTCAAGTGGGCCCTCGAAGACTTCGAAGGCAGTTGCAAAGGTTAGAGTAGGTAGAATCTGGCATTGAGTATAGTGATTTCAAATTCCACTTCAGCAACATTGACACGGTGAATGCGTGAGTGCAGGTGGGCCCATCTACAAGGGTAGAGCCGGAGAGAAGGAAGTGAAGAAGTGCTGGTATTCGGATGAAAACCGTTCTTACGACGTTCAAGTGCCGCAGTGCACGTCAAGGTGAACATAGCTGATGTCGTATTGAACACGTTGACGAACATCACGTTGACGTTAAGCATGATAGGACAACCGTCACAACAGACGTTTGAACTGACATTTTATAATGTGATCGCTACGCAACCGTAGCCAAAGCTATGCGTTTGGATGGCAGTTTTGGTATTTGGGTCTGGGGAGTTGAGACTGACATGCATATCCTAGGACATGAATTTAGACATGCAGGTGTTCATGTTGATGTTACACTGAATCATAGCATTTTGTTTTATGTTCGAAAAGACGTTCCAACTGCTGTGGAGCACGTTTTACAGAACACGCAGAAATCATTCTTGATGTCTGCTTGTCTCCGGTGACGTTGTTGTAAATGGCAACGGAAATAGTAGTGCATGAATGTGATGGAAGGCCAAGTTCTTTGTGTCACATCAAGCGCATCACTATGTTGCAAATCCTTTGCATGTTTATGTGAACATTATGAAAGATAGGGTTACATACATTTCTTGACGTAGCTAAATGAGCACTGTTGTTCAGTTTAACAGGGCCGACAAGACTGCCATTTCAAGAAGCATCACAGAGAACATGTTTGTGTCCATATGGACATTCCCAAGAACAATGTTGAATTGTCACGATGTTGGCCATAATGTAATATATATCATAGTTAACATGCACGGGGATGTTGATTACACTGCAAGTGTTCCAGAAATGAGTACTTCCTGTTAAGTATTGTGCCCAGAAGGACATTATGGTGAACACTACCATGTCATGTTCCATGTACAACGTGACGTTCCCGTGAACAGGCAAATGGCGAGAGGTGTGTCCCGCATACCACCATATCATGTCTATTGTGTTTCATGGAACGGTGAAAATGTCAGACTGGACATCCGGAAGGATGTTAAGTGAAGTAGATAAGTTGTCACAGAGAACACATTACGCCAGCGCTAACAGAGACGGTGATGCACTTCGGGACAGGAGGAAGGTCAAACGTGCATTTCCCAAAACAACGTAATGGAACATGTGCGTTATGTGCGTCGCCTCTGTGGACGGATGTAATAACTATGCAATTTGTCCCTGCGTTGTAGAAGTTGTTTGTTTGAACAGCACTTTGTTCATCTGAATGTTATCCTTGACACAAGGCTATTGAATGTAGTGTCAATATTGTCAGGAACAGTATCATCATCTATTACCCACCAAGTTCTTGCTGTAACATGGAGATAGAATTTGTATATTGCTTAAGCTTTTTGGAACATCACCTAAACACTAAACCATTACAGTGAGTGTAAATTAAAACATCCTTTTCAACAGGTGCATGTTGCAATTTACATCAGTGCAACGACCGTCCACAATCCAAAGGAGGTGGTCATAGTACAGCGGATGACGTTGAGCAACAATAATGTTACTGATTGTGATGCTTATGTTGTCCATCTAAACAACTGCGTGTTTCAGTGGATACCTTGAACCGTCTTTGCATGTCTCTTCGAACATGACTTTCAAAAAGCAGTTGTCTATAGTAATGGTCTTCTGACCATTGTGAATGTCAAACAAAACGTATCTTATAACATGACAATGTTCACCTTAACATCCAAATGAACGTAATTTGCAAACAGAGTTGCAGAGGAATCCGAGTTGCTAAAATATGCCACGTTAGCACCTGGCGACAAGATCTTGTCAGGATTCTTGTCAGAAGTTTACCGGATGACAAGTAACTTACTTGGATGAGAAGTTGTCCACCTGGCACAGAGATTTACTCCCTCAGACCCCTGTTTTTGTTGATGTTTTTTGAAATTCGGCCCATGTTTTCGAGAAAACAGGGCACATTTTTGGCCTGTTTTTTATAACGCATTTAGTTGACCGTCTCCGCAAGCACAGGGGACATCAAGATGAACATAATGCCGTGTTTTTTGGAGCATCCAAAAAAACGCGGGTTTCTTCTAGTGTATAAATTCACCCAAAGTTTCGATAACCATAACTCCTCTATTTTTATTGAAAGGCATATGAGAGGAATTACTACTTCATCAATTAAAAACTGCCAATATGAACTTTTAAGAATCTAATCGTAACATTTTGAAGAGATAATGTGGTAAAGTTTTTGTGAACTTTGTTAGTTCATATTAAAAGATAATTGTACTCAAAGTGAAAATTATTGTTCTCAAATGACATTTTTGTTCTTGTCTTTAGTGTAAAATTGCATTTTAACCCAAGTCAAAAAATTTCACACATTTTTGGGCAAGGTAGAAAAAACTTCTAGATCTTTATATTTTTCACTTTTTGATTTTTCTACTACAAGATGTGTTATAAACCTTCATATTGACCATTTAGATTAGCATTCTAAGAGATATTTAGTTCACAAAAGAATAAACGTGAATTGGCCATTTTTGAACCTCCATTTCTTGCACTATTTTTTTAAATATGCTACACACCCCCTTTTTACCTCTAAAAATTGGTGTATAGGGAATTAACATCATGCTTGATTACTATGGAAATAACATCATGCTTGATTACCATGGAAATAACATCATGCTTGATTTGCATCTTATACCAAATTAAACGTGCATGTTATACCAAAAATCTAAGCTGCTTCTCTTTTCTTTGACATGGTATCGAAGTTTAGAACTTATATGGAGTCATTAAAGTAAAAAATGAGAAAGGAAGTAAAATATCTCGGTATCTTTGCTGATATATTGAATACTTTCATTATTCTTTACGGATCCAATCAATCATTTTCTTGTGGCTCCACTTTTTTCAAAGGCCATGCAAAAACCAAAACTTAAAAATTTCAAAGGCACAAAATTAAAAATTAAAAAATATAAATAATATAAATAATACAATTTGAATTATGTCAAATTGGAATCAAAGCCCAACCCTGTTTTTCTTAGGGTATTGAAGCAGTGAAACATTTTTTAAAAATTTAACCAATGAGGCGAGGTTTAAAAATCACCAAGCCACATTTTGATTATTGATGAACTCAATTCAATCTTTGTGTAAATTGAAAATTCAATCGGTCAAAACCAAAGTTCATACTTCTTCTAGAAGGATACAAAATGAAAATCACTCAATATGTGTGGAAATTAGTTTAATTTTATTCACCTTGCCTGGAGAAGTTGTGAAAATTTTGACTTGTATTGGAGTGAAAGTTTCATAGTATAAAATTATTAATATTGTTGATACTATTTTTTAAATATAATTTCAAACAAAATGATGTTACTTACATGTATTAAATTTTTTATGTTCAATACTAGAAGGTTGTAGGACAAGTTTTTGAAGTTGCCATAGTTCCGATGAGAATAAAAGTCATAAAGCCCACCTTGAGACCTATGGTCTATATGGATTAAGCCAAAAATCATTAAATATAACTTGTAGTGGTTTTTAATCTTATAAAAAAGCTAATATTAGCTTTAAAGCCAAATTAGACTAAATTTCTTCCATACAATCAAGGCAAGCTTCTTCTAAACGGAGATTTACTCTTATTTCCCAAATTTTTCATGTACCCAAATCTTGTTTACACCTGAAAGTCCATGGAGTAATCCTACCAAAGTTTGCTTGTGATCCGGACTTTTAGGGCTTTGGTTCTTGTGTTTACTTAGAACATAGTATTTGTGAACACGTGAGATGCGCATGTGACATTCTTTTGGGTAGGCCAACTGGATTTGACCTCTGGTGCAAAATATGAGATGTTAATATGTATATTTTGATTTTTACAAATCCTTCATGAAATTTTCCTTATAGGTCTATTTTTGGTTGGTCTCAATTGTATTCATTTGTGACATTTTCACAAATATTGTGTTGTTTGTCATTTGTGACATTTTCATATGCCATGTGACGTTTTCACGAATATTGTGATTTAGGTTTTATACAATATATCTCATGTTTTTCACTAATCCCTGTAGTTTGTAATACACATGAAGAAATCCGGAACTTTATTCACTCCTTGTGCAATAACAATGGTTAACCCCTAAATGCTCAAGAGTCCCCTTGAGGGACATTTTGAGTTTGGGTAGGGTATCACGCTCTCAATTCTAGGCATTATCCTTTGAGATTTTTTATTGAATGAACAACTTTTTATTAGCTTTGCATAGATGCAAGTTTCGTAGAAATCTGACCTACAGTTCATAAGTTACAAGCTTTTTCACTAACATATACAAGTAGTGTATCAGTCTAGTGTGACATATAACAAATATTGTTGCAAAACTTTAATAAATTCTAAATTCAATAGAAATTCAAGTTTTTGTCCATTTAATAAAAAGAAAATTTTGTCTTGGAAAGGAGATGGATATCTTTGCATTTACCCTACAGATTTTTGAATTTCAAAAATTTGAGAAGGATATGATGCATGCAAAACTTAAAGTGTATTGTTGATACTCAACACATAGTTGCATTGCAAGATTTTTAAGGACATCTTCTACCCCTCTTCTACTTCTAAAATTTGGTGCACATGTGCCTAACATGGTCCTTTTCAAGTTTAAGAATAAAATCACAACCCGTAGTGCAAAAAGTTGCCATAGAAGGTGGCTGAAGTTTGTTGAAGGTGTCTAGTATGACCTCCAAAAGAGTTTACGTCTCACTTCAAAAGCTGATATCTTTCAATCCGTGCGGTCAAACATACCAAAATTTTCACCACACACTCTTAGACAACTCTAGTACAAGATTCTATGGTTAGGTTCTTTAAAAAAACATTTTGTATCATTTTATTTTTCCCCACCAATAACTTTCCCCACCAAGAACTGCCCTCTAGCCACAAGATTCACACCACAAGCATTTGGCCATTACTCTGCACACATAATTAAGGTTTGCAAAAGAGTCTCAATACTTCTCAAAACCTTCCACAACCACTTCAGCTTCCCTCCCTAAACCCTAGCATAGATCTAGTACTTGTATCCACACTCCACCTTTATCTTCCTCATCCACAAAATGGATGGAAATTGGACGGATTGATTTTCATCCATCCAATTCATCCATTTATTTAGTCATACTTTCATCCACATCACCTAATCCTTGCCCGTTACTTTAAGATAGATCCAAAAAACTACTACCCGGACCTACTAAATGTCCAATTCCCCGGTAAAGAGTTTCTTTCTATGGACATGTTGTGGACAAAGTGGAGAGTACATAGAATTACTTGTAAAGTGAGACAAAGATATCAAGAATTTCAACATCTCTTTTCATTTTAAGCTAATATAAATTTGACCTTAAATAGCTCTAAATTCCTATATTTAACTCAAAGCAAAAAACAAAGGCTAAGATTAATGATACAACATGAACTCTCCTTCCTTTTTGGATGTGGTAAACACAATTCCAACAAAGGACTTCATACTCGGGATACAATGGAAAGACTCAATCTCTAAGTATTTCCATAATATTTGCAGCTAACTTCCCCGAACAACTCACGAGCACAACTGTTGAAATTTCTCATGTTCGATTGTGGTGCTTGGAACACTCATGTGATGAGCACTTGCTATGCACTCTTCTTCTTCATCTTGTAGATGTAGTATTAAAGTTGCTTAACCCCTAAAAGCCCAAGCCATTTTTCCTCAAGAAAGACTCCAAACTAGCCACTGCCAAAAAGTGGCATAAACGTCTAATTTTAAAGTAAATTTTTCAACATTTCACCTTAGGATCTAAAACTAGACATTCATGTAAGGCCACCATAATTTTCAGGTTGCAATCCACCGCACGGATCGAAAGATTATAGTGTTTGAAATTTAGAAAAATGGTTCATTTCATCCCTGGATTGAGTAAATCAGCAGACTTTGACCTCACTTGGCATCAAACTTTTGTAGTACATAAGGTCCAAATTTTTTATAGTTGTGTTTAGCATGATGTTAGCTGCCTACACACCAATTTTTAGCCATAAAAAAAGAGTTTAACATATTCAAAACCATTGTGCAAGAAGCGGAGGTTGAAAAGTTTTGAAAATTTTATATTTCACGTTTTATTTTTTTGTAAACTTAGTATGCTATTAAATGATAATCCAAACGGTCAATAAGAAGATTTTCATCACATATTGTAGTCCAAAAAAAAAAAAGTCGAAAATAAGAAGATCTCTAGGTTTTATGTAGAAAATGATGTTTTTTTTCCCCCCTTGCCCGGAATGTGTGAAAAGGTTTGACTTGAGTGAAAATGTTCTTTTTTCACTAAAGACAAGAATTTTTTTTTTGAAATCTTAGAAGAAGATGGTATTCTTTATATGCACAAAAAATCTCAATGTCTATAGAAACTTTTAGCAAACTGCCCGAACTGCACGGGACTCCCCGTTTTGACCTTTAAATGGTCCTAACTTTTGAATCGTGAATCCAACAAAAATAGTAAAAATATCTCCACAAAGCTCTTACCAGAGACAATCTTGTCTAAAAATTTCAGTGTAGAATAATATTTTTTTGAATTTTAGGTACCTGCCCGAAATCCACAACGTACCCGGTGGGTACACTTGGGCTTTTAGGGGTTAAACATAATATTTGTAAGAACGTCACATGCGCAGCAGCGCATGTGACATTTTTTGGGGTAGGCCAACTAGATTTGACCTCAGGTGCAAAACATGAGATGTTAATATGTATATTTTGATTTTTACAAATCCTTCTTGAAATTTCCTTGTGTGTCTATTTTTGGTTGGTCTAAATTATATTCATTTGTGACATTTTCACAAATACTACGCTGATTGTCATTTGTGACATTTTCATATGCCATGTGACGTTTTCACAAATATCGTGTTCTTATTAAAAACGCAAGATAATGTTTGTATCGATCATTCAGCTCCTCGAAGGCATAACAGGCTTAATGGAGTAACATGAAAGGAATAACCCACTACTTGCCAGCATCATGTTGCATTGACTCGTCAATTACAGACCTTGAAGACTGGCTTCCTGCTTGCTTTCGGTTGGGTTTACCACATGTTCCATTCAATGGGCTCAATGACTAGATCAATCCACCGGAAATCATTTCATATTTGCTACTCATTGGTGCAAGACTTTCGAGATGCAAATCAATTTAACCCTTAAAAATCCTTGACAATTTTACACCAAAACCCCTCTTAAACTACCTCTCTAAGATGCAACGTTGCAAGAGTGATTGAAACAAATTTGTACTAATTTCAACCGTAGGATCTTCAAGTTAACTACTGTAGGGTGACATTCAAAAAATTTCATAAACTTTGACCGCACGGATTGTTAGATACATGCATTTGAAAAGTGGAGTGTGGTTTTTTTCTTCCATGTGTGGACATGGTTAGCGTACTTTGACTCAAGTTATTGGCATACTTTTCCACTACACATTGCATAAATATTATGGATCTATGTGCTTCTTTGTGTTAGGTCATTGCATGCAAAAAATTACAAGTAATGGAGGTGTTTAAGACAAGAAAAAAATTTGACAATGATGAGAGGTTTAGAAAGTAGCCATTTACTTAGAAAAGCAATTGCATTATTTAAGTAGAAAAATATTATTTGGATCTAAAATTCAAACCCTTGATAGAACTATCATGCTTTTTTCTATAAGGAGAAAGAATCTTATTTTTTAGAAAAGTGAAATCCTTAATTTCTATGTATCTTGAAGTAAAGAATGAAAGTTGCCAAGAACTTTCCTTCATTGCTACTTGCCACAAAAAAGTGCACTATTCAGCTTTATAGTGGTACTATTCAAGCTCTACAGTACCGTGCCTAATGTGCCCGCACTCCCCATTTTAAACTTTGAACCTCAAAAACTTTAGTTTCATGTATTTGTTTCAAGAATTTTTTTTTTCCCAATGAAGCTATTACTTATATGATAAAAATTTCAAAAAATCATGATCTAAATTGACACCGGTGTAAGCTACCCAAAATCACTAGAAGCCCACCTCGGGACTTTTTGCATTTAGGGATTAAGTGCAATGCCAACCTTTTAAGTTTTGAAATGTTCCCATTTGTTTTGATTCTAATATAGACGAGTCTGAAATTTCACTTAGTAGGGCATGCATAAAAAAATGAACTCTTGCCTGTGGACGAGGTTGAGTGAATATAGAGTATGTTTGTTTTCCAATTGAGTCAATGAAGAAGAACTTTGGTTCCTGAAGGAGACCACTGGTGAATAAATGTTTGTTCATTCTCTTCACTAAGAGCATGCACACCCCTATTTGGTCACGAAGGCTAGGTTGGGCGGGGGGAGAAAAAGCAATGCCATGTGCATGAATTCCCACATTCAAGTCGCCTCCCCCCATTCAACATTGGAACGTGCACTCGCTCGTGAACTAGTGACATAATGACATTTCTTGCTAGTCAAACACACCGGGCATGCTCCACTTGTGAGAGTAGAGTGCACGGTGTCCTGATGGAGTTTATTCCATCATGTAGATATATGCTTACTACCTAGTTTTGTGTGGATTTCATTAATTAAATAAGTCTAGGCAAAAGGGGTGGTCGTGGTGAGAACCACGGTTTGATGACAGCGCAGCGACCATATTCCAAGGCGTTGCACTGTCTTGTCACATGCACAGCTCAGGGGGTAAGTAGCGGTTGGCTAGGCCAATTTCCTGCCTCATGACTAGCGTGCCAAGCCGTGGCCGCCATCACCGCTCGACGAGTCCGATCGGATTCGAACTCGGACCGGCGGGCGGCCAAACACGATCGCTTCTCCAGCCAACCAAGTTCACGACTTGGCGACTGAAGATAAGCCTTTGACGTTGTTATATGCCCGTAAGGGCACGTGGCCACTTTACGGTGGTATTTGCTTTAGATTTATTCATGTTCATATATTTATCTAGAAGTTTGAAAGGCTCATAGACTTTTGCCTTTGTTTAAATAAAAAACCACTAAGAAATCAGAAATGATTGGGAAAGTGTGAGAGGATAAGAGATAAGGGTTCTATGGTGGGGGAGAAAAAGGGCCATGGGCTGATGTGCCCCACCCCCTTTCCTTGGATAGGGTCGAAAAGTAGAAGGCAGATTTCCTTAGTGTGTGATGTAGAGTTGGAGAAGAGAGGGTTTGGAAGAGGAGGAGAAACCCGAAACTTTGATGTCGTAGAACTTTCTGTGTACGTATGATTTTGAAGTGAAATTTGGAGGAGTTATTCCTTGTACAATTGTCTTTCTGAATTGAGTTTGCAAGTTTGATTTGGAGTTTTGGTGCAAAAGTTATGAGTGTTTGAATTCTGGAGTTAGAAAGCCAAACTGTGAAGAAAGGCAGAAACTTCGACAAGCCATAGCTTACGGCCAATGAATTATTTTTCAGTGAGATTTGGTGGAGTTGTACATCTTTGTGAGAGGTTTCTGGAAATTCTATTCTCGCTTGATTTGGAGTTAGCAATCAGAAGTTGTGCTTGTTTGAGTGGAGCAAGGTCTGCTGCCTCCCATGTGAAGGGGTGGAGATCTTTGAGCGACCATAGAAACCAGACAGCTCTTTAGTTTGCTACGAAATTTTGAGGGAGTAAAGGTTGCTGTATCAGCTTTCTAAAAAGCTATTGAGTTTGAGAATTGAAGCTTTGAGGGAGAAATTACGGAGTTTTGAAGGATTGAGGGTTGCTGCCCTTTTTCTGAGAGAAGACTGTTCCTTTGAGAAGCTATAACTTTTGGACAGTAGATTGGAATGAGTTGAGATTTGGAGAGATGTTAGGTAATTAAAAGGGCTTTCCGAATTGCTATATCATTTAGCATTTGGATTCTTGAGCCACCTGTGGCACCAGAGAGAAGGTCGCAGCTTTTTCTTGAACTTGCTGTTTACAAATTTCCTCATTGTTTTTCTTAAAACATGAAGATCTGAAGATATATGAAGACCTGAAGACTTCAAGAATTGAAGACATGAAGATATCAAGAGGAATGTTTTGGGTTTTTTTTATCTGTATGTGTGGGATGTGGCTTTGTTATTCCTAGCCGGATTTGGAGGCTTGTTGTCTTTATTTCAATTTTGTTTCGTAAAACTTGTTGCGGGCAGTTTGGGTAAAACCAAACTTAACCCCATTTATTGTCGTGGTGACGAAGTGGGGTTAATGGCCCACATGGTCGAGACTTGCTTTGTTCTCACGGTCTGGAGTTTTGGCCAGCAGACCGTGAATTTGATTTTAGGATCCCATCATTCGGACGGCAGCTCGTGACTGCTGTCCCGTTCTACCCGTCCCGTATCCTGTGGTTTCTTATCCCTACCTTGACCCTTTTATCCCTAGAGCCAGCCAAAGGATAGGCCAACGGAAGTATAAGTGAAGATTGAAGACAAAAGATAGAAGATTGACAACATACCTAGTTGACTAAGCAAGACCGCAGCCAGACACCCCGAGTGTTCCCAAAGCGCGTTCCTCTCAACCCGACAACGGATGGCGGCCCAAAGGCCGACCCAGAGGTCTACCGGGCTCATCTTGCAATCCGTTGGGATCATGCGGGATCCGCACCCCACGGCATCCACCCGGTTTGCAGATGGGTTTGCCTAGTCAGCACCCCTTGCCGCCAACCTTTGCTTCTATGTTGAAGGCCTTCTTGGTCACTATGCTCCTGCTTTCTTCGGTATTTGCTCTTCCGGCCTCCCATGTGAATTTAATCTTCCGAGCCTCCCATGTGAATTTAATCTTCCGAGCCTCCCATGTGAATTTAATCTTCCGAGCCTCCCATGTGAATTTAATCTTCCGAGCCTCCCATGTGAATTTAATCTTCCGAGCCTCCCATGTGAATTTAATCTTCCGAGCCTCTGCATGCTTCCTAGTAAACCTTTTTACACTCTAAAGCTTTTCTCCCTTTGTTTTTTCTTTGCTTCTTGAATATTTCCATTTTGCATTTTTGGGGGAGAGCGGTAGAGGGCTTATACACATGCATTCCGATCATGGGATAATACATACAACACATAACCATATCAAATCAATGGATAGGTCATGACATGCTAGATCACGCTCTTCATTTTCCATTTGTAATCTCACAATGTTTTTAACACCTTGTACTTTTCCTTTCTAGATGAATGAATGTCATCTTGTTGGATGAATGGGTGTTTGCATCTTGAGTAGACACCCTCCAATGATAAACTATCTTTCATCATTCCAAAGACGGACCGGCCAACTCAATACACTCTCCGAGCAGTGACACCATGAAGATTGTCACTATGTGGACGAATATATTGAAGAATCAAAAGCTTTACAACCAATATTTATTACCATATAAAAATCATTTAGTTAGTCAACTATAGTTGCTACAATATGACACCTATCATGGCATCAATTTTAGCTAAAGAAACCATACTGAGGTATTTGCCACCTTGTACAACACACCCTTGTTAATCCTTAAAAAACCAAGTGTTTCTTTAAGGGCTAATTGAGATTTGGATAGGTTCCTAAACATCTGATTTTGAAAATTATCTATTGAGATTTTTATTATGACAAAAATTCTTATTCAACTTATATGATTAAAAAGCTTTGTTGTGGTCATTTAGTTTTATTTGTTGGGTAAACAAAGAAAAAGTCATGGTGCTTCAAACATCAAAAGTTGATTTTTGGGGCAACTTGGCAAGGTAGTATGAAGCTGAGTAATTTTACAAAGTGAACAGAGCAATTTTTTGAGGCGTGCAATAGTGAAGGAAAGTTCAAGGCAACTCTCATTGATTTAATAAAAAAAGATGCATAAATATCAATGATTTCTTTTTAATCCCCCCTTCCATGTTAGAACTAGGCATGCCAATTTTTATCTATTGTATGGATTTGATTCAAATGAAAAACAAAATTGCTATGCAAAAAAAATGGCCTTTTATTATATGTCTAGATATTGCAAGAATGTTTTCCTTATAGTAAAACTCTAGATTACCCGTGAATTTTGGCATGCAATGACTTGACTTAAGGTAGAATATAGTTTCATAAAATTTATGCAATGTGTAGCAGAAAGTTATGCCATTGTTTTCACTTGAAGTACAACGACCTTGTCCATTCAGGACAAAAAAATAATTATACAAGCCAATGCTTGGCAACCAACTATTAATGGCAAATAGTCTTGTAAGCTTTCTCATCCAAGGAAAAGATTTGTTTTTCAGTTGGCAACAATCTAAATTGAAGATGACAATTGTCAAGGTGATTGTAACATGTCTTATGCTAAAATAATCCATGATTTGATGTGGCTTAGCTTTAGAAATAAGTGACACTTAGACTAACATTCAGTTATTTTTTGCAGCTTTAAGGATTTATTGAAAACTATCAATTATACTTGAAGGATAAGTACTCCTACAATCTCATACCGTTGATTAATGCATGCTTTTGTTTCTTATTTCTTATGGTGCTGCAATTCCACTTCATCGTCATGTTTTTCTCCTCCAATCTTTTCATTGCCATTCTCAATGTAATGAAAATCTTCTCCACATTACACATCAACAAGTAAAATTGTTTGTATTACATAATGTAATATGGTTGATATACACTATAAAAATTGGTATTTACTTTCTACAACACTAAATGCCTAGTTTACATATGATGTTGTGGTTCATAATTAGATTTGAGAACATTGAACATCATCCTTAGTGTAGTAATTTCCACCATATCCACTACAACTTACTTTTTGCTAGGACTACGACAATCTTAGTCAAAAACAATTTGATATTAGTCATGGTGGACTTTAAGTGGTTCCCGACAAAAGATCTTAGGACGGTGATGCTTGTAGCAATCAATGCGGATAAAGTGTGGTGGTTATGAACCTAACAATGTCCATCGTTCATAGATATTTGCGGACAAAATCTCAAATGCCAAAGTTTGTGGAATGCCGCCAAAGGTTTCCATAAGCATGGCATGGCCAAAGGATGCATGCATGTCGTATTACAAGTGTGCTTGAATAACACGCTGATTGGGTGTGCCTCACAACCTTCACCTAACATAGGCTTTCGAAAAGATCAAAGTGACGACCACCTCACAACCCATTGCTTGAACCATCGTCACCGTGGCTTTCACTGTAGTACACGATAATCTATGGGCTTGGAAAATTTCACAAGTCGGTGATATTGGGAAAAGGTTAAAGCTGCTGTTTTTCAGTTTGTTCGTACATTTTATTGGAAGTAGCCCACTTGGTACATTGGTAACGTACTTCCCATGTTATTGGAAGTGACCCACTTGGTACATACATACAGTACGGATGGGGAGTACAGTATGATGCAGTGGGCGTACGAACAATGTATTGGACTTATGTGATGTAACGTACTTTGTTGTTTTGTAGTGGACGTATTATACTATGTTTTAGGAAAAGTCCATGAATGCGTTTTGAGTACGGAGATGTTTGTGGTCCATGAAACGTTTCGCGTAGGAATTAGATTAACCCTTAAATGTCAGAAGGTGCCATTGGCGGCCATAGTATTCTACAGGTATTATGATGTATTTGAACATGATGTAGTTGAGATTTTGACATGGCCTCCAAATGAAAGATGTTAGTTGAAGAATTTTTCAATCTGAGGGTGTAAGTCTTGCTAAATTTAAATACATTCCTGGTATTCTACAAAGTGAAATACAATCCCCTATGTACGGTTTCCGGGTGACAATTTAAGGTTAATTCCTAAAGTTTCTTGATTGTTTCACATCAAAAACACTTCAAAGTTGTACCCATTCTAGTGGAAAATGGAAATAAAAAGTTTGATTTCAATTCTTAACCATAGCATCTTGAACTAAATCACAAGTACAGTCAAACAGAGGGGGAAGTAGTTCCATACTACTAATTCCTTGTCTGGTGGGCATGGTCTTAGTGGTGGAACGAACAGACACTTTATTCACGCCGGCCCCTTCTGGGACCGGCGTTCTTTTTTTTCTTTTACAGTCAAACAACAATTTAAACAACTTTGATTTCAATTCTTAACCATAGCATCTTCAACTAAACAACGAGCTCATATACGTTAACCACATGAATCTAATGATTACAGTGTTTAAGTTGAAGTAAGTTATTGATCGTTATTTATTTCTAATATAAATTTGATTTGATACCCTCCATCGAGAAGATGAGTAGAGTTTTGACTTCTTTGTTGTCAAATGTTTGCATTACATAAGGTCTATAATTTATACCATCATGTTGTACACATCTTCCTTTAGTCAAATTTATGATTTGCTATTAGATGTACAACATTCTTTGGAATGAATTTGTACTCACTTCATGCTTTTAATTTTTTTCCTCATTCAAAGTTGGAATCGAGGAGTGAATTATTGCCACTTTGCACTAATTACAAGTTTGAGAGAATAAAGTCCTATAGAATTTTCAAGCGGTAGAGGCGACACTAATAATAGGAATTAAATTTGTCGATGGTTTGTATGAATAATTTAGGAAGCCAATGTATCATGTATTACATACTATTAAAAATTTGCAAATCTATTAGTGTCGATGAAACTAGAAAAACCTCCATCTTATTGAAGGTGGCAAATTCAAGGTATAGTAATTACGGTATTGTTTGCATGATTTGATACCTAGCTTACGTCATCTTATGATTTCTTATCTTATGCTGAACACAAGGAATAATTTGATAGGTCTACAATTCTAAACTCTATTTGGTAAGGCGCTTGGCTTTCTTCCCCCTTTTCTAATTCATTCCACCACTAATTCATTTTAGTACAACTTGTAATTTCAAACCCCAAAAGAATCATGACTATGTTTTACCAAAACCGACCCAAAAATATCTCTTTAAGATGAGATATTATGTGACTAATTTAGTCAACTTTTCTGACCATTTCAATACTACAAAACAACACTTAGAGAATTGTGACCACGCCAATTTTAAATTTGGGAAGGTGCAATAAAAATGTATGTTTTCTTCCTTAGCACAAACTAGGTCATTGTACTTCAAAAACCACTATAAGTAATGTAGGAGTTTAGGATATGGAAAAGGTCTAGTAATGACTACAAATATAAAATACTACCATTTCTTTAGTGCCCATAAGTTATAACACTTTTGATAATATCTATTTAATGAAATTGCAAGAACCTCTAAACCTACAGCCAATTTATGTAGTTTTGGTCACTAAAAATAGTTCGACTTGAGCCAAAAATTCATGACATTTTATTTGTTAGTGCAAGATTCTTATTACTGCAGCTATCATTAAAACGTTAAACTTGTTGGAAAGTTTCGTAGAATTACGCTTTCATCCTGCAGCGGAACAATTTTCACTTAGTATTGAGTGAAACACTTTTGTTTGACATTATACTAGAAAAGTGCCGATACTAGAGTGGTCAAAACAGCCCCATTTGAACAGGAGTAGGAAACCTACGCACCCCAGCCTTACCGATCCGGATCAGGCTATCCATTGCATCACTGAAGTAGGAGGATTTTATAATAGGATCTGAATGTTGAGAAAACTAGACAGACAGGAATGAACTCATGGAATCAAGTCATGTCTACAGCACTAAGGAATAATACTAGAACTATACTAAATCCTAGCAAAACCAAGGGACTGGCGTTTGCAGTTATCTTTGAATTACAGTTGTTTGTCGAGGGGAAGAGCTTCCTTCTGTTCCTGCAGCTAGCGCCTGAAAGCTTGGCCGGGATAATTCTCAGCATCTCTATTTTTCTTCACAACGGAGAAAAGAAACTAAACGCTTGAAAGAAAATCTTGCTCAGATCAGACCGTTTCTCATGCTCATTATAATCATACAATCTGGAGTCATCACCTTGTATACAAACCGGTTTCCTCGGTACAAACCAGGCTTGTTCAGTCAGCTGATACCTTTTAATCTTGTTCGCTGGAATAGGAGGGAGATCTGAAGCAATGAAACTAAAGGACCTCGGATCCGTCAAGCACCATCCAGCTAAATCAGTCGCGCCTTCGCCTGCAGCTTTCTACCATCTTCGTGCAAACACACACACACACCATGAAAATTTTCACTTCATTCTGAATGGTGCCGTACAATTTATGAGGTGCCATGCAGCAGTGGACACCTCAAGAAGGCTGTAGCTCTACATTCCTTCCTTTAATCAATTTGGATGGAATCCGGCAAGCGGACTTTCTGATATCTTTGTAATTTGCTGGTATCTTTCTGATACCATTCTGATATCTTTCACAGTGCTCAGTATGAATCCAGATCAGTCCAGTTCCGCTAACGAGACCAGCTTTTCCGACCCTAATTTCACCCCTCCGGAGATGCACACACTGTCCGCCAGACAAACTAGTTACTAGTGAGTCTTGGGCGTATATATACACACAACAACCACCGCTTCTCTTCATTTGCGAGCAATTCTTTCTTCTGTCTGTGTTTCAGAGCGATGTGCTTGAGAGCTGCTAAGAGTTGTAGATGAGTGTTAGATCCCTCCTTTCTGTGTGTCATTGCTGGCGTTTACGGCGGAGTTGCTCTATGGTGCGATTGTTTGCATGTTCCTGCACATCGAAAGACTACCAAGCGCGGCAATCCGGACGTGATTCGTATTGCAACCTATTGTATCTCTGTCAAGGTTTGTAGCTGGTTCTTGTTATACATTGGGGGTGTTCAGGTTGCGGTTACCATCATAGTGCTCGTTTAACTTGTAAGAGGAGAGTATGCGACTTGTTTGGTATACGAGAGTTCTTCTTTCCATATTTCGCATTGTTACTCTATCATAGTTTGGATTCCATAGTTTTGGGTCTTGCATCTCATACAGAAGGTAACGTTGTTTGCAAATCAGAAATATAACATTGTCAAAACCTTCTTGTTGTTCACGTGGGCTAGAAGAAGTTTTTAATTCTTGTGTTCCTCGTGTTACTGTCTTAATGCAGCTTTCGTTTTACAGCTTTTGGTGAATTGAAAATGGAAGACGATTCACTTAACGAGTATGCGGACTTCCTGGAAGGTTTGAATGCCAATGTTAAAACTGCATATTCAAATACTCCCTGTGCTAATCACTTTTTTTCTGCTTTTCTCTGCTTTTCATTGTCTGCAAACAGTCCTCTTCCTTTCGGTTGACAGACACACCATGTTTGTCTTCAGGTCATTTAAATTTAGCTCTTACGGATGACCATTCTCTCAACAAATATGCGGAGTTCCTTGAAGGTTCGTAAGTCAATGTTGAAACTGCATATTCGACAAGTTCTCCCTGTGCTAATCACTGTTTCTCTGCTTTTCTCTGCTATTCTAAGTCTGCAAACAGTCCTCTTCCTTTCGGAAGGTTGACAGACAACCATGTTTGTCTTCATGTCATTTGGATGCACCTGTTCAGGATGACCATTCTCTCGACGAATATGCAGAGTTCCTTGAAGGTTCGTACGTCAATGATGAAACTGCATATTCAAGTCCTGTGCTGATCATTGTTTCTCTGCTTTACTCTGCTTTTCATAGTCTGCAAACAGTCCTCTTCCTTTCTTAACCATGTTTGTCTTCAGGTCATTTAGATTCACCAATTGAGGGGTTGCTGTTACCGTCGAATGACCAGGGCACTGAGGATACGCAGTTCCATTTGAATCCCCAAGACTCTTTGGCCGTAAATGGTGCGGGAAACATTGCACCATCCTCTTCCGGGACCTCAAGAACGTGGCCAGTCGTTGCGCCTGGCAAATCCATTGGCGTAACGAAACCGAAATTATTAACTACCGAAACGTAGGAAGCGCACATCTGGAGGAGTGATGTGGACATACATAGAAGAAACAAGAGAAAGAATGGCTCGCAGCACTTTCTGGGGAGCTACATCACGGAGGACGCCGCCAAGTGGGTGCACGACTTGGCGGCAATCACTTTGAACAGCCGCGTCAGCAAGTATGGCTTGCTGTACTCCCTGAACTATCCCTATGAATATTACGTCAAATTCCTCGCCGAGCACCCGGGCATAACGTGCGAGGAGATGTTGGAGCTAATGAAGCGAAGTTTTGGGAAGTTTGCCAGAGGCGCGTGCCAGATGAAGGGTGTGAGGCTCATGAAGACCGGGTTACGACCCAAGTTCACCGCTGTAATTAGCCGGACGCGGGGGTTAGTGAAGAAGCTTTCCATGACTGTGGGGCATTTCGCAACGGAAAAGGAAGCCGGGCGGGAGTACAACCGGGCGTTCCTGTTTCTGGAGGGCAAGGACGATCTAGGTTGCGTGAGTCCCAACTTCCCCGCCGCCAACTACTCACAGGCCAAAGTAGACGAGACGGGGCGGAAGCTATGTGAGCGCTATCCCGAGATCAAGAATTTGAAACGGAAGCGCTGATCTATTCATTACCTAAAGTTGACGCCCATTGGTCTGTGGCGTGCACCTGCATGCGATTTGATCAAGTCCCATGGAACTGGTCCGATCAAGGATGTGGCCTGGATCAGAAGTTTAATCTTGTTGTCGTCATGTTATGTAATGAACCAAAACTTCTATAAGAAATGCTGAACGTGGCTGGGAGACGGAAGTGATCTGGTGAACTGGGATTCCTGGGAGAACCTGTGGATTCAGAGGAAAAAGTGCTGATCCGAATGGGGAAGAGAGCTACCCCAATCGAGTGGTGAACATTAAGGTACTACTTGTCAATGAGGTCGTCCACGCACAGTGTTCGATCGTGACCGTGTGTGGCGACAAAAAGCTTTGAGAAGTGGAAGTTGGACTTGTGTAGTTTTATGATACTTGTAGCCATTCGGGATGTGTAGATTCGGTATGTAATATTGCTAGGCCGCAGTTCGTTTTCTGCCGTCCGGAAGCTGAAGCTGGATGATGATGAAGTCTCCCTTGATGCTAGAGACTCGTGAGCTCCACTGGAGTCTGAGCGCTCATTGCGCCAGCTGATGGGGGCACAATGTGCAGCTTCAGTTACAATATTAGTGCAGGTTGGGACCATTGTTTGTGGGAATCTGTAGTATAGTGCTTGAATGAGTAACTCGTTGGTGTCCGTGAACGTTTTGTGGAGTAGTGTTGATCTCACTTCGTACTACGTAGAGTAGAAAACCTGGGTGAGCGTGCTGTCAAACATCATTCATGTGGTTTTATAATAGTATTATTGTGTACTACCCTTTTTACATGCTTATGGAAACTTGGAGTTTATTGATTATTCTTAAACCTACACTAAAGATGACATTTAGTGTATCCACACTAAATGATTAATAATTGTTATCAGTTTTTCTCTTGTCTATGTCTCCAATGATCCGCCTCTTTGAGAAGTGTAGGTAGTTGTATTGTCGGTCAAAATCTTCATCAAACCGTGTCAAAAAATATCACCATGGAATTTGTATTGTTATTGATGCTCGATGTGGTAGTATTGGATGGTAGACACCATGTCAAAAAAATCCAAATTGTTGTATGTTTTGTACTTTTCAACATGACATACTCTGCAAGATGAAATTAGTCCCTCTACCCTTTCCATTTCACGTTACGATTCTCGATTTTATACACTTTTGAATGGTTCATAGAATTTTGAATTTTAGAGTTTTCATAGGGTTGAGGCTCAAAATTGCTCTGTCCATATCTTAGCTGCTGGGTACTCTACATCCAAACCAGCACAATTGACACCTTTATAAGAGTTAGTAATGCCATACTGATCATATTGCCAATCTATGAAATTTTGGCCACTAAAATTAGTTTGACTGATTCCAATAGTGCAAGATTCTAATTATTGCAACTCCTTCACTAATTGGTATTGGTTGCTAGAACCAATATCTACATCAGTGTGCTATCATTGAAGCGTTTAGCAATTCCTCTTGCATGCTCACGTTGGCTTCATGCGGTTGATCATGTAGATGGAACTTGTTAGATGTCACACTTCACTGCCATCAGCTTGCAAACTTCTTTGTTTCATAGAGAATCTGTTGATCACATAACACTTGCCAAGTCAAGAGCCGCATAACATTCCATTAGCAATTGGCCATTGCTGATGACAAAACATTTCTCTAATAAGAGTTTACAGTTATGACACCTCATTAATGTCAATCAAGGAACATTCTCTCTGTAAAACTGAACCGGAACTTGGGAATTCCAGAACCTGCATCTCAGCACTGGCATGTGTCTTTCATCACTATCAATACGAGTCACAGCGCAGGCATGTATCTTTTAAAGAATGATATAGAACCCGTACCTTTTAGTATAATTTCGTAGACTTGCTTCTTTTCTTTGTCTTTCATCCTGCAGCGGAAATTGTTTCACCGAGTATTGAGTGAAGAAGGGCCTCCAGGGCTACAGCAGTTGAAGTCTAGTAATGAAATTGCATAGCACTAAATTTGTGTACATACAACGAGCATGGACATGGGTGAAGTATTGTAAAGGGGCTGTTTTTGACTCTCTAAATTCGACACTTTTACACTACGTACAAGCATAGGACACTTTCGTTGGACATTGTTATTACGAAAAGAGTGCCGATATTAGAGTGTCTAAAACAGCCCCATTTGTACCAGTGGAGGAAACCTACCCATCCCAGCCTTACAGATCTGCACCAGGCTATCCATTGCATCACTAAAGCAGGAGAACTAGATCTGAATCTTGAGAAAATTCTTGAGAGAGCTATAAATTCCTACAACAGACATGAATGAACTCAAGGAATCAAGTCAAGTGTAAAACAACAGGGGGGAATTCTAGAATATTCCTCGCAAAACTTCGTGACTCAAAATCTGTAGCGATATAAAGCTGAATCTGTGCCCATAGTCAACCACTCATGGATGGTTTTCATTAGACATAGAGGACTGTAAACATTCATGCTGGCGATTGCACTTATCTTTGTATTGTTGTTTTTTGAGGCGAAGAGCTTTCTTTTGTTCCCGTAGCGCCTGAAGCTTAGCCTGCGAAATCCTCTGCATCTCTTCGTGTTTCTTCACAACGGAGAGAAGAAACTGGAGGCTGGTAAGCAAGTCCTTAAGATCGGACCGTTTCCCATGCTCATTGTAATTATACAGCTTGGACTCTGTCGTAGTCCGAATTTTTGGTTTTCAGTTGTTTATCTAGAAAACGGAACGGAAACTATCGATTAGTATGTAGGTTTTGTCTAGAAACAGCAGAGGACGGAAAATTAGAAAAGACATTTAAATAGTGGAGTAGTTCGAACGAATCCAATCCTAGTGGTGACACCCAGGAACCGGATTGGAATCGGATCCTTGGCCGGAAGTAGCAGTGGACCGGATTGGGGTTAGTGGACCGGATTAGGGTTAGACCGGATTGGTGGGACCGGACCGGTAAACGTCATCATGACGGCTTTTAGGTCAGGAGAGACTATAAAAGGCCAGCACCTCCTCAGTCGCACTCCTTTTTCCAAACTCCGTTTGGTGAGAGTGTTTTGTCGCGCTCCTCGTGTTTCGGCGCTGTGTGAGTGTTCGCATGTGTGCGTGAGTGTGCGAGTGTTAGAGGTGTGTTGCAGGGTAGGTTTCCGGTTGCGTACCGATCGCTGTGCAGGATTCCGGTTGAGATCGGAGAGAGAACGTGAGAATGGGACGTGCGGCTAGGACTGTGTGAGGTAGAATCGGAAAGGACTGTCTTAGATCTAGTCTGTGTCCATGCCGCAGCTTAGGCGGAACAGACCAGGCCCATCCACGTCGTCGGCTCCGGTCAAACTCCGGAAGGTCGTTCCGGTTCTCCCTTCGACAGAGGAGGAGATGGAGATGCTCCGGTTGGATCTCAACCGGATGGGGTGCCAGGGTTTGCTCGACAAACCTTGGGGTTTGAAGGACGAGCGGATGGTGAAGGAGATCCAGGGGAAGTGAACGAACCAGTTCGACAACACGATCCGCTGTGTTCCACATCAATGGGCGGAAGAGATCTGGAGGGAGGTTTATAAGTTCCGGGCAGGAGGCCACGGAATGGCAAACTGGAAGGACGAGTACGTCAGGGGCAAGTTTCGAGGAGCGGTCAACCCCAAGGACGGATACGCGGTGGAAGACTGCATCGACGACCGGCACCGGAAACTATTGCAGTTTCTCATTCCGATCCTGCATCCAGAGAAGCCGACAAGGGTGACCATCACCCTCGGCAACACTATTTTCGGTGCCCTGAGCGGTGACCGGAAAGCGGACTGGGCCCGGATCATGTTCGATCTGGTGGCCCAGTTGGCGACGAGGGTCGGAAGGAGTAGGCCGACACCCGTGTGTCCCTACCTCTTCCACCTCTATGAGCAACACCAGCTCCTTTTAGACTCGGAAGAGAAGGAGTGGAAGGCCCAAGAAAATCTCCTGAAATACGGAGAATCAGAAACGGACGAGGAGGAAGAGGAAACCGGATCCGAGACCGAAGAAGAAGAAGAAGATGAAGAAGAGGCGGAGAGGCAGCCCAAGCGGCAAAAGACGACGTCTCCGACCGGAAGAGGATCTCCACTCGGTGATAAAACCGGAAAGGAGAAGACACCGGAAGGGGAGAAGGCAGGCTGTTCGAAGAAGGGACCGGTCGACCCGTTTGAGAAATTGGTGAAGATCCTCGTCAACATCCGCCTGGACTGGGAGGTGAAGAGAATCGCCCTAAACCAGATCGGAGAGTTGGTGCAGGCAACACCGGATAGCAAGTTGCCGGGGAAGGTAGCGGAGTGCATCACCAATCCGGTCGAGATCCGGAAGCAGGAAGCAGAGATCCGTCGACTTCAAGAGGAGGTCGACATGTTGAAGGCGGAAGTGGCCACCTTCAAGGAAGATATGGCCGCCACCCGGATAATGGCGGACGAGACGCAGAAGGTGGCGGAATCGGTGAAGGCGACTTTCGGTGAGACCGGAAGCGTGGCAGTCAGGGCCAGACTCTTCGATGAGAAGGTCTTCGAGGAGAAGAAACTATCCGGTACCCGGATAGTCCGGATCCTGACTGACTTCACTGAGCAGGTGGAGAAGAATTTGGTCTTAGCACGAGGAGCGGCGGACCGGATGGAGGAGTGTACACAGAAGCTGACCGGATCGATGAGGGTCCACCTATCGGACATCTCCATGCCGGAATCGTTTCCGGAAGTGCCAGACCCAAGGGAAGGAAAGGACCAGACTCCGCAGTCAAAGCCGAGTCAGCCTTCCCAGACCACGCCGATCAACATCGAAGACTCTCCCGGTTCTGACATGCCAAATCCAATGGCCGGAGAGCGGAACAGGAACTTGGAAGAAGTCTTCGAGCAATTGGAGGCGGAGCCCAAGAGTCCTTCGTTGGGGTGCGGGATAGCGATGTAGAATAAGTTAGGAAGGATAGGATAGGAACGGATCCGGATTAGTAATCCGATCCGGTAGTATTAGGAGGACCGGAAGTTAGGATCCGGATTTAGGTTGACTTTTAACGGCTCTTTTTGCCTTTTGTTATTTTTGGAAGTTCTCAAAGTGTATATAATTCAGTCCTTGTGCTGAGGACTGGGAGTCTTTCCTTCTACATTTTCTTTGTGTTTTCTCTTTGTACTTTCTTGTTGTACGTTCTCCCATGTTTTGGCAGAGTTGTGCGTGAGGGAGTTCGGAAAGCACGAGCGGATGCGTTGGGATTTCTCCCCTTGGTGTTTTCTTGGTTCTAAGTGCATGTGAGCGGATAGGATAGAGTTGGGAGTGAACTTTAGTGCCTCAGCGCGTCTAGAGTTTGAGATTCCGGGTGAGAAAGCTGTTGTTAGGCTAGGCGGATAGGGAGGGAGTCCTTAGTCGCGCTAGAACTCCTGGGTGAGAAATCCGGTTGAGTGTCCGATCTCCTGTGAGGTCTCACCATCTTAACAGTAAACAGAAGAATTCTAGTTGATGTTGGAATGGACGGGTGCACTTGTAACCGCCTTAGCTTCGCACGGAATAGGATGACATCAGGGTCGTTGTAGTATTGAGAGGATCGTACGGGGGGTCTTTGTGTGACCAGTGGACCGGATTGCAATCTGGATTGCTGTGAAGGACCAAACCGGATCCGTACTAGCCTAGGAAGGAAGAGATTTGGAAAGTGGGTCTTCAGCCACTATAAGTCACGGAAGGTGTGGTGGGCCTACCACTCTCAAAAGCAAGCGGCGAACCCTCTGATGGCTAAACAGAGGTAAAACCAAACCAGATAGGAGAGGAAATGGTTGTGAGTTGTCTAGAGCGGATTGGCCTAGACGGATACCCGGACCGGAAGAGATAGGGTCCTTGGGTTGTGTTGGATTCGATAACCGGAAGACTAGCTGGAATCAGAAGATAGAAAGAATCCGGTCCTTTATTTTCTGGGTGTTTGAATTTCCGGTCATAGAAGGAAGACCGGAAAAGATGGATATTATTATTGACTTGGCTTAGTTCGTTAATAAGGCTAGATACTTCACAGAATCTCGTGGGTTCGATCTTTAGAGTCACTTTGTTATGCTTTAGATTGGTTTTTGGGAGTATAACATGGGAATTGCTTATCCTGTGCTGCGACAGACTCACCACCTTGAGTACAAACCGGGCTCTCCGGAGCTAACTTGGGTTCCTGCGTACTAACCAGGCTTGATCCTTCACCTGAAATCTTTCTAACGTGACTTTCCGGAGTACTTGCAATGGGCAGTCTGCATATTTTTGAGTCGCCGTGGCTTTGTGACCCTTCTGATGACCCTACAATGCTGGAAAGCCGTTCATAGAACAGTCGCAGGTTTTCTATGGAACTCTGAACTCTATCAGCTAAGATCTGAGATTGGTTTTCCAAGTCATTGCTCTTATGGTCATGATGTGGGACGAACATGCACTCCGTGGTGTGCGGCAGAGCCTCCGAAATGCAATCGTCAGTCTCCGATGCCAACATCTCAGAGTAATTCATTGTCCAAGAAAAAATTTCTGAGTCAGGCTCACCGGGCAAGAAAGAATCCTGAATCCTTGGCGGTGTGAGCAACAACGATGTCGCGTGGTGGCCGGTCTCGACTTGGTCCGAACATTCATCCCTCTTCCTCTTGAAGCCGTTCAAGCGGTTTTCCTCCATCGCCTGAAGATTTCCACTCAAAATAACCACTCAGTCCTGAGATTCCCCGCTCTTGAAGCCTCCTTCCTGCCCAAAACCTTCCAGATCCCAGCGGCCTGGTTGATAACACCTGCCACCCTGCAAGAAGTCATTTGAATCCGACCCTCCTAAACACGGACCGCTACTGCCGGCGTCGAAGCCAAACGACACGATGGTTAGAGCGACTAAAATCAATGAAGCAGGAAAGCTATTCAAAGCAGCTTGTAAATCACGATCCAACGTCCGTTTCCACAAGTCGATTTCCTACGATTCGCAAGAAGTACTCACAGAACAACAGAAGGCGGTGGCCGTTCGAGACGCTCACCACACTGAAGGAATGAGGGGCAAGGTCTCACTAGCGTTCACTATCAAGAATTCGACCGCTAACAGGCTTACTGTATAAATGCAGGCTTGACTCCGTCAAATCACGAAATCACGGCGCGAAATTGGGCGAGAATTGCTCTCTCTATTCCCGTGCCAGTGGGACCGGGATGATATGTCTTTCGCCCTCTAGCCTTAAGCCAAGGATGAAAATTCTATCCCGGGGGGCAGGTGGGGGGCACCGGCATCTGGCAAGTCCCACAGAATCCCGACCGGCGATCATTTAATCCATGCCTCCAGTAAACATGGACATACGGGGGCCAAGCGGGGCGACATTGCACCCACCGAATTCACCATCCCGTCAAAAAATGAAGTGATTCTTCAGAGCTTGTCTGATGATTCACCGCTGCCGAGATGGAGAAAGTGCGCAATTCTCTTGGCGGTAGGGGCATAGCTAGGCCACTGTAAATTCTTGTGGTGGTGGCGGCGGTAGTGGCCATGGCAAATGATGGTGGTGGCGGTGGTGGCATACGTCCTGCTTCTCCCGGTTTTTGTCTGTATACTCACCCAGGATGTGCGCGCTCCCCGGTGAAGTGTCGCCCCAGGCTCGCTTGGACCATCTGGTTACGCTGCAAATTGGATATCCAGACGTGAGATTTTTCCGCGGCGAGATCTGGCTGCTTGAGTGAATGATATTACGTGGCCGTCTTGGATGCAGTCGCGAAAGATTCCCTCTGGGATGCCGGAACCCGAGTTTTTCCCGTACGGTTGTTAGGGCCACATGGAGCGATCAGATAATCCACCCGGTCCAGTGATCTCCTATAACATCCGGCCTGCGGTCATCACCCTTTGTACCGACAGGAAACCCAGAGTCGTAGAGCAACAGTACCTAGAGGAGATCATAAGATGAACAGGCTAGTCCAAGAGGTCCATACTTTATTCCGAGCATCAGCGCCACCACCTCCTGCACAATAGATAGTCCTCTTCCTCTCTATAGATACAGTATGAGTTCGACTTTCCTTTCCTGAGCGAAGTACGGACGCGCAGTCGATCTCTTTCTCGCTACAGGTCCTTAGCCGTTCGTAAATTCTTCCACAGATCCTCCACAACACGTACCTGTCCATTCTTCACAATCCGTACCTGTCCATTCTCTGTCCTAGCTCATAACCAATGATGTCGGATCCTGATCAGGCCGCCTCCTCTGCGAGCTACTTGTTTGAGTCGTTGCTTGGTGACGACGGGAGCCAACAGTACGACTCTCCGACGTTAGAGTACATGAGCGGCTGTGGGTTGCCGGGGAAGACTCGGTGGACCGACTGGAGCTGCGACTTTGACGCTCTGGCGACGGAAGTCAGTGCTGGAAATGCAGTCACTTCGCCGTCTGACGATTCCGAGGGGGTCAAAATGGAAGGTTGGATGGGAGATTACGACGACAGACAGCCGCAGCAGGCGCGGAAGAAGAGAAAAGTTTGTATGGACGCAATCACTCCGTCAGGTGGAGCAGTCGTGTCGAGGGAGCGGCAGCGAGGGAAGAACTGGGAGAAGACGGAGGAGGACATCCTGGTGGAGTCGAAGCGCAAGGAGATGGACTGGAAGTCGATCTCGGAGGTCTTGAAGGAGCACGGGTTCATCCGCAACCACAAGCATTGCGCCGACAAGTGGTATGTGCTGCGGAAGCACTATCTAGAGATCCACCAGTGGATGGCGGACCATCCAGGCGTGCAGTACTGGGACCGCAGCGACGGCGAGCGCATCCGCTCCGTGCCACCCTCCTTCTGCCAGAAGTGGTACAACATCTTCGATGCGGCCGAGAAGAGCGAGGGCCGCAAGAAGGTGACCTCTTTGAATCAGCGCCGGATCAAGTCCGATCACTTCGCAGGAACTGTTCACCCTCTCGCCATGGCTAACTGTTACACCCCGTCGGGGTCTAAGTGTGGGAGCTTTGGGTCGCAGCCCAGCTGCTCGCTGTCAGATGGTTTGCAACAACAGCAGTTGATCTGTAACTCTAGAGATGCGGCATACAAGGTTGATTATGAAGGTGAAGCAGGTTTCGTGGTGCTAGCAGGAGCATATCACTCGAACGTTGATGGATCGTCTTTACCGAAACTGAACATTCAAATGCTGGTGACGGAGATCCATACCCTGAGCAACGCGCTCCTGGCCAAGTTCGAGGCGGAGCAGAAGGAACGGGAACGCAACTATGATATCAAGCAGAGGAAGCTAGAGCTCAAGCGGGAGCGCTTCGACTACAAGCGTCAGCGCGACGAGGAGAAGCGGAGAACGGTAGCGCAATGCCTCAACGTCGCCGTCAAAGCCTACGACTGACTAACGAGTAATTCAAAGGTACATTTACAGTAGTTCCTTTTCCAAATTGACATTTCCAGGGCTCCCAATTTAATTGCAAGGTAGTGTTGTTTATCATGTGTACTCTTTATCAGATGGCCCCCTTAGATCTAGCTCTAGAATAATTTTTGAGTGGAGACTCTAGAAACAATTCAATTCGGTGCTTTCAAGCTGGTACTGATTCTGCGATTCTGGTCGATCTGTGCAGCTCTCAATTTTAAACATATGGAGAAATGTCAACTAAATTGGCAAAGAATTAGGAGCATCATTGTACAGACCATCTTTGTAGACCACTCAACCCCAGAGCAAAGTTTTCCAGCATATCGACGCCTTAGAATTACCTTGATTGGATAGCACTAGATCAGAAGACAGATGTCAGAGATGATGTTGTTCTAGCCATCCAGATATTCTACTTTGAATCCTTGATATACTGCAGCACCACCTCAACCAACGAGGGTCCTTGCAATTGACGTCGGACCAATTGTAGTCTATGTCAATTTTGGGGTCCCATGCAACACACATAATCATGTGAGAATCAGTCCTTCGAATTCATATCTTGTCCAAATTAATTTTAAATGCCAAAGGCGATTGTACACTGGATGTGGAGTATGGTGGTGAAATTCGCTGAGTGTGGTGGTATTGCACAACATTTGACTGTATATAAATTAGTTCCATACTTTCTTGTAGAAAAAGCGGCGCATAGGGAAGAAAGTTCATTGCTAGTCTGCAGTCTATTTAGGAACGAAGTTATATACTTTTCTTCGTATGCGAACTGCGTGCTTCCCACGGCCAAGCATGGCGTCACAGGAAGTCACAAATATTTAAAGTATTGAATGCGCGCAAATGGCCAGAAGGAGCCAACTCGGTGGTCATGGCTTCTTGAATTCGACTACTTTTATAGTATATGTTCAGTGAGTTTCTTGAGTCTCAAAAAGAGCAATGTCCCGCCCGACTTTTAAAACAACTGGGATCACCACTTTAGTTACAGGCGAGCTTTTACAAGTTCACAGTAAAAATGACCAATAATATTCTTATGCACTGCAGCACTTGGGTTTGCACAGATCGTCGCACAAGCAAACGAAATCCCTCAAGCCGTCGACTGAGGACGCGTTTCTCGCTGCCGCCTCCTTCAAAGCCTGGATGTTGGATCGCAATGTTTCTCCTTCCTGCTGCTGCATCACGAGCCTCACCACTCTCTCAATCTCTGCTCTTGTGACTATCTTCTCGTTCCACTTGAACTCCACCGCAATCTTTGCTACATCCACGAGGTATCTGTAATGACACGGCGAGGCTAGGCGATCAGAACTTTGGGGTTTTAGTTGCACATTTACAAGATTCACGTTCTGCAACAGTCATAACTCCATATTTAAACATCTCTGGTTCACACTGGTGACGTTGTAGTTTTGAACCCAGTCATGTGCTGAAGTTTCACTTCACCCAAGAAATACCTCGGTAAAACAAACCTAGTGATACTTTCTGAAGACTGTAGTGACACTCGATGCATGGTCGACACATGAGTAGTTGGAAAGTCTTTTAGCTGCAATGGATGCAACTTAGGATCAATCCAGGCTTCAGAGCAGTCACAGCAAATATGAGACATTACCTGGCGTTCATTTTCTGCTCCGCGCGAATCGGCCACGTCAGAATTGGTAGTCCCACCGCTATGCTCTCGAGAACGGAGTTCCACCCGCAGTGCGACAGGAACGCGCCCACGCCCGGGTGCTGCAGGATTCGCATCTGTGGCGCCCACTGGCTCACCACCATCCCCCTTCTCTGGATCCGTTTCTCAAACCCTGCCATGCCCAAATCAAAGCTAGTTACAAGGCTTTGCACTTGACATCTAAAAGAAACACTACCCTAATTAATTACCATACGGACTTGTAAACATTGTGAAAAACTTCAATTATTGGGCATAGACCTTCTAGCTCATACGTTCGTGGTTCTTAGCATAAGGTAAGCGTTCAACTGAAATTCATCTCTTGCCATTGTTCCTAGCATATAATGATCAGGTTCGTGCTAGAAACCCCAACATACCAAAACTAAAAAAACGTACGCTGTTCGAATGTCTAAAATGATTGCCCTTGATTTCCTTCCCAGTCTAGCAATAAGGAAGTCAACAGAGGTTCTTCTTCAAACATATCACTTTTTATCTAGATTTATATGATTTATGCATTAATGTGAGTGAGGATGTGTGATGTGATGAAGTTCCAGGGGAAATGACCGTGAGACCGGCAAACATGATACCTGGAGGCAGGAGCTGGCTGAGAGTTGGCTTGCTGGGGTCCATTGGATTGGGGCCTTGCGTCCACAGAAACGGTTGCCCGGAGGCCTCCAGGCCTAGAGCGATCTCCTCAATGCACTGGTCACTCAGGTCCAGCATCCCAAGGGTCCCGAAGCACACGAACAGCACCGACTTGCGCGGCTGCAAGTCCAGAAACCCTAAAACCTTCTCGTCAAGCTCCTCCTCAATTCCGCCAGTCACGCCGAAGGCATCCGAGGACAGTAGGGGGCCGACGGCGATGGCCTTAGGAGTCGCGCTGGTGAGGTGCAGGTCATCCAGCGCGGCGAAGACGTCGTCCTCAAGCTCGTGGAACGTGTTCACGAGCACGATGGGCGCTTCCGTGGCTCGACGCGATATTTGCAGAAAATTCTCGTAGGCTGTGGGGATGAACGAGCCCGGATGTAGATCCGACGGCAGCTCGGACGTGGGTAACGGCACCTTCAGGCCCGGGATCTCCAAGGGCTTCTCTTGGTTCGTCTCTGTCAGCGGCAACCTCCCTTCTGCAAGCAACGTCGGCACCTACATCGATTCCACCAATCTAATGTCATTTGCTGCATAAGAAAATTGCTCTCAAACTCTACCTGCCTGGAAGACTCTCACAGCGAACACAGCTATGACACACATTGAGTTGGCAACAACTTCCAGCTATGCTTATCTCATCCGCATTAAACATTGATGGAAGACTCTCACAATGACGGCTATGGCGCACATCGTTGACATGTGAGAACAGTTGGGTCAGCACCTGTGAGTCAGTTCCGCTCACTTACATGGAGCATGAGCGACAAGTTGGTGGCCGACTGCATGTGCAGGACAATCCTCGGAATGTTGAATTTCACGGCGAGGGCCTGCGTCCACACCATGAGCATGTCGGAGACGATGCAGCAAGGCGCAGGGGCCTGCGACATCAGGGCGGCGACTGCCTCGCCAAATGCTGCGACGAGCTGCGCCACCAACGCTTCCCGGAACGTCGCAACGAAGAATTCCCTCACCCCCCGATGCGAGAATCCATCCTTCACCTCCACAATCTCGATGCCCTCCCTCTAAATTAACCCAATATGGGGCATGAACAGCTTGTGCGTGTAGAACGTGGGGACCAGCCCCTCCGCCACCATAAACGTCACGCGCAGCCCGAGGTGCGCGAACCGCGATGCGAGGTAGAAGAACGGAATGCAGTGGCCACCCATTGGCGTGGGCACCAGAATCACATGCGCACACCCCGCACTGCTCCCCATCCTTCTCCACTCAACTACACAACGTGACCAAATTCCACACACCCCTCGAGACCTTACTTCACTTAGTGCATACTATTCTGCATTTTGGAAATATCTAGACGATGGTGACATCTTCCACACGAGCAGCAGCAGAGTACTGACGTAAACCAGCCCTGACGTTGTCAGTTGTTGAAAGGACTGATGTGTATGAGGTACAATTCAAACAAGATGAGAAGATACAACTCCAGTCGAGGCCGGAGCACACTGGACACAGGAGTCATGTGAATTGCACAAGGGCCAGGTGTGGAGCAGCAATTGTGGTCACAGAACGTTGCGTCCGATCCTTTCCCTTCTCGTGATGCTGATGCTGCCTTGATGACGCATTTGATGACGCATTTGTCAGGATGACTTCTCTAAACTTCTCTTGTCACGTGCATTTACATCGAATCGATAGACTTGGACGAAATCTATCTCTTTGTTAGTCTTTCTATTTAAAACATATTCTATCTCTATGTCTTTATCCGAAAGTTAGCTTCCATAATCATCTATTGAGTTTCTATGTTTACACGTACTAGTATACTTTCTCATTGTACCCAACAAGGCAAAGTAGAATTTTTCTTTCTTTCTCTATCCCGTCACCGTCTGAAGCCTCATCCTCGTCTCTAAACCTGAGCTCCCCTCTACATCTTCTCCCTTGGAAATAATTGTTCTCCAAGGGTTCAACTACATAATAACTCTACTCCTATAGCACAATATTAGGGGTATTTGAGTTTGGGGGACTATTTGAGTTTCAATTGAGTCCTTCAATCTCAACTTTTGGCATGATTTTTAAGATTTTTTTATTAAATGGGCAACTTTTTAGTAGCTTTATGTTGACATAATTTTTGTAGGATTATGACTTACGACAAATTTCGATACTGACTCATTGTCTTTAACGGAGTAACGTAATAAAAACTAAAATAACAAAAAGGAAAATCTTGTCCTTTTCTGAAGAAGGGGATGTAAAATTAACATAAACCATAGATACTACATTTTCTACAAAAATTGAAACCACTACAAACCAAAATCCAAACAAAAGAAGGAATCAAAATTATCAAACAATAGCAAACTATACTAATTTCTATACAGTTTGGTTGCATTTAAATGTACATGTTGTGTAGATGACGCTTTGTCTAATCTACTGTAGGTTAACCTTTAGGCCGGCATTAACAAAAACACATGCCGAAACAATTTAAAACATTTGAAATGAAAATACAAAAATAAAAAGAATAGAATATTTACAGAATTTCTAACATAAAGAGATATCAAAGGGGTGTGGGGCTTAAAAAAGCATCCACCTTTCAAAGCATGTGCATGAAGATTTGGAATTGAAGCCTCAAAGTCTTGGATTTAGACCCCATGGGTGTCAAAAGGTACTAAAATTAATAATTTGGGATTTTATTTCATTGCTATCTTGAATGTCGAAATTCTTTTTTCACTTTAATTAATTATTCAGCATAGAGATGCCAAACTAGAGGTCAGCCTATAGTATTACACTCCTAAATTCTCTTAAGGCCTTGTAGTTCTACTTAGGCATTAAAAGATTAACTTGTTTTTTTGAGAAAAACCAGAAATTAAAAAATTCAATTTAATAATAATATCAATAAGCTTCAAAGTCTTTACAAGGGTGAAACGTCATAAAGTGCCACTGGTGACCTCACTATTCTACACGTATATTGACGTATTTGAAGATGATAAAGTTCAAATTTTGAAATGACCTCTAAATTAAAGATATGAGTTGAAGAATTTTCAATGCAAAGGGGTAAGTCTTGCTAAACTTTAATTTTAATTTTATTTGATACAGCGTAAACCATATGCCTGTATATACGATTCCCGACTGACTATTAAGGCTTGAGAGCAAAATGACAGCCTATCATCTCCATCATCCCTATGGTCTCTTTGCTAGTTGTAGTATTCTCCTCCCCTCTCCTTGCTAATGTAGCACATTTTGCCAAGTACTTCTTTATTTCATAGTAGAGAACTCAAAAGAAAGAGAGAATATAAAGAAAATTTATAATTTAATGAAAAATAAAAGTAAAAGGCAAAAAACTATTTGGTTCAAAAGTCTCCTCGGAGAAATATAGATAAAGTACTAAATAGATTAAAATTCATCCAATTCACATGGATCAAATTACTTCTTGGGCAATAAACATCTTCTTAATTAACCCTTAAATGTTAGTTGGAACCATAAATACATGTATGTACTTTACTCTATAAACTACAAAAATGTATAGAACATTATAAGAAACCCGTGTTTTTTGTGATGCTCCAAAAAACGCAGAAAAATGCCTATTAAAACATGGATGATGTCTAAAAAAACAGGGATGATGTCCACGAAACATCACCTAAAATTTGATCAACCGAAACATGCAAAAAACATGACAAAAATTGCACTCAACATAGACAATGTTTACCTTAATGTTTTTGCCAACATTTACGCGTGTCCTTGCTAACATCCCCATGTTTGGTAGCTAACATCCCCGTATGTGGTAGCTAACATCCCCATATTTGGAAGCTAACATGCCCACGTTTGCCAACTAACGTCTCCATGTTTTTTACAACGTCCTGTTCATTCTGATGTTTTTCTAGATGTTACTTTTCAAAATGTTAATGTCCAACAGAACGTCTACGATTTTTGGTGACATCACAAAAAACACGGGTTTCTTATAGTGGAAATTTTGCAAAACGTACACCTTTGGATTGAAGATTCTTCAACTAAAATCTTTCATTTGGAGGTCATTTTTTCAACCTTCTTATGTTTATATACAACACTATACATGTAGAATAGTATGGCTAGAAGTGGCAACTTCTGACGTTTAACCCCTAAAGGACCAAAGTCCCCTTGGGGGACATTTTGAGTTTGGGTAAGGTACCACGTTCTCAATTCTAGGCATTATTTTTTGAGATTTTTTATTGAATGGCCAACTTTTTATTAGCTTCGTGTAAACACATATTTCATAGAATTCCGACTTATGGTTCAAAAGTTACAATTTATTTTCACTTACATATACAAATAGTGCAGTAATTTGGTGTGACATATCACAAATACTGTCACTAAACTTTAATAACTTCTAAATTCAATAGAAATTCAAGTTTTTGTCCATTTAAAAGAAAAAAATTTCCTCTTGGAAAGGAAATTGAGATCTTTGCATCTACTGTACGGATTTGTGAGTTTCAATAATATGAGAAGGATATGATAAATGCAAAATATAAAGTGTATTGTTGATTCTCAGCACATAGTTGCATTGCAGGATGTTTTAGGACATCTTTTACATCTCTTCTACTTCTAAAATTTGGTGCACATGTGCCTAACATGATCCTTTTCAAGTTGAAACAATAAATTCACGGCCCGTAGTGCAAAAAGTTGCCATAGAAGGTGGTCAAAGTTTGTTGAAGGTGTTTAGTATGACCTCAAAAAGAGTTCATGTCTCACTTCAAACGCTAGTATCTTTCAATCCGTGCGGTCAAAATTACCAAATGTTTTACCACACACTGCCTTACAACTCTAGTACAAGATCTTACGGTTAAATTTTCAGAAAAAACATTTTGTATCATTTCATGTTGAATGCGCTGAAAATGACAGTTTCAGAGTGATTTTGAGGGAAATTTGCCTTGGTCCTTTAGGGGATAAAGGATTCTGACGTTTGAAGAAGAGTTTCAGTTCTAAATTCTAGGAGTTATTTAAAAATTGTAGAAGTTGCATCCTAATCATTGACAATAGAAATTTAATATACACCTAACAAACTTTTTCTTTTAATCACCAAAGGTTGGAAGTGGCTGGATTGTTCAAAATCTTTAGAAAGTGGCCGAATTGTGAGACAGAAAATTGAAATAACCTCCAAATGAAAGTTATTAGTTGATGAATTTTCAATCTTGCTAGATTAAAGTACATGTTGAGATGTGTTTTCAAGTTTCCTCTTCACACAATTACATCCTCCATGCTTGAATGCTAGATTTGAGATTTTTTTATCAAATGTTTGAAACGCTGGAGCACAATATGTTTTATTGCAACCATTTGAAGAAATATCAAGATCGGATCTTGTCGACCCTCCATGATCAATATCTCTTTAACTTATCCAATTCTAAAAACAATACATGAATAAGTTAATAACCATAATTCATCATACTCCATAAATACATTACTCCATAAATATATTGACAAGATGTTGAGTGGGAGACAAGCCTCTCCCATGTACAAAGCTTTATGAAAGACAATGTAACTATCTAACGTCGGGAACCATTTGTCAAGCCCAATTTTTTGTGCACTTTCCTTACGTTGTCTATTCCCATTGTTATGATGTAGTTGTAACATTAACCACCTTTTTGTGTCTAGTTTTATGATTTTATAAATTTGGCCCTGTTGCACTAAGTTGGAGCATGTAAAATTCTATAACAATATTAGGAGTATTCTATAAATATGCCACTAGTTTCCAAGAGTTTTGTTCAGGCCCATATCCTTCCGACGAAACCAAATATTAAAGATTCTTCCCTCATCTACTATATCTGGAATTCAAAATTTCTTGAACCTCTCATTTGAAATCTCCCTTTGCAGTAATAATTGACACCGGTGTTTCTTGTCAGTGTCCTACATTTGTGTCTTGCAGATATTTTCCAAGAAGTGTGTCATACCTCAAATTTTTCAAAAAAATTTAGCTAGTTTGTTAGGAGCATTAAACTTGGACTATATTGTTAAGTTTTAGGGTTAATATTGAATAGTGTCAATTCCTCATAAAGATTAGGGAAAAATGACATGAGGGCTTTCTTAGAAATCCTTAAAAATAAATAAGATCCGGGTTTAGTACCAAGTCAAAGGTTCAAGGCTAAGATCAAGTCAAGGCTATAGAGTACAACTCTATGAGAGAACCAACTGGAAAAGAGTCCAGAAAGGATCAGACAATCTGAAGAGGAGCGGACAGCTGGGTAGGAGACTGGGGGGGATCAAATAGCTTGGAGAGGAGCAGACAGCTAGGTAGGAGCCTGGAGAGGATCGGACAGCTGGAGTCAAAGCCCAGTGCACCAAGTCAAGCTGATGAGCCGGGAGCGAGAGAACTATACAGTCCAAGAGGTGAGCGAGGTAAGTTGAGCCCGGAGTCAAGTTGACGAGCCTAGAATGGGGGAGTTAAGCTGACGAGCCTAGAGCTAGAGAACCAAATAGTTCGAGAGGTAAGCGAGGCAAGCTAAGCTCGGAGAGACAGAGTCAAGCTGAGCCCAAAGTAAAAGAGTCAAGTTGACGAGTCCGGAGTGAGGGAGTCAAGATGCCGAGCCCTGAGCAAGAGAGGCAAGCAGTTTGAGAGGCAAGGCGAGGCGAGCGAAGTAAGTCGAGCCTAGAGCAAGAGAACTAGGAAATCTGAGAGGCAAGGCAAGCGAGGCAAGCAAAGCTGGAGACGAGCCTGGAGCGAGGGAGTCAAGTTGACAAGCCTGGAGCGAGAGAAGCCGCCAATTTGCAAGTGGATTCCATCCATTTTCTTCTTCAAAAGAATATACCTTACACTATAATTCATGGGTCCATGCTCGGAGGTTAGTCTAATAGATTCCCGGGGTAACCCGGGAGATAATAACTCTACTGCTGCACGTCCCTTCTGGAAGACACAAGGCTTCTCGTATAATCCTTTGCAACCTATTCGGATGAAGTCATCCTGCAGCTGTCCACCTTTCTCAGTCCCCTCCCGCTTGTTTCGATCAATCTTGGAAAGCATTTTTATTATCGGTAGAGCCATGTTGTCCGGAATAGAGTAGCTCCGTGATGTGCTTGTATTTTCACAAATCATTCTACTGAATCTATTAGAAATTTTGGTCCGGCCCAAAAAACACACAAGTATACTGGGCAATTGGTATACTTTTCCAGAAGAATTTTCTAGATTAATGTGGATATAGTCATCTCACATATCTAAAATACAACTAAACAACTAAAATAACAATTGATTACTCAAGCAAGGAGATGACTCTATGCTAGAAGAACAAAGGTTTTTAATTGTAGATAGTTTTGTGGAAGATCGCAGAAATTGGAAAAATGACAGGAAATTTAGGCAACACTAGGGAGAAAGAAGGAATATGGAGAACAAAAGATGACTTGGCATAAGGCCGAGTTAACAGAAAGGGAAAAAATGGACAAAGAATATAGACACTAGTAACAAGAATTCACAATTCTAGGACGCACAAGGTCTAAATAGAATCTACAGGGGGAATTTTTCTAGAACAGGAATTTCTTTTCTAGAAGAAAAGATAACCAGAAATCATTCCGGCGAAAAGAAAATGAGAATAACAACTAAAAGAAAAGAACTTACAAACAAAAAAAATTACAAACAAGATAAACCCAACAATTGGCAAGAAGCATATTGTTTACCATTTTTGTCACTCCCTTGTTGCACACGCCACCTCTTTGCAATTGTATTTTGAGTCTCTGATTCTTCTAGTCGTGGTCGTGAACCTCCTTGTACCGCCTCCACTCCATGTAATCGCTGCCTCGATGTTGCACCCGCAACCTCCATGCAACTCCTCACTCCAAACCCTAGTTTGAAATTTTCAAACCCCAGGCTTCTTCCTCTTGTTTGTAACTCTTTTTCAAAACCAAAATCTCCTCTCCTTGTAGTTTTGTCCTTCACCTCCTTCTTCTCCTCACCAATGCCTCCGTGGTTTTCGTCTTCCTTCCAGACAGCTCCCTTCCTCCCTCGTGGCTCCACCGTCTTCTCCAGCCATATGACTATGCTCCTTGACCGTATCTCGGTGTTGCTGTGGCCTCCTAGTCCCCGGAGTGCCCCTTGTTATCGACGACGATCGCTGCTCACGGCTCACTAGTTGCTCATCTCTCCTTCAGTGGGTGTTGCTCTCGCTCCTCGTTTCAGCGTCTCTTCATTTGGTCTTTGTTCTCTCCCCTTCATCCAGTCTCCATCGCCTTCTTCATCCCTCGACGCTACACCTTCTGCCCATCGCCCCGGTGCCTTTGTTCCAGTCACCGACTCGTCTAGTGTTCATCGCAGACTCCACTGCCTATTTGGTAGTCGGGCTGGAGCCCGAGAGTACTCAGTATCCGGTTGATACGTGGTATTCGTCGGTTATCAACTAGGATTCTTTTTTAATTTTTTAATTTTTTAATTTTATTTGCTTTTTAATTTTTTTATATTTTAAATTTCCTTTTCTTTTCCTCTCATATAAAATTAAATTCTTATTCTTTTGATTATGAATTTAAATTTTCTACAACAAATAAAATAGAAAGAAAACCTAAACAACTAAATTAGAAAGAAAAACTAATAAATAGTCTATCTACTTGATGAAGACTTGACTAGCTTGATTAGCCTTAAGTAGTGATTTGGGCTTTTGTCCCGGAGATTCTCATGGATACTTTCTTTTAGTTTTTCCGGACAAAAATACTAGTTAGTTTAAGACCTGGATTTGTCACCACTGTAACACTAATTAACGAGTTGGAGCATTTCACTACTTTCACTATTTGCTATGTAATCTAATTCTGTGCATCACTAACTACTTTGTCAGTTATTTAAAAGTAAAAATCATAATTTAACTAATTTTTTTGGTAGGGGCAATCAAGTGGAAGTTTCAGACTCCCACATAACCCATTCTCAAAGATTTGAATGACTCTGTATGGACCCATCCACCAAGTTTGAAGCTTAGCCGGAAAGTCTTTGTATATATGTTGTCGAGCATATGGACCAAAGAACTAGTCAATATGTTGACGTAAGCAAGGATGATAGACGCATAGTCAAATCGATTGGAAGATGTTGCGACCCAACGTAGTTGCCATGATTGTCATGTGCTTCAGAATGCATTGTATGTTGACCATTTCATATTTGTCCTAAAAGCTCTCATATATCAACATGTTACAAACTTGTCGGGCAAAGAAATCCATAATTTTATAGAACAATAACACAAGCCCGGTCATCTCCATATGATACGGCACGTCATCACTAGGATGTGATATGAGTCACAGATTCATCTACTAAGTGCTCCCAATACTTTCTTGTAGGAGTATAGTTTGCCCAAAGAATGGATGCCCATATTTTCCGAGTAGCATAGTTCTACTTCACTCAGGAGGCTATTCATTTTCTTATGAGCGGCTACTTCACTGAGGAGGCGTCAGGATGGAGCACGACCTGCGTGGCAATCATATGGCCGGTCTTTGAAGAAGCGAAGTCTCTAATGAGACACTCCACTATGATAATTTGAGGTAACATGAAACGGATCGCGCGCAAGTGAATGTCACAGCTAGCGATTGAACGTCATCTTGAACTGATATTATCATAGTGCATTGTGCTTCCGTAGAGTTTCAACAAACAACATTGAGGTGGTATTGTAACAACATTGAGGTGGTATTGTAACAACATTGATCTTTCAGAAACTAATTTTATTAATGTCATGTAGCCAGTGCTGCAAAGTATGTTACACAACTCTAAATGATTTAAGAATTGTTAGCATGATGGCTGATTCATTGTCATGAACTGAATGTATGCCAGACAACAATAAGTGTGAAAAAACGTCTGTAAGAAACATCTTAACAAGAAATAATCAATGTGAATTGAGAATCTCGTATGCACCATCTTACAGTACATCTGGAAGATCATCATGTGTTTTGATAGCTCATTTTTTACAATCATAGCTCATTCTAGTAATCGAGAGTATCTTTTGGTTCATGTGAGCTTGCTGAATTCCATCCATACTTTCATGAGATTTATATAAGATGGCATCGCAAGTAAGTGGAATCAACCCTTTGCCTCTGCTTCACCTGGATTTCAAACCACACCAAGATCAAGCCTGGTCATGTATAGAGAAATTCTTTACCTCAACTACCATTCGGTTGAGTTTGTTGGTGGCATCCACACTATAACGAGAAGAAAATTTGCGAATGATAAGAAACATACCTGTTCAAGAAGAGGAATTGTCATGCCAACCAACTTCACCAAGGTGACAACAACATCGCAACCCTGCAATGGATGAGCCCACACAACATAATTAGAATTGAGCTCCAGTCAATACATATTTCTAACAAAAAGAGTCTCAAGTTAATGAATCCAATCTTCATTTCATCACGTCTAGTTGAACCAGGTCGAGTTGAAAAGAGGCTGGTTCCCTAGGCTTAGGCTGTAGGGGCACTCTAGGTTTTAGGGTCTTCAGTGTTCAGATTTCAGATCAACAGTCAAGGGTTTCGGGGTTGATTCATCAACTTTCAGGTTTTAGTGGTTGAAGTTAATTTCTAGTTCTTCCATATCACTGTACACCAAAAAGTAGATATCACCATAACATCATGAACAAAATAACAACAACAGAGGAGTTTGGAAATGAAAAACAAATTACTACAATATGGTATGTAGCTCAAAGATTACTTGAATGTATCCGAATACACCATCACTTCATCAACCTAGGTTCAGCCTTCTAACTCCTCATTCGAAGTCCCTCTCTCGCCAGCACAAAGCTTTCCAAGCAGAGTTCACATTCCAAGCACACAAATTCCATCATCAATACAAGCTAATTCAAGGACTCTATGGAAATAATCTGAAGTGCTCATACATCCAAATATTTCCATTGGAGTGCTAAGCCAAAAAACAATCTACAATATCTGTGTACGAGAATAAAGAGGGAATCAGGGACTCACAATGTGATGCCTGCTTCCTAGACCGATGTGTCTGCAAGAGTAAAATCAAGATTTAGCACATGTGATCTTCCCTAGTACGGATACAAAGACAAGTATTTGAAAAGTTGAAACATGCGTCACAAGTCATTTCAAAAACTAATGAAGAACTTGGGTTTCGGCAGGAAGCAGCTGAAAGGTAAAACCTGAAACATGTCTTGAGACTTCATAAATTCAATCACACCTCTCGCAAACTCCTCTTTTGCCTGGTTGAGTGTTCTGAAATGTGCATCGTTATAAGTTTGAAATATATTCCTCAAAAAATGTGTAGGAGTCCTTTCTTGCGTATCTCCTCAGACTAAATCACGTATTCGCGTCCTTAGTAATCACCTATAATCTGATACGAACTTGAAATAGGTATTTGTGCCAAATAAAAAGCCTGTCACTGTGAAGAGCTGAAGATATTTTCCAATAGTAATCTCAAAACCAAATCTCAGGTAACCATAGAATGCACTCCATCTTTACAGCACACAAGTCATCTAATAAATACAAATCCAAAACAAAAAACCAAAAACATCCAGCCCCTCTTTGGAAATTCAATAACGACATGTTCATCTAGATTGCCATCAAACCCTAAAACGTTACAGACACATCCTAGCAATTGCAGTACAACGAATCAAAATCACTCCACCTACGGTTGAACCCTTCACAGAAAAATTCCTTAAAAGAACGAAAATCTCAACATGACATAGAAAACCTCCAGAATACCTTGTTCCAAGGTCTTCTAAAGACCAAGTCGGCAGACATGATCAACAATTTAACAAGTTTGCTTGCGCTTCTTTTGCAGAAATGCACAATCTCCGGCTCCTCTATCTGCACACAATCAAAACACACCTCATGTGAATAACAGAAGCCCTCAGTACACAGCCACCATCTACGCTCCACATCCAAAATCCCTATATTGCTTCAAGAAAAAAAACCCTACGTGACACTTATGTTTTCGGCAGCGCAATGCCTACACAACCTCCGCGTGTGCCACTGCCATCTTTGGCTCCTCCTTGGGGTCTCCATGAGTGTTGTCGTGGTGAGGGTTCGCCTGCTTGGTTTGGACTGGGAGGGAGATGGCGATGGGCAACGGAGGTTGGAGAAGCTGCAACCAATAGTAAAGAAAAACCCTCGCTCTCGAGCAGCGGGAAAGAGAGAGAGACGTGAGAGAGAGAATACTACCTTGCTTCTTCGTACCTGCGTTATTTTCTTGCACTGTTATGGGTATGTCAAGAAAACTAGCTCTTTTGGAGCTTCTACAGGACTTAACGAGGTTTAGATGGTCACCAGACGTGAACCCTATTTATATTGGCGGTATTGTTGTTTATGCTTTTGGAGTCTAAACCTTAATCCGGAAGCTTTAAATAAACTTCATAAGTTCGAAGAGGCAATAATCAACACGACGATATTTATTCGTGCATTGCCAGTAGTATGCTCTTCATACCTTATCGTGGTTGTGTTTTTGGCTTACAAAGAATTATTGCAGGTGCATGGGCATGTTACTTCAAAAGGTAGACAACAGGAGCTACGTGCAATAGAAAATCACAGCCATGTACAAGCATGTTGATCTTGCTGATGAGATCAATCGTTTTGGGCTTGCTAAGGGCATGGGCCTGGTACTCACTCTATCTCTTTCGATTATGAATTGTTGGGTTATTTTTAGTTTTTTCGCATCGTGAAATATGTTGGTGTTGGACCATTTGAGGTGTTTAGTGTTCAGGGATTAGGGTCCAACTCCTAAAATTGCTTAATCTAATGGACAACCTTTGCCAGTTTTTGGATGATAGTTTACTTGTTGATACTTTGAGTTACACAATCATACCAATGGAAATTTTGAAGTTCATCCTAGGCTGGCTTACTTTGTTATCAGTCTTAACAAGTAGTCTTGGGCTTCGAATAATAAATTGTTTTTATATTGCGATATTCCTAGTGTCATCAACTTCAATATTCAAGAGAAGGGACTTTGTACCTACTAGTGGTGTCAACCTGCAGGTTGTTGCTGCTCATCTAGATACAGTGCTTGAGAAGCTCAGAAGAGTACTCGAAAACCAAAATCAGAAGGGATTCCGCAGGTCTGCTTATGTACCTAAGTCATGTTGCTAGGACGTAGGGGGTCATTTCCTTTGTGCATAAAAAATTCATGTCAAATTATTGTTCATAATTGGCAGGAGTTGCTAATTGTTGGTTATTTTCGTGTCCCAGAATTATAGCCGTTCTATTCTCACAGGGGAGCACGACCGAGGTAGATGATGTGTGTGCTGCACTCGCTTTAATGTATGGATATGCAGCATCCTACGCACCTTCAACTGCAATCGAAGCTCGCATTGAAACTCTGGTGGTAAGAAGAATTCAAACCCCATATACAATAGCTGCATATTTGTTTCCTTCATATTGAGCACTGAAGACATTTTCAGTAGATTTATTATCTTTGATTTGGCCCGGATTTTACGACTGACAGCACAAATATGACTGGTAGGCTTCAGCAAGCATGCCTCAATTGCTGGGAATTGAACACAATACATTCAACTCAATACTCGTGGCGTCTTAATGACTGCGATGCACGTTGAATTGTTTTCTGCGTTTGCAGTTGATTATTACATTTGACTGTTGAATTCTTTGAGGGCATATATTAGAACTTGCAGCTTTTTGATGCAGTTGTACTGAATGGAAATAGACCATCTATTTACAGTCGTTATTTTATGAAGATGCTGAAGGGTTGTGGAGTCTTTGTTTTGAATATCTAGTTTTGTTAGTACTTGATTACTGACTAGTGTTACTGCCAAATATGTGGATCTCCTCCTCGCCAGGGGACGAATATGTTATCTGGCTTTCTGAATGTGAGATCAGCCGCAGCAAAACAATCGGTTATAACTGCAATAAACTTATTAGGTACTGGTCCGATATTTTTTAGAAAGAAAAAATTGTTTCCTTGTTCTTTCTTTAGAAGTATCATGGACATATACACCTTCATTGTTTGACTATTCGTGCACAGGCCAAGCGGTTTTGAAGGCCGCAGCTAATGGGGCATTTTTTCCTCTGAAGAAAAGAGATACCATGCTAGATTATACGATGGCTCTTATGGCAGATCAAGGTGCAGGATATGTCTTGAGCACTTCCAAGTCGTTGGACGCTGGTCATCTGCGCACACAGGTTTGATCTTAATGTAGTGTAAATGAGTTGCAATCTGAGATGGACGTTGTATACTTGTAGTGTATAGGCGTTTAGCGTCTTGAGAATGTACTGATCCACTACCGTATGAATTGTCTTGTTGCAGGAGTTGGCATTAAACGCATGCACCACTCTAGTTTCTGTTGATCCTAAGCTCACAATGGCTACAAGAGATCGTATACTCCAAGTAGGAGGCTTTCTTGACTCTCCTGAAACTGACCTTCATTTGCAACCTGATAATTAAAGATGTTTATAATGCACTATCACATTGTCAATGCCCCACGTCTCATTGTCCTGCTTTGAACACAATAACTGATGATGGTATTTGCTTGCCAGGCAACATTGGGTTTCTTCACCTTACCACCTGAAACAGTTGGTGTAACCAGTTCACTGCTCTCCAGTTTGACCACTTTACTTTGCGCTATTCTGTTAACTAGGTACACTATTTACAAAGTAATTCCAGTATTCTGGATGATTAGGATTAGAATACATGTAATATTAATCCCAACATACAATGTCAAATTGTAAATCCCTATTGTCATCACATTTCCTTTTTATGTTAAATTCTATTCATTTCCGTGTCCCATGTGCAAGGCTGTTTGGTGCGCTAACCTGTGTTGACGATTTGGTGCTGTCAGTGGAGAAGATGGAAAGAATAGGGCTGACCAGCTTCAACATCTCCTCAAGAATTTGGATCGATATGTTGCTTCACCTGTAGACTACCAGCGGCAGAGGGCTTCCCACACTGTTTTGGCTCTATTGAAACAATTTCGAGCCCTTTGTACGTCTGGTAGCTGTCCCTTCAACTGCGCTGGAAACTGCATGCATCCTTGTTCAACTGCTGAACGAGTCCAGAGCAGCTCTGCAGGTATATGTGCGTGTATTTATATCCTTTGATGTGAAATGTTATTGATGCCCTTTGCGTCTTGGACAATTGTTTTGCTTTTGTACAATGTTGTTGTTCAGCTTTGCCGAAGCTTGCTATTTTGGTAGCATACCAAAAAAATGGCCTGCATTTTTCGAGCACTTTATGTTGCCGCTCTATATCTTTCTAATGTTTTTGCAAATCTAGATAGGATTTTCAGCATTGGCAGTTCTTTTTCCATCATCTCTTCACTCTCTCTTCATTTCAATTTTTTATCTCCTTGTTGCTACTTGTTCATACTTTAGTTTGTTGGTCATGTGTTGAAAACTGGTTTTACACAGCTGCGCCGCTTCTTCCTCCAAGGGAAGGATTGAAACTGGGAGAACAAACGGTGGCTTACCTTCCACGATGTTCGGATAGTTCAAGTGAAGTAAGGAAGGCTGCTACTGAGGTTTGTAATCATTGGAACATTTATTTCTTGATCTAAGTTTTGCTCACTTCTTTATTCTACTAAAAGATCTGGATGATATTTTTATGACTTATCAAATGGACTTGTAGCGATGGTACAGTTTTTAATGCACAGGTTCCATTGTTTTGATATAGATTTTGGACCTACTTTTTAGTATCTCTCTACTGCTTCCAAGAGCAGTAGGCGCAGAAGGGTCTGAGAATCGACAAGCATCGTATGCTGCTGTGTCTGCGTTAGAGGATCTTATTGCTCTAACCAACTGGGTAAGTCTTCTTCTCTTTGTTTTAGGGTAAACCTGGGAGAGCGAATAGCAGTGTTAGATTTTCAATAGAGTCGACCTTGTGCATTTTTCTTATCAACCCACTTAACTATCATACTGCACCTTTCAAATTCTTTTGATTGCGAGCGCAAACGTTAGCAAGCATCATCCTTGTGGCGCTCTCAAAACGTAGGATGACTGCAACATTGACAGCACCGCATGTTCGAGCTCAGAAGATATAAGATATTTTAATCCTGATGTCTTTCGCTATTATATGGTGTAATATATATCTTGATGCAGAAAGCGTCTAGTGAAGAGGCAGGCGTTTTCAAAGGAATAATTAATTCTGTTGGTGTTCTGCTGACTACTGAAGAGGTAATGGTAGTTTGGGTAGTAACCTTTTGGAAAATTTTCGAATGTACATCTAATTTCTTATTCGTGGTTTTTATTTCGCCTGGTCTGTCTCAAAGGAATTTTTTAATGTTTGTCTCTGTTTCGAGGGAAGAGAATGTTGTCAAGGCTCGGATTCTCAATGTGCATGTAACCAGTATATTTGGGTAGTTTAATGAGGGTTTTTGCATCTTACGGAGCACCCGGCTGCTTGGTTGTGGCAAATCAGGTTGTGGCAGCACTGAAAGGTTGCGTTCCAGCAATCTGTGACAAAATCTCTCAGTCTGCAAAAGGAGCTATAATTGCTGTTACAGATCTAATTGTACGGAGAGGGACTGAGTTAGGTGAGGCCGATGTATCAAGGTAAACACATAAGAACTAGCAACAGTATCTCGGGTTTAAGTATTGCGGAACCTTCGAGTAGGTACAAATGTTAAGTTTCATGTTATTGGTGCTTTGTAATCGGTGTGGCTGCATATTTTTGCTTCTGGTAAGGGGCAGACAAGCTGACCTCGTGTGATGGTTTTTCGACGCAGGATCATTCAAGCCCTATTTACTGCTGCATCCGGTTTACATGAGAAAGCAATGTGTCAACAGGTTCTAGCTGCGGTATGAGCCTTTTAACCTGTTGTATTTATATCTTTTGTTGATGTAAAACCGCCTTACTAAGCATTCTATGCCTTCTAATTGTATGTTCGACAGTCGGTAGTTCTTGTATGTCACTGCTGAATTTGAAAGTAAGCGTACAGTGATCTGCTTGAGTTTGGTGATCTATTGTTCTCAGCCATAAATAGGACCGTTGGTTTCTTTACTTCTATACGTTTTGAAAGTTTTTTATGTGTTGCTATCAGATGTGTTGTCTTGCAGAGCATCCGCAAGCACGAGTGGTTTACAATGAGATGTTAGGTGCAGCAGATAAAGATGTCTCCCGAACGATATCGAAAGGAGCTTGGCCAATGCAAGAAGCATACTTGGTAAGTGCACCCTTTGGTCTAGGACTTTCTATTGCAACAATGTGTTCAATTGGAGTTGCTTGGTATCGTTGTCGATTTTTGGGTTTCAATATCAATTTGCACAACCCCGGTTTTAATCCTACGGATTGTAGACGAATACTTAGGTGCTTTACATTAGGTCTGGGTATGAGGGATGTTGCTAAGGTTTAGGGAACTGTCTTGCATTTTTTAATTTAATTTAATTTTTTGCATTTCGTTGGAGACTGGTGATTCATTAAACTACGATTCCCTTGCTTGGCATGGTATCTTTTTTAAATATCGCGGTTCACCCGTCTATTACTTGACATGACTTGCAGGCTCTTGCCAACCACTGGAATCTCTCCCTTCCTTTCCTGAACCATGTAGTGGGCATCATCAACCATGTGCCTGTATTTCGGGAGGACGATGCTGATAAAGCCGACCCTGAATCTTCTCAGAATTTGCTTCCGCATACCTTGAATAAACTTCCAGCAGCTGCTACTCTGGCTCTTGGGTGTATCTTCCGGTAATGTTCTTTAAATCGGCACCCGTCTTTTAATGATGCTAGTAGACCATATTGTTACACTTCTGAAATATTCGTAACATGTCACACCATTGATTACAGAAGCGGAAATGAAGTTCCCAAAAAAGCTATGGAGCAGTAGTATTCAACCGTCCTTTGCGCTTTGATTTTGCGCATCGGGAACTACCATGGGACGACTAACCTTGACATGCAGCCACTGAGGTACGTATCTAAGACCTGATTAGATGTAGCGATTAGGCATTGGTTATAACCTCTTATTCTTGGGGTTCTCCAATCAACAATAACTGTTTATCTTTGCGACGGCCTTCAGCATCTGTGGTCGAACCTATACAAAGGGCTACATATGATCTGACAGATCAGAAAGCGTCTTCTTTCATTGTGGAACAGAAATGAATTTAACATTTTTGCTGAATATTCTAGGTTGAATCCAGCCATAAAGTGCTCCTGATAACAACCATAGATACAGTAAATTCATAGAACCTGAACATTGGAGTTCGCCCTGTGCGGCTTGAATTATCAGCCGAATGTATATTCGCAAGGAAATATTGAAGTCATCTACCATCAACTTTTTCTGCCTGTCTCATGCTTTATGCGTGGATGTTCCTGTCTACTAATCGATTCTATTTAGCGCTTCCTGAACACAGATTCTTGCTGTGCAGGGACGTCATTCCAACCTTCCAGTCGTTTTGCGACTGTGTAGGTGATGAAGAAATGTCCCAGGTACTCTATGGGCATAAATCTTCATTATAATTTACTTTGTAGCAGTAGTGAAATAAATTGCAGTTTGTAACAAAGTGTTGTAATGACAGGTTCTAATGAGAGACGGAGAGCACCGACTAATTGGAGACCGGTGGACAGAAGCTATTGAAGAGATTGCTGCATGCTCTGCAAAGTCAAGACCTCAAGAGGTAGAGTCCTGGCTTCGTGAAGGTTCATGGGCGGTAGTTGTTTCAGGCATTTCACCATTTCTTTGTTGTGTGAGTGTCTGAAAGCTAATTGCTTGCTGGTCTTGCGATCCTGGGACTTTTTGTAGGTGAGTAATATCTGCACAATCATTTGGCCTGCCTTGAAATGGACTCATGACTTCCAGCGTGCTGCTGCTGCAGCCGCCCTTTCTGATTACATCAAGTACAGGTAGGTTTTTTTCATCATTTTCTGATGATTACTGCTGCCTCCAGCTTTGACAAGTAGTTCATAGAAGATAGTATTTCCATATCATAAGTAGAGCGTTTAAACCATCTTAAGAGAGACGTCAACGGTCCTCAGGTTTGCCCTGGCAAACTGAAGTGGATTCTTATGTTTTGGGATTGAACGAAACAGTTCTATGGCATGGCATGACTGGAGCTGTGAAAAGGGATTTCTTGCCAAAGATTGCTCTCCTGTAGCTATAACGCTCTGCTGGAATCGATCGATATCAAGTCTCGTATTCTGTTTGGGTTAATTTCAACTAAGCCTAGCTTGGTATTCTGCAGTGAAGACGATGAGGTACTCTTGGGGCATTTGGTTGGAATTTTGAGCGCACACATTGGAGATGATTCCTCTTCAGTTCGCCGGCTATGTGTGAAGGGACTGGTGCAGGTAATTTTGTGTCAAACTGCTTAAGCTACTTGTCATTCACTCTTAAAGAATCCTTTTGTTGGATCCCTAGGCCACAGCTAATTCAATATTTCGATTTCTGTGTGGAGATTTTTTTATTGTAGCTTCCTTCGAAGAGATCGTACTTGCAGGTGATTAGTAAGAACAAAAGCTTTATTCTATATATTTAAATACTCTTGAACAGCAACTTGTCATGCAAAGATGACTATCATCGTGATGCACAGAAATTCCCTTTTGTGATAACGAATAGTTATAAATAAATGAGCTTAATTCTATTAACCAGAGGTTTAAGGTACAAAGATTGCTTGTAATGTCATTAAATTGATCTCTGGAATTTCACAAATTGAAAATTTGTTCTAGTGCCATTGTAACCACTGATTTTTGTGGTCTTGTGTTGGATCCTCTCGCCTTATCTTTGCATTTCCTATTTTTTTTGTAGATGCCTGAGTTAGGTGTGGCTAAGTATGCATCACAGATTCTTAGTGTAATTGTTGCATTGATTGAAGACACAGAGGAAGAAGTAGCCCTTGAAGCCGTTCAAGGACTAGGAAAGGTAAGCTTTTCTCAATTTATGATATATCAAATGCACAGCTTCGTACATATCTATTTGAGGAATTGATGAACGAGGTCTTTCAAGCGGATTGAACGTAGGAGCTGGCCGCCTTTGTGTTGATTAAGAATTTTATTTCCAGTTTCATACAATTGACAAAGTTTGAAAGTCCAGATTTAAAAGAACAATGCAAATCTTGGTGAAATTTTGAACTGCAACTAACAAGTGACGGTGCCAAGAATCTTGTTCCTAATTTTACTTTGCAGACAGATAAAATTGCGTTTTTTCACAGGTTTTTCACAATTTGGATTTTATACTAATTTTGATGTTCTAGATACCGATTGCTTGATAACAATATTAAGGGAAATCTTGTTATTATAAATGGTGGCCAGGTTATTGATTTTGAAGCTGAGGTAGTACCGGAGGCGATTGTGGCTCCGTTGCTACTCAATTTGTGTGTTAGACTGCGTTCTCTTCAGGCAAGTAATAAGTTTGCCTCAATTTTGCACTTAGTGTCACTATATTTGGAGGTGTCGAGCGTTTGATTTAATCATCACTTTTGTGTCATGTATCTATTTGTTGGCCATTCAAAAGGCTAGTTTTTGGTATTTGGGCGTCTATGGCCGTCTCAGATTGTCAAAACTGAGAATCCTTGATAATTCTCCATTGAGCAAGTGTCTCCCTACCGTTCCATGTCTGAATGCTAACCTTTGCCATTGCTTATGATTTCCCCTTGGAACGGTCCATAATGTAATTTTCCTCTGGGTAATGGGAAGACCCTTTTTATAGAACAAATCAGGATATACCAATGTGAAGTATTGCTGTCTTGACCTTCCTTTTTGCGCTTCTGATTAACAGGGTCGCCAAAAGGAGAATACACGGGCAACAGCATTTGCAGCTTTAGAATCCCTCAGCAGGTTTGCTGTAGGTGTCCAGCTTGAGGCGTTCATGGAACAGGTCTTCTTCCAACTTATATTGCACGTCCTTTTTTAATTATCAGTCTTCTGACATTCTTCCCACAAATCATGTTAGTTCTATGATTTCCTTACTAAGTGAAAATAAAGTTGAGAGATTTCTAGGGCATTCAATTGCTAAACTATATCATTGAAAATCAAGCCATCATTATCGCTTCTTGTTATAATGGCTTTACTTAGTTAAAGATATTGTTCGTATCAATTGTGATGGTAGGTTCATGCAACGCTACCACGTTTGGTGCTTCACATCAATGACGAAGTACCATCTGTGTGCCAAGCCTGTAAGGTAGTGTTCTCCTTTCTCGTCGTCTGCATTCTGAACTTGAACTTATTTGTAGTACGACACTGGAAGTACCAATCCAGGTTTACGCCATGTCGCATTAATATATTAGAATCTTATACTTGAGAACTATCTTATTCGTTTCACAATCTTTTGCAAGATACGCTAAAAAGACTTGCTCCGTTATTGCATGCACAAGATGTAAGGGCGTTGACTAACCTGCAAACGTATATACAGAGCGAAGAGTAAGTGGAGGTCCTGGATTATTGTGAAACTCTTCACTTTCTTACGGTTGAGAGGGAGCTGAATTTGCTATTTCAGGGTTGTGCCAAGTCTTCTCGACTGTTGTGAGCTGCACGCACACATGAAATTGTGTCTCAATTTTATGTAATACAAGCTACCAGGTTTAACATGAGCTTGCTGGATACAGGCTGGAGTACGATGAGTTTGTTCGGGAATTTGCAAAGCATCTCGTGGTGCAATTCAGTGATCGGGTGGACACATATGTCACTGCAGCCATGCAGGCAAGTCTGACATGAAAGATAATCGCTGCGGAAATAACGAACTTATGTTGGATTATCTATCTCCTAACTAGAGTATCCTTTGCCTGTGATGCTTAGAGATATCCATACAGGTGCAGTAATTTTGCAAGGGTTTGTGTGATTTTGACTTTTTACCCTTTGTGCAATGGAATATTTGCGACTTCACGCTACTTTCCTGCGGGCTCTGAAATACGGTACTAAGGGGAAGTCTTGCTGGGGTCGAATATTTGCAGGCTTTCGAAAGCCCTTGGCCTTTGATACAGGCAAATGCCGCATATTTTGCGGGTTGCTTGATCTCTGATATCAGCGACTCGAAACCTTTGGCGATCTATCTACCTCAGGTAACTTGGCATCATCTCCGCTCTGAGTCCATAATTTTAGAGAATTAGGTGTGCAGTAACTAGTAAGTTATGCTTGAACAGCAACCGTGGCAAATCCAATGGTAGCTAAGCAATGGTTTGCGTTTGTTTCTGGCCTGGAACAGGTGACTGGAGCATTGGTGAGAATGACAGCGTCAGCACCCAGCGTGGTTGTTCGAGCGAAGTCTGCTTTGACTCTGAGTCTATTGCTTGACGAGACTCTCTAGTTCTCTGAGGTTGCGATCATCATCATCAGCATCTACATTGTCCTACACACTAACTACAACAATGTATGTATACTACCCCCCCGTCGCCTCCCTCTTTGCATGTGTTGGATGTCCTATGAAAAAGGCTTGAATCCGTGTTGGACTTGGACCAGTGAATTAGCTATTTTAGATACTTTCGCGCAGTGTCGTGTTGGATGCTATCCAAGAATATACATGTGTGATGCAGATTTGCAGGAGAGATTAGTGATAAATCCAACCCTCTCCACACTAATCTTTCTTATGCTCCACTGGTTTGTATCACAAGTCTATGTGAATGTCACATTGTCAAAGATTAGCGATTGATGAGAGATACTGTTAGATGCTAAATTTTTGTGACATCTTATCTCTGTTATTAGGTGCTGAACAGTTACAGTAATAAAGGTTTTGGTGTATTTGTATATTCTTTAAATCCTAAACAATAGTTTTACCACTTATGCCACTAAACAAATCCCTTATGCCGCTTGGATTGAAAATTCTTCATTTGGAGGTCATTTCAAAATTTGAACTTTATCATGTTCAAATACATCATTATACATATAGAATATTGTGGTTGCTAGTGGCACCTTCTAACGTGTAAGGGTTGATGACAAGTGGTACGAAATTGGAAGTAATGAGGTATTTTCAATCGTCAACAAGGTTTGTTCACATTCGCTTGCAATTCACGTGCCAATTGTGCTTTCCCGATTAAGTTTTGGACGAGTGGATTATGCTTTCATAGCATATTCCAAACTCACCACAAAGATCATTATTATTGTTAAAGGGTTTAAGTAGATAAACTAATCCATGTGTTATCACTGTGTATTTGCACTAAAGTACATGATTTGAAGAGGTATGTCACTTTAACCCCTAAATTTCTTTAAGAATTCCACACCAAAAACACTACAAAATTGTTCATTCTAGTGCAATGAGTTCCAAAGGAAACCAATTTTTTGTTTAAGTAAAGAAAAGTAAAATAAAATAATCCATAAGATTTAACCATAAGATCTCAATTAAGATTGATTTGAGAACATACTCAAAATTATTTCATAAATCAAAATTTGACCGCATAGATTAAGAGATTATAGTGTGTGAAGTCTCATGCATTGAGTGGATTGACATTTTTTGACTTCACTTGGTGTCAAATGTTTTGCACTATACTTGATTGAAAAATCCTTGGACTGAACTATAGACTTTGTTCTTGAAAGAGTGACAAAGTGACTTTGATTCTTGATTCTTGAAAGTCATGGATTTAGTTGTTGAACAAGCCATCCTCGCCTCATGTTTAGGAAAAATAATTCGTGAAGGGAAGAATTAGAAGAAGAATAAGATGAAGAAGAAGCAAAGAGAAATAAAAAGAGAAGAAAAAGATTCTTAAGATGAAGAAAAAGAAAAAGAAATAGAAGAAGAAGAAGAGGACAGAAGGAGTAGATAGGGTTTAGGATTTATAGGTTCAGGGTTTAGGGTTTCAGGTTACATGGCTATTCCCGAAAATATGACATATTGTTTTTAAAGTTATGAGGGTTTAGGAGTTTAGGGTTTCTAGGATTTAGGTGTCTCAAGGGTTAAGAATGTTTAGGTTTTTCTTTATGCATCCCGAAAGTGGAGATGTTTAAAGGAAAAGCGTAGTAATGAAAAAGAAAGGGAGGGGGAGAGGTAGGGTTTACTCAAAACAACGATAGTTGGTGCAAGGGTTGGGGGTTTGAGTAATATAGTGCGCGCTCTGAGGAAGAAGAGATGAAGAAGAAGAAGAAGAGATGAAGAAGAAGAAAAAGAAGAAGAGGGCATAGTTTACCAAATTGAACTCCGTTGCACCTACTATCTTTGTTTGATGTGAGTGCTACCCCCCTCATTCCGTTGAATTTGTATCTTTGAAATTTGTTTTTCCTCCTTAGATTTTAATTTTTATCCAAATTTGTTTCTTCATTTGCTTTGTTTCCTTCAGGGGGCGCACTATATTACCCAAACCCCCAACCTTTGCACCAACTATCATTGTTTTCAGTGAACCCTACTTCTCCCCCTCCCTTCTCTTTTTCATTACTACGCTTTTCTTTTAAACATCTCCACTTTCAGGGTGCATAAAGAAAAACCTAAACATCCTTAACCCTCGAGACCCCTAAATCCTAGAAACCCTAAACCCCTAAACCCTCACAACTTTAAAAACAATATGTCATATTTTCGGGAATAGCCATGTAACCCGAAACCCTAAACCCTGAACCTACAAATTCTAAACCCTATCTATTCCTTCTGTCTTCTTCTTCTTCTTCTTCTTCTTTTCCTTCTTAAGAATCTTTTTCTTTTCTTTTTATTTCTCTTTGCTTTTTCTTCATCTTAGCTTTCTTCTTCTTCTTCTTTCCTTCACCAATTGTTTTTCCTACTCTCCTCTTCATCTTCTTATTCTTCATCTTCTTTTTCACCTTCATCTTTTTTACTGCTTCTTCTTCGTCTTCATCTTCTTCTTCTTCTTCTTCTTCTTCTTCTTCTTCTTCTGCATTTGTAAAAGTTATTTATTCCTAGTTAAATCAACTAGACATTGCCAGAGGTTATAGTCCTAGAACCTTTTTTATCAAAAATATTTTTTTCCAATTTTTACCATTTTAACATGGTAAATCCATTTTTATGGAGATTGTGTAAAAAATAAATTCAAATATAAAAAACCATTTTCTTCTTCTTCTTGTTTAGTTATCCTAAGAGTACCTCCAATTTACATATATATTTTCATTTATAGTCCAATCTACGGATTTGCATAAATTTTACTATAAATCCTCTTTTGCATTATTCCAATTTGGATTAATAAAAAGTATAATTTTCTATGGGCCTTTCTCCTTTTAGGCTTATCTTCCATAGTGATTTAAATTAATATTACTATGGGCCAATCTCCTTTTGGCACATCTTCCATAGTGATTTGATTTTAAATTAAGCCTGTAACAGGCAAGTGCTTCTATGATGGATTACATCATAGGTAGTTATTCAAATTATTTTGAATCAAGGCGGGAGTGACATTGGTGGGAATCCACCCACCCTCCCACAATGGGTGGCGCCTAATTTAGTAATCACTCTAATGATTTGGGTAGTTATCTCCCACATGCATCATTAGTATCCATAGAGTGGTTTTTTCTCCCACAGTCTGAGGCTATATTAGCCTCTCATTTGTATGTTAGTACTCCTCTTTGGCTTGTGAGTGCGACGATTCACTGTGGTGTGATTTTGGAGGATAGTTTGAGACTTTGAGTGCAACTCTTGGGCTTCTAGAGTGAAGGAGGAATGGCAAAGGTCTCTTGACTTTGGAGTGTGTTTGGATTATGTTGCCTTTTTGTTTCCTTGTGTTTTGATTCAACTATGTTTTTCATTTGACTTGCTGGATTTGTGACATAGATAGCAATTGGCTTCAGCTTTAGACACTTGTTGCATCCTCACTCACACTACATTGGCTTGTTTTTGTGTTTGGGACGGGTACAGGTGAGGCTGAGCCTTCAAATCCATCTCTTCCGATTTGTGATTCATGGAGCAATTTGTTTTCACGCACATGGATTCCTATGTGGACTCCTACTTCTCCTGTGCTGTTACTTTACTATTAGATATGGATGGGACATATTGCATTTGTGATTTCTATGGAGAGTTTGAGGACTCAGTTGTATCCAAAGTAACCTTTTTTGGATGACTATTTCAAAGTGATATTTTTGACATAATATGCCTTAGTCCATGACTTGGTTTATGATTTGATGTAAGCTGATTTGACTCATTTGAGCAAGAAGTTAGTTAGTTTTAAATGAAGCCCTGTTTAGGGGTGTTTCAGTTACAGTCCCTTCTTTGTTTTTTACAACCACACAGATGTGGTGAGCATCTGTCTCCATTTTTAATTACTTAACAGTATGCTACAAATGATTCTTGTAACTGACCGATCTGTAAACTTTTTGTATATAGGATGCGCAGACAGCTTGGGCTAAGGATCTGGTTACCTTAGGGTACAGTGATCCTCTACCTGTTCCCTCTCCTGCGGTTCAGTCAGTTATCTGCTCCATCAGCGAGCAGGAGATCCACTCGTTCGTTCAGACCACGGATTTCGCTGCGATGCAGGATCGGGACGAAGATGGTGAGCATGCGCCTTTGCTACTCACAACGCTGGACTTATCGCACTAGACTGCCATCATGATGGCGAGTATCTCGGACAAAGAGAAAGGGCTGGAAAGGCTACGGGAGGCCCACCAAGCACTGGGCCCTCTCTTGGAAAACGACGAATTGGAATTTATTGAGGCAGCTGGCAACACCAGGCGCGTCGAAGCGGCTCTCAAAGCAGCGAATCCGCATGAGGAGTGGGCGGATGCTCCCCCTACTGTCGATCTCTCACAGCCAATACCTGCGGACACGAACGGCCTTCATCCCCTGCTGGCCAAGATCAATATCGCAGCAGCCCATAAGGCGGCCATCGAGGATTTGTCGGAGGCAATTATGACCACCCAATCGGAAAAGGAGTTGAACACGCTCGATGCAGCTGGTAAGGGTCCCTCCATTCCGTTTCTCCCTCCGCGTGCTGTAGAAGAACAGTTGGCAGGCCGTGCTCACCGCACTTGGTGTCTGTCCAACATTAACCTCCTGGCACCCATCACTACGCATATGTGGAGTTTGTGGGCTCATTTGTCAGAACACGAGGTCAAAGTATGTGAAGAAAAAGCTCTTAGTTGTACAGGTCTTCTTGAAAAACCTGTGGAGATGGTTAATGCATTCCCCATTGCATTATATGACCACCATAAATGCACAACTACAGCTATAAACATTCACACAAAACTGGATGTACTTACCTGCAATCCCAGGAATCCTAAGTTCACCTCCCAGTTATGGAATTGCCAGAGACCCTACATTAGATGCAAATGTAGTCAGAATTCTAAGTCTGGTTGTAAGGGTAACATGCTATGGTTTGACCATAGCATCTGGTTCATGATCAATAACTTACCCAAGTTCTTCCCTGATAGCACGTATCCCTCCCTTCCTGCCAAGTATGGTGCTTTCCTCACCTGGTTAAAGGGAGCTGCAAAATTTGCGGTTAAGCAGCAAATCACGTTTGTTGCTGTCCGCAAGCTGATGGACACCGCTGCGCTGGAGTTTGCCACCGACCCCTCACAGAAGCTGTTGACCAAGTACTATGAAGCACCCGGCGCTAGAAAGGTGGAACGCCTTTTTAAACCAGCGTCATTCTCTGTCGAAGCGAGTGCTCCCACGCCTCCGCAGAAGAGAAGACGCATAAATATGAACGTCTCTGCTAACGATGCTCCACCGAATCATCAGAGAACCCCACCAATGCACCAGAATCGGAGTGGGGGGCGCGGAGGTTTCAAATCTGGAGGAGGACGCGGCAATTACAATCGTAATTACCGATCACCCGGAGGATTTCAGTTCATCGGAGGCAACAACCGTAGTACAGAAAATTCCCCAGCGATGTCAGCGCGTTCGGAGTACCAACGCAATGATCAGACACTCGCAGTCACTAGCTCGAACGACTCTCGTCCGAAACCAAGAACTCCCATCCAGGGAAGAATCTTGAATTGGGATAACATGTAGACAGTCGTTCACACGACCCCAGCGCCTGTGCTGGCAAATCTCATGAAGTTAACAACTTACAACTTACAAGTTCAGATGATACGCTCCATGCTGGTTCTCACTAGTATCGCGTTATAGATCTAGTTTTCCAAGTTTACCGCTGATAGTTTTTTCAAACTGACAGACTCCGATCTTTGTGATCGCTTATCGATATACACGATGAAGCTCTATTTTCGGTAGCCCAGCACTGTTCTGGCTATTATTCTATATATATATTCTAAAAAAATTTCATTGAATCCACGATGTCTTTTGTCTTACAGATGAGGGACGGATTCTGATCACAGATAGCTACGGTCGATTCAAAGTGAAACGCACTTCGAGTGGCAAGAAAGCCGGTTACATTAAACTAAAATACTGTAATAGAGCTTTGGAATGGATTAATCTGAGGAAAGCATTCCAAGATCTCATGATCTCCTTTCAATTTGACCATCTATGCCCCGTCATTGAAGAGATTGTCTTTGCATGGTCTTATGTCGAAAATCTGGCCTCGGTTTTGTACAAACCCTCGGCAGTATTCAAACAGTTCTCTTTTGTACAGCTTCTGGACGAGGCTGATCTCTGTGCATGTTTAACCGCAAAGAGATTTCATAAGTTTCTGGATCCTTTGACTGCCATCGAGACTTCCTTACACGCCAAAAATTCCACGCATGTCCGTACAATGGATCTGTCCATTATTCAACACCCCGGCCTTAGAAACGCGGTAGCCCAGGGATTGAACCACATTCCCCTCCGAACCACCAACATTGTTCATGCAATGGCTACAGTTCTAGATGCATTCGAGCAATTGATATCCATCCTGGATCTTGAAGCGACTGAGTTTCCTATTGCCGCTGCTCACGCCCAACTCCGCGATAGCTGTCTTGAAACCCTCAGACAGGCGATGAGAAACAACAAAAACGGGTTCAGAGTTTCCGGACCAATGATCCTTGATCTCCCTGCAGTCCGAAATGAAATTCAATGGCTGTCTAAGCATTTATTCTGCTCCGGCTTAGACAAAGCAAACAATAATGCTTGCTTCTTGTGCATCAAGCACATTCGTCTGCAGGCCCTGGAACGACTAAATGGGGAAGATTTCTCTGCGTGCAAGAGTGACGGAATATGGATTCTCCCCACAGGCATTTTAGACAACGTGCAATCAGAGCTTGTACAGATCCTACCTAAATGCCCACCTATTTTTCAAGCACTCCCCTATCTCATGGCAACCTTTAAACAACACAAAGGGAAATACCGCTGGCTGACTAATGCCTTTCGCACGGTATTCTCGAACATTGCTACATTACTCACACTAACTTCCAATGTGATGTTAGAAACAATCAAGCAATGGGCTTCAGTTACGGAATCCGGGTATGCAAGTTTCTTACAGACAAAAACCACTATGTACTGGAGTATCGACTCAGTACTAGATGCCACGATAAATTTACCAAGCAAGATTGGAGACATTTTTGTAGCCGATATTACTCGTTGCTACGAGTCTATCCCGTTACATGGGCCTGATAACCTTCTGGAAGCAATCTCGTTTATCACACGAATTGCATTCAAACACGCCAGTAGCTCGCACCCTCGAGCAACTACAACTCTGTGGGTCCGGATTGATACCAAGGGGGTCCCAGCTACAGCGAAATGGGCCACTTCTAAACCCTCGAATGCGAACTGGATCCACTTTGATTCCACACGACTAGTACAACTCCATGCGTGGCTTATGAGCCACTGCTTTATCACTCCTGGAGATCGTGTATGGCGCCAATCCATGGGAATACCAATAGGGTTCGCTTGCTCCCATGTTTGGTGCAACATTTATCTCATGACATACGAAATACGATTCATCCAACGATTGGCAAAGCTAGGAAGGAAAGACATCTTGTCCCAATTCCAGTGCGCTTTTCGCTACATTGATGACCTGTGCCTCATCAACGTTGGTAATCCACGATCGTTTCTTGCCCCGGATCAGCCCAGAACGGAGACCAACCCATTTTGGATATACCCTTTAAATATCCTCACGATCAAAGAAGAAACTGCCCGGTTTGATCCCAATGACCCAGAACGTGGCTTACATGCCCAGTTCATGAACGTAGAGATTCTAGTCCACGAGACAGATCTTGAAAAATACAGATTTTGAAAGTATGACAAGAGGAGAAACTTACCGTTTCAGTACACTCAGTACATCAAATTTCGGTCTAATAGACCTGTTCATCAAGCTTACAATATCGCTATATCACAAGTGCTTCCCGTATTGTACATCTCCAACACGGATGATGCTGCAATTACCGAGATTCAACATATCATCAACACTATGGTTAGCAATGGCTTCAAGCGGGAACGCTTAACCAGAAACATCCGCAACTTCCTTAGCAGTGGATCCTTTCCTGTGGTCCAGATAAATCTGCAGCACGTACAAAACTCTCTGTAAGTTTTGTTAACTCACCTCAATAGAATAAGATGTAAGAACTACCTTGAAGTTTGAGCCTGGTATGCACCTCTATAGGAGTGTGGCATACCAGTGCCAAATTCCTATAGTGGTAGCATCACCAGGGGTGGTGGAGGGTCTTCTTCTTCTTCTTCTTCTTCTTCTTCTGCATTTGTAAAAGTTATTTATTCCTAGTTAAATCAACTAGACATTGCCAGAGGTTATAGTCCTAGAACCTTTTTTATCAAAAATATTTTTTTCCAATTTTTACCATTTTAACATGGTAAATCCATTTTTATGGAGATTGTGTAAAAAATAAATTCAAATATAAAAAACCATTTTCTTCTTCTTCTTGTTTAGTTATCCTAAGAGTACCTCCAATTTACATATATATTTTCATTTATAGTCCAATCTACGGATTTGCATAAATTTTACTATAAATCCTCTTTTGCATTATTCCAATTTGGATTAATAAAAAGTATAATTTTCTATGGGCCTTTCTCCTTTTAGGCTTATCTTCCATAGTGATTTAAATTAATATTACTATGGGCCAATCTCCTTTTGGCACATCTTCCATAGTGATTTGATTTTAAATTAAGCCTGTAACAGGCAAGTGCTTCTATGATGGATTACATCATAGGTAGTTATTCAAATTATTTTGAATCAAGGCGGGAGTGACATTGGTGGGAATCCACCCACCCTCCCACAATGGGTGGCGCCTAATTTAGTAATCACTCTAATGATTTGGGTAGTTATCTCCCACATGCATCATTAGTATCCATAGAGTGGTTTTTTCTCCCACAGTCTGAGGCTATATTAGCCTCTCATTTGTATGTTAGTACTCCTCTTTGGCTTGTGAGTGCGACGATTCACTGTGGTGTGATTTTGGAGGATAGTTTGAGACTTTGAGTGCAACTCTTGGGCTTCTAGAGTGAAGGAGGAATGGCAAAGGTCTCTTGACTTTGGAGTGTGTTTGGATTATGTTGCCTTTTTGTTTCCTTGTGTTTTGATTCAACTATGTTTTTCATTTGACTTGCTGGATTTGTGACATAGATAGCAATTGGCTTCAGCTTTAGACACTTGTTGCATCCTCACTCACACTACATTGGCTTGTTTTTGTGTTTGGGACGGGTACAGGTGAGGCTGAGCCTTCAAATCCATCTCTTCCGATTTGTGATTCATGGAGCAATTTGTTTTCACGCACATGGATTCCTATGTGGACTCCTACTTCTCCTGTGCTGTTACTTTACTATTAGATATGGATGGGACATATTGCATTTGTGATTTCTATGGAGAGTTTGAGGACTCAGTTGTATCCAAAGTAACCTTTTTTGGATGACTATTTCAAAGTGATATTTTTGACATAATATGCCTTAGTCCATGACTTGGTTTATGATTTGATGTAAGCTGATTTGACTCATTTGAGCAAGAAGTTAGTTAGTTTTAAATGAAGCCCTGTTTAGGGGTGTTTCAGTTACAGTCCCTTCCATTCTTAATTTTTTTTTCCTACTCTCCTCTTCATCTTCTTATTCTTCGTCTTCTTTTTCTCCTTCATCTTCTTCTTTTTCTCCTCCTCCTTCTCCATCCATTTTAACCCTAGGGTTTCAATGACCTAAGACTCTAACTTTTTCATGAACAATATTTTTGGAAATGTTTTAATACCACAGTGTAGGGAATTCTAATAGCTTTCCAGAACTATATTACACCTGGTGATCGGACCTCAGTTCCAGTAGATATTTGCGGATGAAGTTTTGGCTCCGAACTTCATCCCTATGTTGGATCGGATGATGATCCAACAAATGATCGGATGAAAAAAATTCAAACATCCTGGGACTCCTTGTCACTGAGCCTATGTGAGAAAAAAAAAATGGCGCACATCCCTTTTACTTGCCACGCATTCCTAACTACGGGATTACACTTGGTGTAATCCTTTGTTGAATGGTGTAGAGGTGTATATGGGAATGCTTAGCATTCCCATCCCCTCTTACATTAGGCTCGTATTGCTGATTGTAGAAGTCATCATCTGTTAAAATACATTTGAAGATCTTTTGCTTGTATCATAGTTTCAAAGTACCCGCTTCAATCAAATGTTATTATTAGTGTAGAATCTACCATCATAGACATGCTTATTCACCTTATCCCTATAAAAATTATCTTTTTTTGCCGTTGAAGTATTTAATTTAGCTTAATTTTTTTTTTCATTTGATTTCCCCGAAGCTTACAAGGTTTACACCTGTATGTTTGTATGATTTGTTTTTTTGTTTTTTTTTTGTGAAAAGGGATTTTCTATTTAGTTAAATTCCCTCCTTGGAACTTGTTGACAACCTCTACCAACATTATATGTTAATATTTTCCCATGATTTGAAAACCCTAAACTCTAAACCTTAAAATCGTTGTAATAAACTCCACAAAATTAGGTTTCTTTCCAACATTATTCTTCCAAAAATTCCATGGTAATTGGTTTCTTTTCTTTCAAATATAGATTTTCATATGCCAAAAATCCTAACTTTTCATTCCAAAATCCACGATTATTGGGTCCAAATGCGATCAAATTTGATTCACATAGCAAATTTGTGCTCTCTAGATTTGCCCACTTGTGACATTGTAGCATTCTTGGAGTCACATACAGGCTTAAGACAATGTTTTACACTAGTACAAGAAGATTGGCTTCATTCTAAATCTTCCAATTCCTTTTGGAGAGTTGATAAAAAATTGAGTATTTGACATAGCTCACTTTGAAATTAATTTTCTTTCCAAAACACATTTTCAAGTGCACTTCAAACATTTTTAGCACTATGTAGCACATTATATACTGCAACTTTTATTTTGCTACAATTTCATTTTGCCCACTCATGCTCATGGTATGATTTTGTGAGTCAAAACTATACTCAGTTTTATTTGTGATAGTGAACAACTTGATTACAAAGCTTTTGCGGTGTGAACAGGGTCTCAACTTTTATTTTTCACTAGGCTGCAGGCGCGGGCCCCTGGGGAGGCGGGGAACATATTTTATTGCGTGAACGCGTTTTTTTCCCAAACAATGATGAAGGGGCGGGTGGTTTTTCATCCACGGGGCTGATCTGATGTCTGTCCGCCTTTTTAACCCCTCATCGCCGGAGGGGACGAAAAGTGTCCTCACAGAAAATTCAAAGTGCTGTAACTTTTGCATCCGCTGTCCAAACTCAATAAAACTTGTTGGTAAAGTTGCGCTCTCTCTTCTTGTTTATGTGGCAGAATTTTCAGATCAATGCGAGCTTTATTGATTTTTTGAAAGCCAATCGAAGTTCATAGGTTCAATTTGAATTCACCAAACTGCATTTGAAGGCTGCAACTTCGGGGGCTTGTATCTCCTTCATCCAATGTTCGTTTTCAATCAAATTTGTTGTGTTATGTTCCCCTTTAAGTCTAGTTATCGTGGTTAAATTTTCATGTCAACCCAAGTTGTTTTGAATGCTTGGAAGCAATTCGAAGTTCAAAATCTAGACATTTTTGCATTACAGTGAACTTTGGTGGCTTATAAATTCTTCACACATGAGTTTTTTTCAATAATTTTTGTTGGAAAAGTTTCACATACTAGTCTAGTTCTTGTGGTAAAAATTTCATATCAATCCAAGAAGATATGATTGACTGAGAAGCATTTTAGCAGAGGTAGGTTCAGCTGTAGATGTGTTTTTTTGCTACTTTTTTCACTGTTTTTTGACATTTCAAAACAACTTTGCAAATGCAATGAGTCAATTAAATGTGTTTTTTTTCCACCAAAGTGTTTGTCTTTTGGTTTAGAATCACCTTGTAGTTTAAAGTTTTCTCATTTGAGTAGGTTTAGAAATCGAATTCCACCTCGAAATGTGTTTTTAGGAAAATTTCAGCATCTTTTTTCAACACTAAAACATTATAATCTTTCAATCTATACGGTCAAATGACCCCAAATTTTACTTACACCATCTACAACATGCACACTATAATATTGTACGGTTGAGATTTTTATATCTTAATCACATTTAGATTTATAACACTTGAAAAGCAAGGTTGTTTTTTGACATGGTTAGAGCTTCGGCGGTGAGGGGTTAAGAGCCCGAGCGCTAACAATGGTACCCCTCGCTTCTCTTTTTTCACTCTTCTCTTTTCGCTCACTCCACCGCTCTCCTGTGGGTCTATTTTCTCTCGCTCAGTGATCTCACTCACTCCCCTTCCTGTCGCCTGCTTCTTATCGTTCACGGCCGGCTCGTATTATACTTCAGGTTTTCGGATTTCAGAGATTTGAGGCATGTCTATCTCTTTTACTTTGTATGTTTTCCGTCTTCTTACGTTTTTCTCTTCCTGGATTTGCTGATTAGGGTTTCCATTTCTGCTTGTATTTGGACCGCCTTCTTTCTTTCTTTCTTTCAGCTCTCGCTTTTATTTGTGTCAACCCGACTGGTTTCGTTTGTGTTTGTTCGAACCTAGGGTTTGTTTCTATTTTCTTCTGTGGAGTTTCAACGGCGCTGCTGATTTGGATGCGTTGTGCTTTCATGCAGTTTGTAAGTGTTGCTTGCGAAGAAGCCCTTTCCTCTGTTTTTATTCTACTATGGAGGGTGTCTTCTTCAAATCGGACACACTGGTGCCCGTTTTGACTACTTCTGATGGCAAGATCGACTTCGGTTCACTCGGTACAACGTTTGGGTTGGTACCAAAGACAATCCGTCTGTGTGGCTATGTTATTCCGATCAATGACGACCTTCGGTCAGAGACTGCGTGGACGCAGATCAAGAACACTTTGGGTGTAGCAGGGACGAAAGAAGATCCCGTGATGGTCAGTGGAAGTCCAGTATCTCAAGCTCCTACAGGTATGTGCTCCTTCGTGCCTTGATCTTCAAATCTGAGTGGTACGTTTGAACCTTGAGGGGATTTGTTGCCTTTGGGGTGTTATTCGGAGCTTCGTTCTGAAACCTGTGTGTCTTTGTCGGTTAAGGTTTTAAACTTTCATCTGAATTTTGATACTAGTGGTTTAGGGTTTAGGGTTTAGGGTTTAAGGTTTAGGGTATTACTCCTAAACCGCTAGATTTTGTTGATCGTTCTGATGATTGGATCAAGTATATGCTGCTCCCAGAGATACCTGGTCTACCCCAGAATGAGTTCCTTCGGAGGGTATCTTGTGCTTTGGAATAACGATTGTCACTACGGCTGCTTGTGATGCAGGTACTCTTTCTTGGACAGAGTGGCTACGGCAGCAGTTGCCACCGCATGGCCTTGGCTTTAGCAATGCACCCGGGTTTCGAAAGGTAAAGGACGAATTTACCCCAGCCTCAACCGTCGAATGGAATCTTTGGCCAAATGTTGATCAGTACGTTGAAGGTGCAGGCGGCAAGAATTCCCGATCCCAGCGTATTAACATTGAAGACGAGCTCGGCTGGGTAGTGGGATCCTCCAATGAGGCTGACTGTGGTTCTGTGTATAAAACGTTCTTGGGTAAAATGTGTAAAGCTTTGTTAGGCGACCAGATTACTATGGTTGGAGAGTTCTGGTCAAGGTCCTCGTCTATGAGTCAACAACCCACAACAGCGGACAGCAGCATTGGAGCAGACAGCAGTGTTGCAGCGCGCGATGTTTCAACTGCAGGCGCCATGGAGCTAGCAAGAAGCCCTGCTTTGGGTGGCCATAGGGCGGACATACTGTTGAAATGTAGCGGCCGAGTCTTCTTAGTGCTCGAAATGAAGAGACCATCATTTTTTAGACTAGGCAAAGACCAGCGGATTCCAGATTTAGTCAGGGCGTACGAGAGCAAAGATCTTGAATATCAGGATGAACAGAGATCTCACGTTATTGCTCAGTCTGTTACCCAACTCTTTGGGTACATGGTGGCACACGAACTTGGTTATGGAATACTCTCCACGGTTGATTTGTCCTATTTTGTAAGCCGTGTGGGTGATACTCTGCGTATCTCTGGAGGCATAGATTGGTGTCATCCGAAATTCATTGGTGCCCTTGCCTACTTTCTGGAAATGGCAGCTGCTGACACTAAACCGTACAAGTGGGAGGGAGGTAATGGCCAGCTTACAGCCTTGTTTGGATGTATATGCTATTGCATTCAATTGAGCAATTCTCTGTGATGATCAGTTTTTTGATTTGACAAGGTGCTGATGGATTTGTCGTTTGTGTGTAGGGCATAAAGATCCTCAAGACTGTGATATTGTTGACAGTGAAGGAACTCAAGATGGCAGCACTGATCAGGAGGAATACGAACCACCAAAAACTACGAAGACTACGACAAGTGCTAGGGTATCAACTCGGTAAGTGTCTATTAGTTTTGTAAATATATGCCTAGGTTGAAGGGAGTTGTACCTTGGATTACCCTTAGTATCCATCTTCTTTTCATGCAATGTTGTGATACATGGTGCATGTACATCCTTGCAGGAGCATGAAAGGGGTAAGTGGTTTGATGGAGACTCCTGCAGCACATTTACATTTGGAAGCGCATCCTTTTGCGAGAGGATGGAGTGGAAATATTGTACGTGGGACATATGAGGGTCATGCTGTTGCTGTCAAACTGGCAGTGGTTTGTTCAAATCGTGCAGAGGTGAGCCTTCTCATTACTTTTGTTGGGATCAATCTATGTGAACGTTTCAAAATGTTCTTGTATGGACTCACGTGATATTCTTGTATGCACAGGCTTTAAAAAATGAGGCAAGTGCCTATTTAAAGCTTCGGAAGTATTGGGGAAGATATGTTCCAGCGCTCATATCGCATGGGACAACGGCAGATGGCAATGTTGTGTACATCGCAACGAAGCTCATCAACGGTTTTGAACTTGGGATAGGTAAGTTGGCCAAGCATACTTTTGGCATAGATGTCATTGCTTTGTTTCAAGCCCCAAGCTGAGTAGCTCGGTTCTAAATGTATTGGATGCATGGTTTGCAGTGTAGATCTCATTGCTTTGTTTCAAGCCCCAAGTTGAGTAGCCAGGTTCTAAATGTATTGGATGCATGGTTTGCAGTACGTCTTACCCAAGAAGTGGTGATAGCATGCATTGAAACCCTTAATGCTATTCATGCTTCTGGCGTGCTTCATGGTGACATTCGGCGAGAAAATATTTTGGTTCCGAAGGGAGGACGGCGAGGCGTTCGTTTCATTGATTTCGGGTTTGCTCGTTTCATCGCCAGTGCTGAGGATTGCTTCAAAGAGCGTGAACAGTTGAGAAAAATAATCACCAAGTTCACTTCTGAGAGGGAGACTGTGCAGGAATAGTAGATGTCAACGTGATGGATGCAGGGGCATAGTAGAGAGGGCGTGCAATGGGCTGTGCTGGCCCTCTTTTTGGATGCTTCTTTCTAAACAACTGAATAGGTGTCTGACGAAAATTTGCAATCTGATCCTCAATAGCAGCACGTTCCAGGCAGTCATCCATAGCTGCCAGATCCACCGCTCCTTCATATGTCAAATGGTAGAACACGTTCGCAGCCTGCATGTAGCGATGAGGAAGACGAGAACCCAAATTTATACAGGTCTCAATCATTTTGTGATTTTATGAGCAGTGCCTCAGATCACAGAAGCGACTTTTTCTGAAAGTCCATAGAATTTCCGTCAGATTTGTCTAGAAATCAATAAGAAATCAATAAGTCAAGATCTAAAAGACCAGAAATCTTTTAATTAACAGTGTCATGGAGCTTTAAAATCCCTCAATGCCGTTTAATAAACAAAATGAACCCACATTTGTATGAAAATCTTAGCAGGAGCAACAGACACATATAAATGATGCATATAATATGTCGCGGATGCATGATTGCGTGATTGAATAGCCACCCGCATCTACACTGATGAAAGCCAATTGTACTAACATACTTCAGAAAAATGATTGATCGCTTACTTCAACGGCTGGACGACCTCGTTGCTTGTAACCAAATATCAAATCAATCCATTCATGGATATGGTCACTTACGTACTCGCTCTCCAGAGCTTCCCTATTCAGTTGAATGAAAAGTTCAGGTGCGCATGCTCTCGTCCGGTTATTTGAGGGTCCCATGGTTTCCTTGGTATGGCTTTTTGCGTGATGACCTGCTTCCTTGAAATTCGAGTGTTTTGGATTCGGACGAGGTTTCCTTTTCGTGTTCGATGCACGCTTTTTAGTGAATTTTTCTTGGTCTGAGTTAATGTCGTTGCCTTGTGTGCTAAGAATTAATTTCTTTTCACACCCGTTCTAAGGTGTTGTTTGGAGCCGATGAAATGCAGCGATTTGGCATGATTGACCGCTCTGGTCTATTATTAGATGACTGCCCTTCTTACTACAATCTTTGAAGATCATATGAAATGTCATCTTTGTTTCTACTTGCTAGCACGTTGAGTATGCTTCCCGGTTGAGTCTCATGAGATGAAGTTGTAGGTACACAAAGATGGGATTCGCAGGGAATGTCGAGCCCTGTTTCATCATTCCCACAGTGGTAGCAGTCAACGAATCATTTTTGGGCCAGTCGGCTTCAAAGGCAGGTACGGCTGCGTATCACAGCGCAGGAGTAATGGCTGATCTAGATTTCTACATTGGTGAAGAGGCCCTTGCCAAGCAACACGCAAGTGCATACACCCTAAGTTATCCCATCCGGCAAGGCCAGGTAGACATTTCCAGATCTGCATCTCACGAAATGGGGCTACTAATGACACTGCATACTGCACAAGGTTGAAATAGTTGAGGTCTTGTGTTTCAGGTTCTCACAAGGGTCATCTTCAGGGTGTCTGAATGGCAATCATCTTCTTTTCTGCAGATTGAAAATTGGGATACCATGGAGAGGTTCTGGCAGCAATGCATTTTCAATTATTTGCGATGCGATCCCGAAGATCATTACATGTTACTCACGGAGAGTCCCTTAACAGCACCAGAGAATCGCGAGTACATGGGAGAAATCATGTTCAAAACTTTCAACGTGCCAGGATTGTACATAGCAACGCAAGCAGTGTTGGCTCTTGCAGCTGGCTATACGACTTCCAAGGGAGAAGTTTGCAGTTTAGGGTTCAACTCCTAGCGATTCATCGGCAACGAAGTCGTTTGAGATTTGGATGGATAAGCATATGGAAGTGGGTCTGTACATTAACTACCGAATGCACTTGAGGGTTCATCATGGATTGCCTTGTATCCACTTGTACTGCTTTCGTCGTTTTAATTAGTTAAATTTTCAGTGTTGACATTGCTGAGTGTAGGTGCCTTTGCGGTTACAAAATGTCGGGGGCTGAATGCAGTTGGAAATGACGGGGGTGGTTGTGGATGGTGGTGATGGCATGACTCACGTTGTTCCTGTAGTGGATGGCTATGTTATTGGCAGCAGCATCAAGTCTATTCCTATAGCAGGCTGGGATCTCTCCAACTTTGTTCAGCAGTTGATGCGAGTAGCAACCAAAACCCTACTCTAATTACCTCAATCTCATCATAATCCTAGGATGGATTTTGTAACATGTGTTAGGATTTTGCAAGGGTTTGTGTGATTTTGACTTTTTACCCTTTGTGCAATGGAATATTTGCGACTTCACGCTACTTTCCTGCGGGCTCTGAAATACGGTACTAAGGGGAAGTCTTGCTGGGGTCGAATATTTGCAGGCTTTCGAAAGCCCTTGGCCTTTGATACAGGCAAATGCCGCATATTTTGCGGGTTGCTTGATCTCTGATATCAGCGACTCGAAACCTTTGGCGATCTATCTACCTCAGGTAACTTGGCATCATCTCCGCTCTGAGTCCATAATTTTAGAGAATTAGGTGTGCAGTAACTAGTAAGTTATGCTTGAACAGCAACCGTGGCAAATCCAATGGTAGCTAAGCAATGGTTTGCGTTTGTTTCTGGCCTGGAACAGGTGACTGGAGCATTGGTGAGAATGACAGCGTCAGCACCCAGCGTGGTTGTTCGAGCGAAGTCTGCTTTGACTCTGAGTCTATTGCTTGACGAGACTCTCTAGTTCTCTGAGGTTGCGATCATCATCATCAGCATCTACATTGTCCTACACACTAACTACAACAATGTATGTATACTACCCCCCCGTCGCCTCCCTCTTTGCATGTGTTGGATGTCCTATGAAAAAGGCTTGAATCCGTGTTGGACTTGGACCAGTGAATTAGCTATTTTAGATACTTTCGCGCAGTGTCGTGTTGGATGCTATCCAAGAATATACATGTGTGATGCAGATTTGCAGGAGAGATTAGTGATAAATCCAACCCTCTCCACACTAATCTTTCTTATGCTCCACTGGTTTGTATCACAAGTCTATGTGAATGTCACATTGTCAAAGATTAGCGATTGATGAGAGATACTGTTAGATGCTAAATTTTTGTGACATCTTATCTCCGTTATTAGGTGCTGAACAGTTACAGTAATAAAGGTTTTGGTGTATTTGTATATTCTTTAAATCCTAAACAATAGTTTTACCACTTATGCCACTAAACAAATCCCTTATGCCGCTTGGATTGAAAATTCTTCATTTGGAGGTCATTTCAAAATTTGAACTTTATCATGTTCAAATACATCATTATACATATAGAATATTGTGGCTGCTAGTGGCACCTTCTAACGTGTAAGGGTTGATGACAAGTGGTACGAAATTGGAAGTAATGAGGTATTTTCAATCGTCAACAAGGTTTGTTCACATTCGCTTGCAATTCACGCACCAATTGTGCTTTCCCGATTAAGTTTTGGACGAGTGGATTATGCTTTCATAGCATATTCCAAACTCACCACAAAGATCATTATTATTATTAAAGGGTTTAAGTAGATAAACTAATCCATGTGTTATCACTGTGTATTTGCACTAAAGTACATGATTTGAAGAGGTATGTCACTTTAACCCCTAAATTTCTTTAAGAATTCCACACCAAAAACACTACAAAATTGTTCATTCTAGTGCAATGAGTTCCAAAGGAAACCAATTTTTTGTTTAAGTAAAGAAAAGTAAAATAAAATAATCCATAAGATTTAACCATAAGATCTCAATTAAGATTGATTTGAGAACATACTCAAAATTATTTCATAAATCAAAATTTGACCGCATAGATTAAGAGATTATAGTGTGTGAAGTCTCATGCATTGAGTGGATTGACATTTTTTGACTTCACTTGGTGTCAAATGTTTTGCACTATACTTGATTGAAAAATCCTTGGACTGAACTATAGACTTTGTTCTTGAAAGAGTGACAAAGTGACTTTGATTCTTGATTCTTGAAAGTCATGGATTTAGTTGTTGAACAAGCCATCTTCGCCTCATGTTTAGGAAAAATAATTCGTGAAGGGAAGAATTAGAAGAAGAATAAGATGAAGAAGAAGCAAAGAGAAATAAAAAGAGAAGAAAAAGATTCTTAAGATGAAGAAAAAGAAAAAGAAATAGAAGAAGAAGAAGAGGACAGAAGGAGTAGATAGGGTTTAGGATTTATAGGTTCAGGGTTTAGGGTTTCAGGTTACATGGCTATTCCCGAAAATATGACATATTGTTTTTAAAGTTATGAGGGTTTAGGAGTTTAGGGTTTCTAGGATTTAGGTGTCTCAAGGGTTAAGAATGTTTAGGTTTTTCTTTATGCATCCCGAAAGTGGAGATGTTTAAAGGAAAAGCGTAGTAATGAAAAAGAAAGGGAGGGGGAGAGGTAGGGTTTACTCAAAACAACGATAGTTGGTGCAAGGGTTGGGGGTTTGAGTAATATAGTGCGCGCTCTGAGGAAGAAGAGATGAAGAAGAAGAAGAAGAGATGAAGAAGAAGAAAAAGAAGAAGAGGGCATAGTTTACCAAATTGAACTCCGTTGCACCTACTATCTTTGTTTGATGTGAGTGCTACCCCCCTCATTCCGTTGAATTTGTATCTTTGAAATTTGTTTTTCCTCCTTAGATTTTAATTTTTATCCAAATTTGTTTCTTCATTTGCTTTGTTTCCTTCAGGGGGCGCACTATATTACCCAAACCCCCAACCTTTGCACCAACTATCATTGTTTTCAGTGAACCCTACTTCTCCCCCTCCCTTCTCTTTTTCATTACTACGCTTTTCTTTTAAACATCTCCACTTTCAGGGTGCATAAAGAAAAACCTAAACATCCTTAACCCTCGAGACCCCTAAATCCTAGAAACCCTAAACCCCTAAACCCTCACAACTTTAAAAACAATATGTCATATTTTCGGGAATAGCCATGTAACCCGAAACCCTAAACCCTGAACCTACAAATTCTAAACCCTATCTATTCCTTCTGTCTTCTTCTTCTTCTTCTTCTTTTCCTTCTTAAGAATCTTTTTCTTTTCTTTTTATTTCTCTTTTCTTTTTCTTCATCTTAGCTTTCTTCTTCTTCTTCTTCTTCTTTCCTTCACCAATTGTTTTTCCTACTCTCCTCTTCGTCTTCTTATTCTTCATCTTCTTTTTCACCTTCATCTTTTTTACTACTTCTTCTTCGTCTTCATCTTCTTCTTCTTCTTCTTCTTCTTCTTATTCCTTTTTTGTTTTTTTCCTCTACTCCTTATGTCCTCCACTTCTTTATCTTCTTCTTCTTCATCTTTTCTTCTTCTTCAGCTTTTTCATCATCTTCTTCTTCTTCTTCTTCTTCCATTCTTAATTTTTTTTTCCTACTCTCCTCTTCATCTTCTTATTCTTCGTCTTCTTTTTCTCCTTCATCTTCTTCTTTTTCTCCTCCTCCTTCTCCTTCCATTTTAACCCTAGGGTTTCAATGACGTAAGATTCTAACTTTTTCATGAACAATATTTTTGGAAATGTTTTAATACCACAGTGTAGGGAATTCTAATAGCTTTCCAGAACTATATTACACCTGGTGATCGGACCTCAGTTCCAGTAGATATTTGCGGATGAAGTTTTGGCTCCGAACTTCATCCCTATGTTGGATCGGATGATGATCCAACAAATGATCGGATGAAAAAAATTCAAACATCCTGGGACTCCTTGTCACTGAGCCTATGTGAGAAAAAAAAAATGGCGCACATCCCTTTTACTTGCCACGCATTCCTAACTACGGGATTACACTTGGTGTAATCCTTTGTTGAATGGTGTAGAGGTGTATATGGGAATGCTTAGCATTCCCATCCCCTCTTACATTAGGCTCGTATTGCTGATTGTAGAAGTCATCATCTGTTAAAATACATTTGAAGATCTTTTGCTTGTATCATAGTTTCAAAGTACCCGCTTCAATCAAATGTTATTATTAGTGTAGAATCTACCATCATAGACATGCTTATTCACCTTATCCCTATAAAAATTATCTTTTTTTGCCGTTGAAGTATTTAATTTAGCTTAATTTTTTTTTTCATTTGATTTCCCCGAAGCTTACAAGGTTTACACCTGTATGTTTGTATGATTTGTTTTTTTGTTTTTTTTTTGTGAAAAGGGATTTTCTATTTAGTTAAATTCCCTCCTTGGAACTTGTTGACAACCTCTACCAACATTATATGTTAATATTTTCCCATGATTTGAAAACCCTAAACTCTAAACCTTAAAATCGTTGTAATAAACTCCACAAAATTAGGTTTCTTTCCAACATTATTCTTCCAAAAATTCCATGGTAATTGGTTTCTTTTCTTTCAAATATAGATTTTCATATGCCAAAAATCCTAACTTTTCATTCCAAAATCCACGATTATTGGGTCCAAATGCGATCAAATTTGATTCACATAGCAAATTTGTGCTCTCTAGATTTGCCCACTTGTGACATTGTAGCATTCTTGGAGTCACATACAGGCTTAAGACAATGTTTTACACTAGTACAAGAAGATTGGCTTCATTCTAAATCTTCCAATTCCTTTTGGAGAGTTGATAAAAAATTGAGTATTTGACATAGCTCACTTTGAAATTAATTTTCTTTCCAAAACACATTTTCAAGTGCACTTCAAACATTTTTAGCACTATGTAGCACATTATATACTGCAACTTTTATTTTGCTACAATTTCATTTTGCCCACTCATGCTCATGGTATGATTTTGTGAGTCAAAACTATACTCAGTTTTATTTGTGATAGTGAACAACTTGATTACAAAGCTTTTGCGGTGTGAACAGGGTCTCAACTTTTATTTTTCACTAGGCTGCAGGCGCGGGCCCCTGGGGAGGCGGGGAACATATTTTATTGCGTGAACGCGTTTTTTTCCCAAACAATGATGAAGGGGCGGGTGGTTTTTCATCCACGGGGCTGATCTGATGTCTGTCCGCCTTTTTAACCCCTCATCGCCGGAGGGGACGAAAAGTGTCCTCACAGAAAATTCAAAGTGCTGTAACTTTTGCATCCGCTGTCCAAACTCAATAAAACTTGTTGGTAAAGTTGCGCTCTCTCTTCTTGTTTATGTGGCAGAATTTTCAGATCAATGCGAGCTTTATTGATTTTTTGAAAGCCAATCGAAGTTCATAGGTTCAATTTGAATTCACCAAACTGCATTTGAAGGCTGCAACTTCGGGGGCTTGTATCTCCTTCATCCAATGTTCGTTTTCAATCAAATTTGTTGTGTTATGTTCCCCTTTAAGTCTAGTTATCGTGGTTAAATTTTCATGTCAACCCAAGTTGTTTTGAATGCTTGGAAGCAATTCGAAGTTCAAAATCTAGACATTTTTGCATTACAGTGAACTTTGGTGGCTTATAAATTCTTCACACATGAGTTTTTTTCAATAATTTTTGTTGGAAAAGTTTCACATACTAGTCTAGTTCTTGTGGTAAAAATTTCATATCAATCCAAGAAGATATGATTGACTGAGAAGCATTTTAGCAGAGGTAGGTTCAGCTGTAGATGTGTTTTTTTGCTACTTTTTTCACTGTTTTTTGACATTTCAAAACAACTTTGCAAATGCAATGAGTCAATTAAATGTGTTTTTTTTCCACCAAAGTGTTTGTCTTTTGGTTTAGAATCACCTTGTAGTTTAAAGTTTTCTCATTTGAGTAGGTTTAGAAATCGAATTCCACCTCGAAATGTGTTTTTAGGAAAATTTCAGCATCTTTTTTCAACACTAAAACATTATAATCTTTCAATCTATACGGTCAAATGACCCCAAATTTTACTTACACCATCTACAACATGCACACTATAATATTGTACGGTTGAGATTTTTATATCTTAATCACATTTAGATTTATAACACTTGAAAAGCAAGGTTGTTTTTTGACATGGTTAGAGCTTCGGCGGTGAGGGGTTAAGAGCCCGAGCGCTAACAATGGTACCCCTCGCTTCTCTTTTTTCACTCTTCTCTTTTCGCTCACTCCACCGCTCTCCTGTGGGTCTATTTTCTCTCGCTCAGTGATCTCACTCACTCCCCTTCCTGTCGCCTGCTTCTTATCGTTCACGGCCGGCTCGTATTATACTTCAGGTTTTCGGATTTCAGAGATTTGAGGCATGTCTATCTCTTTTACTTTGTATGTTTTCCGTCTTCTTACGTTTTTCTCTTCCTGGATTTGCTGATTAGGGTTTCCATTTCTGCTTGTATTTGGACCGCCTTCTTTCTTTCTTTCTTTCAGCTCTCGCTTTTATTTGTGTCAACCCGACTGGTTTCGTTTGTGTTTGTTCGAACCTAGGGTTTGTTTCTATTTTCTTCTGTGGAGTTTCAACGGCGCTGCTGATTTGGATGCGTTGTGCTTTCATGCAGTTTGTAAGTGTTGCTTGCGAAGAAGCCCTTTCCTCTGTTTTTATTCTACTATGGAGGGTGTCTTCTTCAAATCGGACACACTGGTGCCCGTTTTGACTACTTCTGATGGCAAGATCGACTTCGGTTCACTCGGTACAACGTTTGGGTTGGTACCAAAGACAATCCGTCTGTGTGGCTATGTTATTCCGATCAATGACGACCTTCGGTCAGAGACTGCGTGGACGCAGATCAAGAACACTTTGGGTGTAGCAGGGACGAAAGAAGATCCCGTGATGGTCAGTGGAAGTCCAGTATCTCAAGCTCCTACAGGTATGTGCTCCTTCGTGCCTTGATCTTCAAATCTGAGTGGTACGTTTGAACCTTGAGGGGATTTGTTGCCTTTGGGGTGTTATTCGGAGCTTCGTTCTGAAACCTGTGTGTCTTTGTCGGTTAAGGTTTTAAACTTTCATCTGAATTTTGATACTAGTGGTTTAGGGTTTAGGGTTTAGGGTTTAAGGTTTAGGGTATTTGGAGGTCATCCTACTCACTTTCCCGCTCTTGTTCGTGGCTGTAGTTATGGGTGTGTGATCGTTAGAAATGGGGCGTTTGCCTTATGTTTATCTCAGTCGAACAATTAGGGTTCCGTGCGATGGCATCATGCCCAACAATTTTTTTAAGAAAGTGGATGATATTGCGTTGAGGCACTGCTGTGTTTAAAGCCTGATCCCTAAACAGTATGCTTACTTACACTTGTGAGAACATGCTTCTTGTGGTGGTCTGAGTGCCTCTCGTGCCGATGGTTGTAGTCTGAAGTAGGATGTCTCGATGGGTTTCCATGTCAGATGCTTCTGCGATTGATACTCTGTTCCTCTGACGTTGTACACTATTCACTGACTTGCGTCATTTAATCCAAAAAGAACCTGGAACCGCAATGTGCTTTTCTTGAACCTTGAATTTGAACCTCGGATCTTAAACCCAGGACAGTAATTTCATGGTGGGAGTTTGGATGAATGCAGAGGGATTTTCACATTCGAAAAGGCCACGAATTGAAGATGGTGCTCCACGTATCCAGTCCTTTGCTGAATCGGCAGCAAAACATTACAGGCAGTGGGAACAAGCTGAGAAGGCTGGAGTTAAAAATGGGGGGCAGAAGAGTTTCTTGGTGGTGAATGAGGATCCGTTTGGTAGTCATCTAAAAGGATTTGTTGTTTGGATTCGAAAGTGCTATCGAGATTTGAAGGAGATCTTAACGAAGGCGGAGCCGAGTAAAAGGTTTGTTTTTTTGGGTACAGAGGGCATCGGGAAGTCTGTGTTTACTCTTTTTTGGATATGCTATCTGGCGACTCTGAAGCAGAAAGTCGTTTGGAAAGTCAACGATGCATGGTATCTCCTGGACTTCAGCAAAGAGGGTTCATCGTCAGCAAAGCGGGTCTCAGAGTGGGACAATGAACTGCAGCGAGTTTTGGACGATCCTAATGCTTGGCTTATCATAGATGGAAAACAGCCCGTTGCTCCAATCTATAGATGCCATATTCTGCTGGCATGTTCAGATAGAAAGGAAAATTATCATCAATTTTCCAAGAATCAGATGGTCTCTCGATGGTATGTTCCTGTTTGGTCCAAGGAGGAGTTCGACGAGTTTCTGGACGACTTTGAAGCCGTAAGGGTCAACTATTCACACATGGATGTACCTACCAAAGTTGTGGCTCTGGAAAATTTTGGAAAGCTAGGAGGCGTGCCGAGGTATGCTCTATGCTCTGCGAGAATTGCGGAAGGTCTCGACCGGTTAGAAACAGCGGTCCAGTCTCTCGACAGAAATACTTGTTTCAACTATTTTAGTGGGGCGTTCGAGGATAAAGCAATGAGGGATAGCCTTATTCATATCAAATGTATGGACGAGAGTTATGGACTCAAGAGCAAGTTCTATGACTTCGCATCCCCGTACGTGCAGAATGAGTTTGGAAAGCGCTTTACCAAACTCAGTGAGGTTGACGTAGTGCTTTTTCTGCGGACTTATGCAAACAAGGATGCTGGGAATATTTATGGATACATTTTTGAGTTGGTTGCACATCAGCTTATGCAACGAGGCGGAGAATTCCCGATGAAAAGAGTTGGGTCAAAGGGTCTTCCAATTCCTGGTCCTCAAGCGGAGGCAGAGACTACATTACGGCTAACAAGTGGAATGCCGGTTGTTAAATTTGCGAAAGTAGAGGAGTTGGTGTCGCCAAATACATACTATCAGCCTCTCAGTTCGAACTTTCAGAGTGTTGATGCTGTAATACATCCTAACATTTTGCTCCAGTTCTTTAGCTCCCGGAGAGGAATACACGGGTACAAGGTGAACGGGCTGAAGGATTTGCACGAGCAATTAAAGCAAACCGAGTATAAACTATGTTCATGTGTGCCTGCGGACAAATACGAAAGTACTGGTTTTCAGAACTGGTTGAAGGCAGACAAGACCAAATATTTTTTGAAGGCACCCGGACAAACCAAACACCAGACCAAATCCGCAACTGTCGCGATGCTAGAGCTGATGGACCAATATGTGGTCCAGGTGGACTACAATAAGTACAGCAGTTGATGGGAGGTGTGTGTTTCTTGCTGTTCGTGTGTGCAAGGGAATGTATGGTGGTAAATCTAGGTGTAGGGCATGTCGTTGGCAGTGATATGAACGTGGGGTAAAAAGTCCCGCTGGTTAAACTCGTGCGGAGCAAACCGGAAAGTCAGTTGTTACACAGTAGAAACATATGATTCTGTTTCGAGGGAATGGAACAGAGCTGTACCATCCCGGGGTCGCATTTTCGGTCGTGCGTATGAATGGAGCAGTCGTCATGGCGTTTGTATCGGCTTTTCTGTAAATTCTGTACCTGCTGCGAGCGATTGTCTCGAGACCTTGGAATTGTGCTTGTTTGGTTGAGGACTGAGTAAGCAGAGAGATTTCGAGATTGTTGAGCGCCTTGGCGTCAGAGATTGATCGTAAGTGAAGAGATCGAGACTGATCCTAGAGTTTGATAGTGATCTGTGAATTTTGAGGGTAGTCACTGAGCGTCAGAGATTGTGCGCTGTAATGGTGATCTTCGTGGTTTGAGATTGAGACAAATTGGGAGGCGTCGATGTTGTGAGACCTTAAATTGCGCGGCTGGAATTCGTGAACAAGAAATTGGGAACGATGTTTCTGTAAAAGGGTGGTCTGTGTGGTGACTGATTGAGAGGACCACATGTATGGGAAGAGGGGTGGGGCAAGATGAAGACGAGTTGATTGAGGATCGCTGTTGTCCGATTCATCAGAAACCTTGTGAGGCTCACAAAGAAAACTCCTTCTGTGCTCTGTCCAAGTATCAACAACCGTTAGAGGAGCTTCTCTCATCCAATACGGATTTGTGCGATCTTCATTTCGAATGAATGAGGCTTGTTCGGTCATCTCAGTACTTAGATGACCTAGTCAAAATTGATTCCTGAAATAATCCTGGACCATTGGACATTGCACTTCGATTACTTTCCAAGGTTTATGTCTGACTGTAATATTATATTAGGAGCAACGAAATTTTGATGTTTTCATAGAAGATAGTCGTGAAATCCTTTTAACAATGTTAGATTCAGCTTGTGAGAAATCTCTCGTCTTGGAGCTTCAGGTAAAAGGGTGGGTGAAAGAGGGTCTACAAGATTTTCCCATTTTGCGAGCCGCAGTGGACTAGGGTATTTCTGTACCGACTGACCCAAAACAAACAATTTATGTGGTTTGATGCTTTTCTTGGGTATGAGCCCATCACCTTGGCATGCAACTTCTTTTACTCTAATCTTCGTTTGCTTGATAGTTGTTCCTCTGAAAAGTTGTGATGTCATGTCTTTACTGTTTCAATTTGGCAGTCATATCCAGTGTAACAAAGTCCTTACAATTATATATCAACTCTCCTAAGGAGCCTAATCTGAAAAATGCTACTGAAAGAGGCTGGCCTGCATCTGTGTACATCATTGGCAAGGTCTGTTGCATTTACCAACTTTGGGGTGTTTTACACATTTCAAGTTTAGGGTATATCTTGATGTCAATATCCACCTTTCTTAGAGCGTTTTTTTAGACATTGTTTGTGTCTTGGACCACGGTGTTCAGCTTGAGCGAATATAGAAAAGCTAGGCTTGAATACTTTGTGTGTCGAAGTTTATCACTGGCTGAAGTAGCATCGATGGTAGTTCATTGTCTCATCAATATGAAATTCATGATGCAGACTATTTTATGATTTCATGCTGTATAGTATCCAACAATGCTAATGTCTGTTGGGCTTCCTCTTCCTGGAGCTATCTTTAGTCATGGATTTTTGACAAAGGTGCGTGTCTTTTTATACACACTTTGTACTCAAGTTTTTCATTCTTCCTTTTGCTAGTAAACAACTGTGACCTTTTTGATATTGATGTAGCATAGCCTAGATTGCTTTGTGGACATGTCTAAATTTTTATCCTCATTGTTTGCAATCACAATGACTAAGGAATGTCTCTCTTTGTTGAAACGATTCATTTTTTGGCCTTGCAAAAACCAACAGTCTCACTTCACAAGGTCACTTTTTTATAAAAGAATGTCCAAAATGGTGTTGCTTGTTTGAATTCATTTTCCTAGACAAGTTGGCTACATGCTTGAAAATTTTCACATCATATCAAATTGTATAATACATAGGAAATAAATAGTAAGTAGAAAGAAGTACAGAATGATTCAAAATACCAAATTGTTAAGAACTTTAGTTATGGAATTGAAAAATGTCAATCCCAATGGTTGCAGTGTTGTAATAAACAATCTACATCCTATGATTTTATTTTTTTCAAACAATATTGAAAATTGAATTAGATAAATGTCTTCAAGTTTATTTTAGAGTGGAGAATCTGTAATTGCCTGCAAACAAAAACTCCTCATAACTTTCATCTCATTGATCAAAGTAGATTGATTCAAAGCTTTCCATGTATATATAATTCTAGAAAACCAATTTCAAATTTTTGTTCAAAAAATGTGATTTTTATGATTAGTGAAACTGACAGATGAATGTAATTAAATACGAACAGTCCTTGGCATGCTTCAACTGACAAAGGGACATTCAAGCCCTTATGATCTTCATTTTTTGGACTTTGTTTATGACGTTTGGAGGTACTTCTGAGGTATATAGCAGCCTTGACATCAGAAGTTTCCATGATTATTTAATCTTGAAATCGAAGACAAACTGATGAAATACATTCGTGCAATCTGACGATTTCACCCTCGACTCGAAGATAATCAACATGGGATCTGTTCATACATTCCGATCCACTTACTAGACGATAAATATGTGGGATACATTCTTAAAGTTTAATTCTGGTATCATAGATTTGATGATAAATAAGTGGTATACATTCATAAAGTAGAATTATGTTATCTAAGACTCGAAGATAAACTGATGAAATACGTTCCAGCAGTTCCTGTCCACTTGTTGCTGCCGATCGCGCGTCGTCTCCCTACGAGTGCGGATGGGCACCAGCGTCAAAATGTGAGGCTGGAAATCGGTGACTTTCACGGATACCACCACTTCTTCCAGATTGCGCGACGCTGACGTCGTGGGCGGGGGTGGCGCCGACCTCGACGACGTTTCTCGCTTGTTTGTGACTACCGAAACTAAGACGGGCACCGTCACCGCTGGAGCAGGCGCTGCAACAGGAGCTTCACGGCGATTCTCGTCACGAATCTTCGGTTTGAGAGGAGTCTCTTCTTTCTGAGTGAACTCTGGGATTGTTGCTAGAGCTGGAGCTTGTAGGGTGGTGGACGTCAAGATTGCTGCCAGAGTGCGAAACGCTTGCTGATCCTCCTGCTCGCCCCACCCTGGTTGGGACTCGTACTCCTTCACCCACTTATCCCACCAATCTTCGTCGCTTTCTGCTGTCACTGGAGTGAATCCTTTTGTAGGGTGCCTGCCAACTCTGACTACCTTACCAGTGTAGATTGGGTTGTATTGAGCGCTTTCAAATGTTGGCAAGGTTGATAGAAAACTTGTCGTGGATCTGTTTGTGTGTTGGGATGATGACCGGACCGACCGGTAGTTAGGACCTGATGATCGGTGGTCACCGGTCATTAAGGGCTTGGTGACCGGTTCAGCTGGTCACCGGGGGTCGCTGCCTGCTCCACAGAGGGTTTAGGTCCATTTTTGGGTTTAAAAAAAAAAAAAGAGTATAAAAACTTAAAATTTTTAACATGCTAAGATTTCAAAGAAGGAATTTGGATGTCGATTAGGAGTCAATTTCGTGTTTAAAACTTGGCTTTGTTTTTTGGGGAAATTTGAGTAATTTGGGGTTCTTTTGGGAAAATTCAGCACCCTTATCAAGGCTCCAAAACCCATTTAAAGAACCTAGAAGTCCAAATTGGCCTCAGTTCTGCACTCCCGTAGGTTGTAGGAGTGTATGAGATAGTTTGTTTGGGTGGTTTTAGGGGTTTTGGGGAAGATTTTAGTTTAGGGTCTAAACCCTAAAATCGAAAACTAGAATAGCAATAATTGGTAGGTGTAAGTGCCCGATTTGTCACCCGGGACTCACTCTTTTTTTTTTTTCGTTTGTTAATCTTTTAAGTGTTAATTAATATACAAAAAGTAATAAAAAGAGTGTAAAGCCAAAATAGGTATGTCACATGCCATTATCGTATTTGGTCCTAATTATCATATTTTTCCTAGATTATAATCCCCGCATGTAAATAGGGTAGAAACCCCAAACCTGTACATATTACGGTATTTAAGTGGAATTGCCCTAAATAGCCAAACCTGCCTCGCATGTGATAAAGATGGCTAAAATTGGTCCAAAGGACCACATGTGAGAATTCTAAATCGATCCCAAAGAAAAGTTTCAATTTCCCCATCAAATCGACGAAACAGTAGAAAAATCCAATTGTTAACTTGGAGATGAAGAAACTCAAAAACAAACCGGAGGAGGGCATTGTGAGCACTTTTTTACCCACCTTTGGTATATCAGCGTGCACAACCAGATTCTAGTATTTTACGGTGAAATCCTATGGGTGTCTAACGTCAGTCCATTATGCCTTCCAAGCAATGAATCTTTTCTAATTCCTAAATAGACCTCAAGTATACCCAAACCCAATCAAAACAAGACCTAGACTACTTGTTACCAATTGACCTTAATTTTAACGAGCCGCTGTGATTATTTTTCAATGATGTTTCAAACATAAACTCAGTATGCCATCTTGTAGACAATTAATTCCCCTTTCCAAAAATATAAAATTCGTCTTAATTGGACACTCCTAGCAAAAGATACAAGCGGATGAAGTTTAGCCGTTAAGCGGGTTAACGAAACTTCATCCACGGTTCTGGACTAGTTCCCTAATTTGAAAGACCTCTAGATTTTGAAGGTATACACTTAATGTAATTCTTTCTGTCTGGCTTTGAAGTTTGGGCCTACTTTGACTATTCTAGTGAAGTTTCATCCAATCCTAGCCTAAAACTTCATCTTTTGATAACTTTCTCAAATTAACTCCGATTTTGAAGTTTAATACGGTTTATGTTACTTTTTTCATCGAGCGGGCAGTCTGGGCAGATCTGAAAAAATCACTTTTCCAAAAATAATAATTTGAAATTGGTTTTCTAGAGTTATATATGTACGTGGGAAGCTTTAAATCCATTTCGACAAATGAGTAAAAAGTTATGAGGTTTTTTAATTTGCGGGTAGTTACGGATTCTCTACTCTGAAATAAACTTTGAAGTTCTTTATTTAATTAAATTTTTAATGTTTTTTGAAAAAAAATTCATAGGATGTAGGTTAGTTATTACAACATTACAACCATTGGGATTGACATTTTTCAATTCCATAATGAAATTCTTAACAATTTAGTATTTTGGATCATTCTCTACTTTTTTCTACTTACTATTTCTTTTGTATATACTGTACAATTCCAAATGATTTGAAATTTTTTAAGCATGTAGCCAACTTGTTTAGAAAAAAAAATTCAAAGAATCACCACCATTTTGGACATTTATGTGACCTTGTGAAGTGCAGCTGCCCTGTTTTTCGCAGGGATAAAAAAAGGATTTTTGCCAATTCAAATGCTAATATCTTCCAATCCGCATGGTGGAAATTTCTAAATTTCTTTCCACATCTCTTAAAACTAGTTTACTATAAGATCCTACGGTTACATGTGTCAAAAAAGTTTTTTTCCCGAAAACTTGGTACTTGTATTAAAAATGGCAATTTTTGAGTGTTTTCGGTGAAAACACAGTCATAGAACTATAGGGGTTAAAAGAAAAATCAATCTAAATTGTTAATATTTCCCTAGATTCATTGTGCAATTTTACACACAGGCAATTGCCTTCATGTAACTTCCAATATTGACTTCACTCATGAAACATGAAGCATCATTTTGTCAACCAATTTAGAATGCGTGCATCCAAAAGTGGCAATGCCATCCTACTTTGAATTTTTGTGGATAACTCTTGGAGATTTCAGCCATTGAAATGGACGAGTAATTTGAAGCAATTTTGGGCCTCTAAACATGAAAAAGCTTTAGAAATTAAACTCATAACTTTAGAAATTAAATTCATAATGAAAATATTAGCAAATGAAAATGATGGAGATTATATAAAAAAGATTTTTTAGATCTGATATGTAATTTCTATGATTTTTCAAAGAGGCGGCTCCTTGGCCACTGAAACTATCACATAGGTGGACCCTAAACCGAAATCAACAAAAATCAATAGTTAGCAAATGAGAGTTAGGCATGTGTCCTTCAAATGCGTTAGCAAATCAGAGCCAAGCATTTTAAGGACACATTGACCCTTAAAGGCCCAAGGCCTTTTTTCTGCCAAAAAACAGCCATTTCTATAGTAAAGAGTAAACAAATTTGAAAATTGTTTTTTCGCACATCTAACCATAGGATCTTACGCCTAACTAGTATGAGAATGTGTGGGAAAAATTTCAGAAATTTTGACCGCATAGATTGCAAGATATTTGCGTTTAAAGTGAAAAGAATCAGTTTTTCAAGGGTTAAAGGGTTTAGGGTTTAGGGTCATGGCTTGGCTAGATAGAGGCACATATCATTCTCTAAACCCAAGTCATGAACCAGTGCACCAACCCATGCAATTTACATGGTTCCTATATTATTGCATCCTTTTACATTCTTCTACAATAACTATAGATATTTATATAGTGTAGAATGTCAAAAAATTAGTGTGGGGCAACCTAAAAATCTAGATGGTGAAATCCAATGCAATTTTTTCACACTTCTCCAAGACTCTTTTAGAGTGTGTTGGACCCGTCAGATCTTACGCATTAATTTTGGCTAATTTTAGAACAATTGCATTACCAATTCAAGTGCTCGAGGTAGTTCTACTCAATAGTTTTTGAAGAATGAAAATCAAGTTTATAGTTTTTGAATTTTTTCATAGAATTTCAAGTTTCAATACAATTCTTCAATATAAAAAAATCACAAATATTCAATTTACAATTGATATTAGAAATCCAATTTTTGGCTTCAAATTATACTGAAAAATATTGGTTTGTGTACTAGTTGATCTAACCATACAAATACAATCTATAGATCATATTTTACAACTATTGTTCAAGAGTCATCATTAAGTTATTATTCTAAGTTGCATTTTAGTGGTTTAGAATATAGGTAGCGATCCATATGTTTAGGCCTAGCATTCGTGGAGCCTTCCACATGTTCTTGAGATGTACTTTTTTGGTCTTCAATACAATGTCACCTTTCTCGAATTAGAGTTTTGTATAACAAAATCTGACTTGTAGAAGAGGTGTGACTTTGTCTTTGAAAATTAAAAATAAATAATTTCATTCGTATGAAGTTGACAACTGAGAGTATACAGAGTTGTTTACTATTATTAGAACGATTGAATTTTTGTAGATTCTTGCCAGCATGGGGAAGAGGATGAAAGAATGTGTTATTTGGATACTATATGCAGCTAATAAGTTTTCCTATCTTATGGGAAAGTTTCATAAAGTTTCACAAAAAATTGAGCTCATAGGAACCTGCCCAAAATCCATTTTGTCCCCCGTAGGGACAATGGGACTTTAGGGGTTAATCACGACACAAAATAGGGAGCTTTTTTCTTAAATGCACCTCTAGAATGACTTGGGGGGCCGAGCGAGCAAGATCGCAAGGTTTCTTTGTAATAGAGTTAGCCTTACAGACAGACTCATTGGAAATAGGGGTGGTTAGATCGTTATTATGGGGAAAAGTTACGGGTAAAGAGATCCATGGATTTAATGAAGAATGGGGTCAATTAGGGGTTATGTCTACTGAGGGAGTGCAATTGTGTATCTGGAATAGTACTGGACTTTTCATGATGAGAATGCTTGAGGAGGTTTAATGTGAGTACCATATTTTGTTACTAAGAAATGGAGTCGAGCCTTCGTCTCACATGAAATGCTCATTCGAAATAAGGGTGCTGACCTCGTTTCAGTGTAGAAGTGAGAGATGAATTTAATGAATAGTGGCATAAATTACGTTAACCCTTTCTGCTGTTCGATCGCAAATCGCGGATCTTGTATAATGAAGTGAATAGGTTTTCAGTTTCTCTTGGTGTAAGAAAATCTACTGTGTAAAAGTCTATGAGAGACTGTATCTAGATTTCCAATGTAACTATGCTGTGGAACAAGATACAGAGTCTCTAATAGTTTCCTTGGCCAGTCGCGCTGCAAAAGGGATATGCAAAAGAATTTATAGGACGACGGTGTGGTAATCAACCAATGGTTTAGAAAAATCTATGTACAGTAATTGGCTAGTAGATCGTGCACAGAACTGGAATGATAAATCACAGCCAACCATTTTGCATACAACAGTATTGATCATTCCTTGAATCTGAAGGAATTTGAAATTAAAATTCATGAGTTCATGAATAATAACATACCATTTCTTAGTAGTAGTGCGCATTCACTCTTCTCCACACTAGGTGACCCAAAAACAAATTTAAACTTTTTTAGAGACTCTCGAGAGGATGCATGGGTGCATATGGCTAAAGTGAGTTGCATAGCTTTGGGCGTGCACCCTGAACCTGAAATGAGCTCAAGACTATGCGCAAAAAATTCTGCATCCCTCTGTAAGGGTGTAGCTCGTCAAGAATATCATGAAAAAAAGAAGCACAATTCTGAGAAAATTGGTTGCTCATTAATACAGTGCGCACCAGGAGTGCTGTGCAACAAAAACTTGACCCTAGCGGTAGATTTTCTACCTGTATCTCATCCTTTGAAGGTGGGTAATCCGTAGATGCCAGCAGTTGCTTGGCATACCTCATATACAAGCTCCCATAAAAAAGTATTTGAAATCGCAATACCTGACATTCACAAAACTATACCTTCGGTCACATATAATACGTTTCAGGCTAACAGCCCACAAGTGAAGGCGCCGCGGTCCGTAAGATCTAGAGTCTGCACTGGGCTCGAGCTCTCAAGTTCCAATATGACCTGTCAATAATATGTGCAGCGATCAGGAAACAAAGAATTAGACAAAGGTTATATGCAAATAAGATACATAAAAAAAAATATTCTCGAAATGTGTTAAAAGACGGGGATCGATGAAATTTAATGCTTACCAATCTATTTGTTCCCCGTCGAAGTAGCGGACCGGGAATGATAAACGACCAAGAGAACACAACCAGAGGAAAAGCCAAGATTCAGCTGAAAAAATAAGATATCTTGTTATTCAAGCAGGCCAGCCCGTCGACTCTTCAAAGAAACATCCTCAAGCTAAAAAATGTGTTTCTTGCGTAGGAGGGAATACTTGAGTCGAATCTGTACTCCAAGCTATATTACAAAGGCTAATATCAAGCATCTTCGCGGGCCGATTTAATTCTAGATTTCCAAACAGGAGTGCATAAGACACAGAACATGAAAAATGGAAAATCGACATGAGTGCAGAGGAGAACATGCGCTACTGCTGCTTTTGGGGGGCCTGTCCGGACATTTCTTTGGACCGTCCCATGAGGTGAGCAAGGTTGGTGAGAAGGAGGAGTCGGACTCAGGTAATTGTTTTTATCTTGGCACAAAAGAGATATGTTCAGAGATTCTGGATGCTCAACAATTGCGAGAGGAGGGTCGGAATTAATTCATGCGATCGTAAGTCTCTGCAGCCGTCCGGCCGCTTTACGTCTGATCAAGGGCGATGGACAAGTCAGCTGTCCCGATCATGCATGAACACAAGCCTCTGCATGTGCTTGACGTGAGGAATGTTGTTTTCGAACGGTGCCAGAGTGAGCTGTTAGTTGTTATGAAAGATGTGATTGAAATCGAAATTACAAAAAAACGGGGAGGGCATTGATCCCCCTCCCCCGTATCCTGAGATCAAATGCACATGGCCTGCCCTCCTAGGGTACCCCTCTCGGCACCGAGAGGCACCCCAGAGCAGCCACCGTCTTGGCACCGCGAATGAAGAGATGACAAACTGAAATCGAAATTGAAAAAAATGGGGAGGTATTTGATCCCCCTCCCCCGAGATCATAGAACGGATGCACAAGCTCTCCTGCCCAAGCATAACCCTCACGGCACCGAGAGGCACCCCTGCTTGGCCACCCTCTGGGTACCGCGAGACAAAAGTGTCACAACCGAAATGGAGAATCGAGAATAATCGGTTGGGATTTAAACCCCCTCCCCCGAGATCATTGCACAAATGTACATGCTGCGAACAACAGAAATCGAAAATGAAGAAAATGGGGAGGGATTTGAACCCCCTCTTCCCGTGATCATTGCGTGAGTAAAGAATTGCCGCAAGGATGCTTCTGACTTTTCAAGACACCTTACTTTGCAAAATATTGAGATTTTCAAACAAGCAAGTGCCTAAAGAAATCATCTTGCGCAAAGACAAATTACTAGAAAATTCTCGAGGAAACTAAAGAAAATCCTTGTGACTACATTTATGCAATATATAAAGGATTGATGACTTTGGATCTACCGAGATTTTCAAACAAGCACAAGGCTCTCTGCCCGTTGTGCATTAGGTTGCACCTTTTGTACACAATGGAATAAGACCTTACATTCCAAGATCATGTGTTGTCATTCCTAATCCTATAAGATAATTATACCTAATTTCAACTGCTTTCTAAAACCAACTCTACAAATTCTTGCCTACTATGTACTCCCATTGTTCATGAGAGTCAATTTTTGATTTTTTGAAATCCTATTTTTAATACTTCAAAAATTTATAGTTTATTCATGTAGTATCCAAAAAATGCATTTGAAGAGAATCTAAAATCTCCTTTTGACCACTCCTTCCATAAGGTTGGAGCTGGGCTTGAGCCATGACACATATTACCCCCTTAAGGACTGAGTTGTTTTATAAAGAGACTGTCAAACACTGCGTTTCTTTGGTACATTAATAAAAAATGAAGATGAGAATTTTTTTTCGAACTTCAACCATACAAAAATGTAATAAAGTATTTCAATAATGTGTAAGAAAATTTCCAGCCCATTTGATTGCATGGATTGAAAACTTATAACATTCAAATGATGAAAAAAAGTTTTTTTCATCATTGCCCAACAGGGACAATTGACTTTGGACCCTCTTGGAGAATTTTTTTCTTCAATACAAGATTGAGTCTCTTCACCATTCAATTGTATGTCCTCTTAGATACATCCATGCAAAATTTTGGGGGCAAATTCAAATTCTAACTCTCTCCAAATCACTACAAAACAAAGACGCATAAAAAATTGGCAATACACTAGCCAATTTTTGAAGTTTTTTTTGTGCATGAAAGAATTTTTGGGGGAAAATTTGAATAGTGAAAACATACACAATACAACCTTCTACAAGCACAAATTTTTTCATGCAAAAAAAAATTATAGTCAATAGTTATGCTAATTTCCCCTAGTTTCCCCTCTCCTTTTGTCTATAGTCCTTGAGACTTCTAGGAAAGCCAATGCATACTAACAAGCAAGAATGGATCCCCTTCTCCTCCATCCACATCTAGTGAAAAACACCACCCTCTATTATTAGTGCCACCATGAGCACTTGAGGGAAACACATGTATTTCCATATAAATGTATAAATAAAAGTATGCACCATTTTTGTTGAATGAAAATGTGATGTTCAAAAATAAATTTCCTATTGTATGCTTAGAAATCACATATTTTCCTAAGTCTTTATAAGTTATTCCCCTCTACAGGCTAGAGAATTGTGGTAATTTTTTAAATACTTCCTACAAGCACACATGTACTTGCCATTGCAATGTAGGCAATTATACATGCGTGGCCGCTCTCTACAATCTTTGCAAACTACACAAATTCATGAGGACTTTGAAGTTGAAGGGAAGCAAAATACTTTTGCTTGCACTCCAACATTTTGTCCTCTCTATTCACATTGAAGGTACTTACACAATTCCGTATAGAACTAAAAATGGGTCATGGGCCTCTTAGTCTCCTCTCCCTAGAGGCATTCGTCAATATACATGACATATATGTTAACAATAGACATGTCAAATAGAAAAAGAAATACACAATGCCGCCATTTATGTGAACAATTTTGAGAGCAATATAAAGTGCACAATTGGTTTGCAACGTCAACTCTATGCACATACGTGGTACACTCATGATGAATAGGAAAAGTCTCAATATTTTTCCTTGTTGTTCTATTCCTTCATAGCATAGTCAACATTGGAATTTCTCAAAGAAGTTGAATTGGTCAAGTATGTGGAAAGTAGAAATACGAGTGGTCGCTTATCCTTCCCAATAACATAATTCGTCAAAATAAGCCATCATCGCAAGCCACTAATGAATGAGCCTTCCCTAAAGAAAAAAAACATAATAAGATAGAAACAACCAAAAGTTTATGTGTTTCCATTCTTGTATCCTAAACTACTGCAAAATGCGTCCCTAGATTTCCATTAATGTGTCCTTTAAATGCTTAACTCTGATTTGCTGATGCATTTGAAGGACACCTATTTAACTCTGATTTGCTGACTACTGATTTTTGCAGATTTTGGTTTAAGGTCCACCTACATGATAGTTTTAGTGGTCTAGGGAGTCGACGCTTTGAAAAACCATAGAAATTATATACCTCATCCAAAAAAATATTCTTGATTTTTCAATTGCTAATACTACAAAAATACTTTTTTTAGGAAAAGGTACCTCAACTATGATGAATTGTTTATATTGACGGTTTTGGGTGTTTCCACCATATGAATCTCAATCTTTAATTTTAGCCATATGAATCTCAATTATTTTTAAGAAAAGGTGCCTCCAACTATGTTGAGTTGCTTATATTGATGGTTTTGGGTGTTTCCACTGTACAAATCTCAATCCTTGATTTTAGCCGTATAAATCTCAATTATTTTAAAGAAAAGGTGCCTCTAATTATGTTGAATTGCTTATATTGATTGTTTTGCCGGTGTTTCCACCATATGAATCTCAATCCTTGATTTTAGCCTCCTCAATTTTTTTACACAAATTTTTGACAACTTTTTCTATTTTCTATTTTCTCCTCCTTTTTTTTTTCTCTCTTTTTTTCCTCTCTTTTTTTTTTTTCTTTTTTCTTTTCAACAAATGAAACTGAATTTCATTGCAAGAAATTTTTAGCAACTTTTTAGTCCTCCTACAGGAACGGCCTGAGCAAGTCGGTCAGAACTCCGTCTAGTTTGCCACCTTTGACTTGCAAAGGAGGGCATTATTTATAAGTTAAGAATATTGGCTCAGCTGCGCCAGAAGCACGAGTTGGCAGGATGCTGCTTGTCTTTGCGTTGTCATAATCCTCTCTCTCTCTCTCTCTCTCTTCTCTTCCTTTTCCTTTTTTTTTTGTCTAATGCTTTGTCTGCAGCTGTCAGTTGGGCGTCTGTCTACTTTTGTAGAACTTCGCTGCAGATTGCGGCCATGATGTCTCCTCACCGGCCTTGAGCAGCGGAACAGTGCAACGGCTTTGGACACTTGCTGGGCTTCATTGTCACCGACTTGATGATCAACTGACGATAAATCTTCCATTCAAAGCGGGACCAGACGGGTGGGGGAATTTATTGTACCCTGGGATTTTTTATTTGCCACACAGGATAAAATTTGCAATGTTTTATTTTTGTTTCTTATTTTTTATTTTTTTGGTGCAAGTGTGTTGAACAACACCGACACTCCAAGGGGTTTCCGTTATGTAGAGAGGCTGATTTTACGCTAAGGGAGCCAATCCATTGTCGACCATTTAAGCAATTACGCATATTTGCAGAGTGGGGTTCTTTTTTTTTCTTTTTTTGAACAAATGGGAGACCCACTGCATTAAAAAGAAACCAGAGAACAACAACCAAGCCAAAACAACTAGACAAAAGAATCGAACAAGAACAGCCCGAAAAAAGAACCAAAAGACCACTAGAAAAAAGAGCACTCAAAGAAGGCTCACCCTGTTCCAAAACACTTCTTTCTCATCCCTCCTATAAGTCAGGATGGGGGATTGGAGCCAAACAAGCTCAAACCTTCTGTGAAATTCATTAGAAAGCTGGGAATGATGGCGAGCACTACATATAGCCTCCATTTGCACCGCCCGGCCTACTTCTAAGAGTGCTTCCCATAATGCTTGTTGACAGTTACTTTTGGGCCAAGAAGCATTAGCAAACACCTTACTGTTACGAGAAATCCATATAATCCATAATGCTTGACCTCCAAGTAGAATCCATATAGCCGAGGTTAATAAGTCTACGTGGAAGCTTGGTACCAAAGATACATTGGATAGAATCAAACCGGCTGTGAGGTCCCATAACCAGTTGAACTCCTTATATATGGTAGAGAATCGATTGAACGTACTCCCATATCTCTTGAGCACGTGGACAGTGGTAGAACCTATGTATCAGCGTTTCTTCTACATTGTCCATACAACAACAGGGTTCTTCAAGGGAGGAATTTTCTTGTGTGTAGAAATTGAGTTAACTAAGAAATTTGACGTGATTTTCCAGATTTTTATTTCTCAAAATATAATTACTATGAATTTTTTCGCTGAAGTTTCTACTCAACCTATACTCGTTATATAGACCTTCCTACATCCGACCAAGGACTTGTTGCCAATCCACCAAGGGTTCATTGCAATATTGAGAGTCTTGTAGCCAAGCACTACAATTGCGTTGGAAACCGTGCCGTAATTAATGACCATTTGTCGGTTTCCTAGACAGATATTGTCTGATAGGACAATATTTGCCTTTATAAGGGATCATGCTTTCATCGATCGTCACCTCTGCATTCAAATTCCAATTGCTTTTAAACCTTCGCTGTAGCTTAGTCACCAACCACCACATCTTCCTCAGTTTATCAAATTCGTCAGCCTCTCCAGGAGTAATGGCTGGTATGTCGTCAGCAATGTGTAAGCATCTAGTAATGTCCTCATATCTTTGGCAGGTCATTATGCTTGAGATACTCGGACAATAAAGGAACTCATTTGCCCGGTTCCAATAGCTCCTATGATTCGGGAGGTGTTTTATTCCCATGAGCAAGTTCACTCCCATGAAGGCCTTCAACTCTACCTTGTCCAGTTGCCACCAATGAGAGCCACCTAAAGGCATCCGTGTTCGAGGATGGAGTTTGCTGGCGTAACGATTAGTATCTGCGCATATGCGTTCCAGAGTGCGGTCACTCCAAAAACGTGTAAAGAGAGCAATCTTGGTTGGCAATCTCAAAATCGGAAAGCGAGGACCTGGACAGGGACCCATAAAGGCAGGATGGGGATCCGCAAAGGTCACGGTCTGAGTAGTCCACATCGCCTCTGCAAACGCAGCAAGGAAAGCGAGCCGCGCAGCTGCCCCTAAAGGCCTCCCTGATCGGCTCCATCCTCTGGCAGGCCTGCGTGGATCTGGTGCGGCAGGTTCTGCGCGCCGCCCTTCATTAGCGGCAACGGAAATGTCAGCAGCCTTCATCTTTCTACGTACCTCCAATTGATGCCTCTGGCGTGCAGCTTCTGTACATGCTGGTAATGTAGACTCCGGTGGATAGAGTTTAGGTGTCGAGCGCTCTGTCACTGCACCATTGGATTGAACAGCTGTAGCACCAACGGCGCTTTGAATGGGGAGCAGGCACAAGTTGCCCTCTAGTAATGCAGGCATGTGTACACTTTTCTGTTTCCTATCCCCTCTCCCTGTTAAGAGTGATGGAGCAGGGGAAGAGCGCACCAATGTTGTCTGGAAAACAGGGGTGTCAACCATGACATGATGCGCTTGTCGATCTTCACATGTTCGACTTTGGCCAACGAGTGTGTAGCGGTTGTCACTGCTCCAGTGGGTGCTACCTTAGGCGGTGAGGAGTCTAACATTACGGCATGGAAGAGCTCAGGAAACGACCGCTTCTCTGGAACTCTGGCAAGCGTCAATGGTGATGACTAGAGTGGTGGTGGAACGACAATGTTGTCATTGTTCATTTCAATCGGAAGGCGACGGCTACACTGGGGCCATTCTAGCGTCTTAGATGTTGTTGCATCCGTTCGTCCCACGTACTTCAAGCCCGTCTCCGGGCTGAATCCCTCTGATGCTACAGGGACAACGGTCCACCGTGATCTGTGCCACGTCATCACACAACTGCCATCAAAGGCAATAGCAGGAGTCTTGCATTCAAGAGCTTCCTTTTGAAGGCTTGTTGGAGACCATGTGTCGCAGGCCGCTGGATCAGAGAAGGACTACCCAGCTGTCATGACCTTTTTGCCTCGCCTCAATGGGTCCACCACATCTAGTGGATCCGAGTGCTTTCGTTTTACCCGCACATCTGTCGTTTCCGCTGACGTGGCCGCAGTGTTCTTTGCAAATGTCGATCGACAGTACTGACGCATTCGATACGGAGATTGCGGACGTGCCGCCGAGTTGCTGGAGTTCCGAGTCATGACTCTGATATGGCTGTACTCTCGAAGGTGAAAAACTTAATCAGCAGATGCAGCTGCTCTCTACGTGGATGAAACGGAGACGCAGTGACGGCAAGCGCACAGTGGTGGTGGCACGTCAGGCCACAGAAGAACGCGTAGTACGTGGTTTACGTCGTTGCTGAAACCCTACGGATGCCCTTCAGGTACCCTTTCTCTCCAACCAATAATGCGTGCACAATGGTGTCTAAAAAGGTATCATAAACCTCGGGGCATATCTCGTCTCTTCACTCCTTTCTTCACAGCACAACGTAGTAGCTTCCACCTATCAAGAAGACCAAGAATTTGTCGCGACTGGGATTGGGTAGCTCCTCTGGAGGACATCCACTGCTGAACAGTTTGTCGAATGAAAGGTAGCTGCAACTGGTTATGCTCAAAAGAAGATAGCGAGACGTCCATGACAGTAAGCACTCATTTTCTCGTGCTACAAGAACCTGTGACATGGAAACAAGTATGTGAGCGACTTGGAGGAATGAGAAGTTATAACTGCAAATGTCATAGAAATGTTGACTATGGCAATCAGTCATTAGTGCTTTTTGTATGCCAACTGATAATTTAGTGCAAGCAAAATTGCAATTCCAAGACTTGAAGGCATGGAGGACAATACGAGAAGTAGATCACATACTCACGGAAAGTTGTTTTTGTTGTGTAGTTTTGATGAAACAGAACACGGAACTTGTATATAGAGTTGAGGACGGAAGGTACCAGAAGAGTGCAACGGTAATGTCAGCGACAGCACTATGAAATTAAGAAACAAATGGAATTGGCCAAAATGACCACTCTCCCAACTTCAAAAACTAAGGTAAATTCACTACAAGAGAAAGGGGTGTTTTAAGTAGTGTCCTAGACATCACGTCTTTTAAGTAACGTCTTTTAAGTAAGGTTTTAAGTAAAATTTTACTAAAAAGACTGTCTTTTTAGTAAAATTTTATTTAAAACCTTACTTAAAAGACGTTACTTAAAAGACATGATGTCTAGGACACTACTTAAAACACCCCATTCTCTTGTAGTGATTGTGTGAACTGTTGGCACTATGCAATTGCTATCGATGTCTGTGAGAAGATGGTGGACATTTGTCATAGTTGGAAGTTTTTATGGTCAATGAAAGAGTGCTCTGCAAGGATAACTACGTGAAGGTCATGATTTTGTGGCATGGCCATCCAACTGTTTGTAAGATTAGCAGATTTTTATGCAGGCAGATTGATGACCAAGTAACATTGTATTCAATGCAAATTTTTGTTTGTTTCCTAGTGACGATTAGAAGAGGCATTACTTTACGACAGATCCTAAGGGGGGAAATCCATCATTCAATGTGTAGTGCAGCATGAAAAACTTATCTTGTGGGGTCCTCCGTTCTATAGAGGTGGGCGTTTATGACTGAATAGGTAGCTTCCATTGCCTTCTACGTACATAGGTCTATGAAAATCGTTAAAAATGTTGTGCTTGCATTCAAGCTGCAGCCACTTAGACTTGCAAAACTTCTACAAATGAACGTTGGATTACAAAGAAGTGATATATGTGAGGGACGTGCAGTCTATAGAAGTAGGTGAACCTCGAAGGAGGGACCAAATGACTTTGATATTGTGGAACCAAAGATTCCAAATCCCTTTTACATTTTCAAATTGAAAAAAGTTGATTTTTGGAGCTTGTATATTCTTTTATTTATTGAGCTCTTGAATTTTACTTTTATGAATTTGTTTAAAACTTTTACATTTTGTTTGCTTTGATATTTTAAAAAAAAAATCTTAATTCTATTACTAATAGTGTTATTGAGTTTTATAGAATCCAATAATAACCAACATATATCTAGGTCATTTTGGATTTAAAATATCACTTAATTTACTATTTGTTTTCAAGGTAGTCAATTCTTTATCAAATGGAATTAATTCACTGTTCTTGTAGTTAACTAAAGTGTAACTTAACTAGTCTGCAAAATTGTTTTCTTAGAGATAGTTAATTCTTAGTAATTTACCTATCTCAATTTCATTTTGGTTAATTAGCTTTACTTGTCGTTCATCCTTATACTAATTTGGATTGCAAGATGGTGATTTCTTATGTATAACAGGCGCATGTAAGTACACTTCATTTAATTCATCCCTAAAGATTTCTATATCCCCCAAAGAAGGATGCACCATGGTCAAAATCCGGGTCAATTTGATTGCAAATATAGAAATATCCATTTTTGTTTTTTGATTTAACCTATAAAATGAAAGCTTAACAAGTTTTATTTTTTTACTTTTATTTTTATTTTAAAACAAAATATTCATTGATTATTCATTAATTATTCATTGGAAAAATTGCATCAGGATCCAAATGACACAATATTTTAGTATTTTCTGTTTGTATCTTCTTTAAAATGATCTTTTAATATATGTTATCAAACATTGTTTTTTCATTCTACCCTTCATTTAAGGTATAATACTAGATTATTCAAATATATATTATTATTGATATAAACTTATTTATATATAAGCATCCTTTCATGTATGAAAAATATCAAAATTTTGAAAATTACTTGCTAAATTTAGCTTGATAGTGAATATATAATTTGAAGGTCATCACCAAGGATGAAAGCAAATTAATTATTTACAAATTTTACACACTATTCTTCATAGTTGCTTGTACGTACTGAAGAAATTTCAAATTAATTGACTTGCTTTTGTTATATTTACCAATTTATTTACCATCTATAGTTGGAGCGCTTAGAGATGAAGAAGGTGAACCATTTGTCTCATTGTACCATAGTCCCTTATCAAATTCAGCAATATTCATCAAGTAATTAATAATATTCTAAATTTTTGACTTCAACAATTAAAAAACATTTATTGAATATTACATCTTACACCATAGTAAAATTTTGCCACATTTGGCAACTGTACAATTTTCCCAAGAAATGTTGTAAGAAATGATTATTCACTGCCTCTACTCCTTGTTGCAAGAAATGATTATTTTGTTCCACTCCTTCCAGTACTGGGAGGTTGAGCTATAACTTAAATGAGAATGATAGTTTATTGCTTCAACTAGGAGCAATGAACGGGGAGTGCCGGCAGTTAGTTACGAGCTAGCTGAATTTTTTTGAGAATTTCCGAATGAAATAGAAATGTTTAGGATGAGGTTCCAAATGAAAAAAAAAAGATTTTTGGAAATGGACCGGATAGGAAAATTTAGTCTCGGCATTTTGGCCGTCCGCCTTTGGAGTATGTAGAAAAATTACCCATTCAAAATCCTTTTTTACGGCAAGCAACCGACCAAGCACATACTTTCCAGGAATTTTTTATTACTATGTGCATAGTATTCTTCTATACCAAATTACCAATTACCCTTCATTTACTTGCTTTCAGATTTTTGTTTACCTGCTTAGTATACAACGCATTGATCAGATGGATCAGAAACAAAGATGCTTTTCATTGGTGGATTCAGCCTGGAAGAACCTCTATCTGATTGGTCTGCTCACTTTCCGCATTAACTGTCAAAACGACTTCTACTTTCAACAGTATTGCAAGCAATAATAAACAGTTCAATTTGATCCATTTATTTCAGAAAATGTTTTGAAAAACACACTATTTGTAACGTCAGACTGGCTATTCTTAACTTAATTTCTTAGCAATTGAAGACCTACATGCTACAATATTGAACGCAACAAATTTGACTTGGTGTTAATTCTTCAATTCTTCATCAATTCTTTTGATCCTCTTTTCACATGTCAAATCTAAAAAGTTGGTCACCAAAAAAATACAAGGTGACATGCCTAACATGCATGCCTAAAATATGCCTAACATGCATGACTCCAATCAATTTACGAATTCTCAAAATCTACTCCTACAATTTTTTTAAATGAATATCTAATGTGATTTTTTCTCCAAGATTTAGTGTATTTGAGGCTTATTTCCAAAAGCACTCTACACTACAGAAAGTCAAGATTGCAATAGACACCCTTACACAAAATCTTGAATAGAAAAATCATCATCAATCATTTTCAAGATCAAGATTTTTGGTTAAAACTAGACTTCAAAAATATTTTTTCAAAAATATTTTTTCAAAAATATAAACTACTACAAATAGCAACTTAGGTAGATTTTATTTAACTTCAAAGTATTGTCAACACCAGAATTTGGTGCCTCGGGCATTTAGAGATTAATGGAGTCACTCGTTTGAGCCTTCGGGGCACTTGAGAATGATGGTAGTCATGGTATTGAGATTTCTTGATTTGCAATACTAAACATACTAACCAACCTCCAAAAAATGCTTGGACCCTCTTTTGTATCCTTGTATTTTTTTGAAGGCTACATCTTTGACCTTAAGATGGTAGGGACTTGGCCAAGTTCAATTCTTGCCAAGGATACTTGAAAGCAACAAACAAGAGTGAAAAAAAACCCCACAATAACACAAAGCCGACCCCATTTTCTACATTTAGGAAAATCGAATGGAGTGTTTAATTTTTTTCTTTGAAAATTTCACAAAACATGTGCCCGAGGAGTAGCTTTAAGGTCCAACAATTTTCATAACATTTGACTACACGGCTAAAAAGTTATTGCGTGATATGTGGTTTTCGTTACTCGGGGGGCAGCCCGGGCATCTCAAAAAACTCCTTCAAAAATCACTTTTTTCAAAAATGAAAAGTTGGAAGTGGTTCTAGAGAAATATTTAAGGGTGAGAGTTATTAAGATTTCCAATTTGTGGGTAGGTATGGAGTCTTTGGAGCAATGTTCTATAGGATTCCATTTGGCCAATGTTTGGAAAGACATAGTCACTTATTAAGCATTGGCCAAATGGAATCCTATAGATAATCGTGCCCCTTATACAATACAATAAATGAAGGCTAGCTTATATGATTATCATGCTTGGCACGATTATCAGTAATTTGCCCACTGCTTAACCCCTAAAGGACCATTGTTCCTTCGAAGGACAAATAAGAAGTTTGGACAGGTATTTACGGATTGAAATTTTTTCCTAATTTTTGAATTTCTTTGAAGATAAAAAAATTGATTAGCTTTGTGGGAATATCATTTTTTTTCCAATCAGTGCCTGGGAACAAAAGTTATGTCCCAAATAGCTCGGAACTTGGAAAAGGGGGGGAGAGGGCAACAAAAAAAAATCAGAAATTTTAAGTTAAAAAAAAATAAAAATTCTCATAGATTATATTTTTGTCTATTTGGAAAGCCTTGATTCATTCCATTTGGACATGATATGAGGAAGTTATCTTGTTTTTTCAAGCAATTAGAGCATCTTCTTGAAAAAATAACTTGTAGGATCCATTTCTAAATGCAGTTTTTATAATTTTTCAAAAAACAAATTTGACATGGTTCAATTTGATTGCCAAAAAATATTATCATTAGGATTAGTGGTTTTTAATTCCATACACAACTTGTGTATTCGTTAATTTGGGACTTTTTGGAGTCCCAATTTGTACTTCACCTCAATCCTATATTCTTCCGTTCATGCAGTCATCTTAGTTTGAGGGGTTCTCAGATGCTAAGCTACGACTGTGAATAAGGAGAAGACTGTGCAGCATCGCTATTAGTACATGCCCGTAATACACAGTACCCACTAACAGGTTTTATGCATTAAGTCTTTGTAGGAGAAGAGCGTAGGAAATGATGGACATCAGGTTTGACTACGTAAATTCTATTAGCACCAGAAATGAGAATTTCACATTCACAGAGAGCTTTGCAAATGGATGACGCGGTGATTCCAAAATGGATAGCAATGGGCATGCTTTGTACATAAAGAAGTTGCTACAACAAAAGGTCTTAGGATCACAAATCGCAACCACTGCCTACGTATTGGGTGATTCCAAAGCAACTCCCACTACCAAGCAACCTCAAAAGGAAGATGGCACACTGCAAATTTTGCATATCTTGTAAAATATGGGGCTTCTACGTCCGATAATTTATTTGGTCTCCATGGTTACTAAGCGTGTTCAGTGAGACACACACACGGAAGTTTGTGCTGAACTGTTGATAGACAAGTCGCGGTCATCCAGAAGACCCTCAGCACGACATGAATTTCACTATCCAAATGCAACTACCTATGGATATTTTGACGATGTCAAATTGTACCCGGAAGTGCGTCAATTCAGTTACCGTTGTTGTAAAATATCCGATACCCCCTGTCACGTGAGGGTCCTCGCTGGCAGCACGGTCTTCTTGGAAACCAGGTCCTCATGTATACTACATAGAGAGCAACAACAATGTGCGGTTAGAATTGAGGAGATCTCCTCAATCTAGTCGCAATGCTGACTCAGTGGCTGCGGTCAGGCAAAGACGGCGTCGTCTGAGTCACTACCAGCGTCGTCGCATCGTTGTAGGTTGTCTTTCGTAGCCATCACTTGCGCGTAAGGGATACAGATGTTAACGGCCTTCGACCTAGGCTTCCATGCTGTCAAGATAGAATCAGTTTCGACCCAACACGGTGGTTGCTCTGAGTTTGCCTTCCATTTCAAGGTTGGTTTGTCCGTTCTATCCCAACCTTTATACGAGTTCTGCACCTCACGGTCTTTCGGAATAGGCTTATAATACTGTACAAGAATTTTCTTGAAATTTTTGCTAGTTGCAGACAGTTTTGGGTCTGACAAGGCTAGTGCAATCCAAACTGGTTTAGGGAACTCATCACCCTCTCTTGGACGTAGAAGAAGAACGTAACCTTCCCTGCAGTCCTTTGCAACTCGAAATGAGGGCTGCGGCCTCTCCTGCCGTGGGCCAATGAAATGTTCGTCAACACCAAACTCCTCTCTAACTGTTCCGTCCATGTTCAACATGTCCATCGCCCTTCCATGCACTCGGGTTACAGGCCAAAACCAGGGTTGTCTTCCCTGACACGGCGACAACTTGGCAAACTCGACGTCATAGACGAACATGAGACCCTTCGTCCGTCTAGTAGGGTCAAACGTAATGTTGACTTTCAAATTAAGCACTTTTTATTTCCGATCTTGACATATTCATGTTTCATTTTATTGAAGTATCTCAATTCAATATTCATTTACTAGATTCTACATTTTGGGTCATGTTTAAAGTAGGTTTGAAAATTATCTTCAGTTGATAAATAGGGCCTTATTAGACAAGGTTGTCACTCATACTTGACATTTGTCCAACACGACATGCGACGTCTGACAGACAACTCGACACCAAAACCCAAAATATGTCAGACAAGACAACCCTGGCCAAAACCCTTCTACAAGGTGTGCCACAAGGGCGGGGGTCGGCATTTCCAAGGCCTCTTTTACATCCTTCCATTATCTGATGACGGTTCCATGACTTGCCAAATAGTTCCCCGAACTGTCCTCTACAGCAAGGGAATCCCAATAATGGATAAATCCTGAAATACCCTTCAAAATATCCTCCTTTTGCTTCATGGGTATTGGCTCCGCTGCGTCTGGCGTCCCCTGCGGCCAAACTTGCTTCCCAGCTACATCCACGCCCCATAGTTTGATGCCTACATGTGGCTTCCACGCAGCATCCGTGCAGCGTATCTTAAATTGCATAATTGGCTCCCCTTCCCGCATAGAGAACTTGAACTGTTGACCTCCGGAGTGTCCAATTAACTCCTGACCACTTTTAGCCAGAAATGGTGACACAAACTTCTTAAAATCAGGGACTTCCTCAATCAAATGTGGAATTACCTTGTAAGAATGTGGATCTAGGTTCATGAAAGACGCCATCAGAGCTGGTAGGGTTGGGTGGTTTTTCTCACGAAGCTTCATGCTCCACCTACCAAAAGAAGCATCAATATCTTCATGGGTGTGGCCAACGAGAAGGAAAGAAACAACAATTTCTTCAAAAACGCAGTTTGCTACAAGTAAGGACCAGAACGCAAAAACATATCTGCTTTTGTTATCCTTCCAGCAGTTATCCAATTGCACATGAAGCATTGGAGGTAGTGCAGTTGGAAGTATGTTCCCAGATGAACATTCAAGTCCTTCCATGCACTTCTCCTTCCCCTGCAAAAGCGCTTTAGACAAAGGAGATCGCTGAGACTTCTGAAAAAATAAACCAGTCAATGATTGCTTGAGGAGTTCCAGATCACGCAAGAGTTTAGCAATGGACCCCACAGTGTGATTTGAATCAGCCTTGTACATATCAAGAGCATAGTGAGCAAATTTCACGTCGCCGTGACCATGGGCTGTCATTCCCGTAACTGAGATTGGTAGTTTGTACAGGCCTTCTGTATGATTATGTCTCGCTGCCAAGCTTGGTAATGCAGTCTTCGAATGGTCCATCTTGTCGTGAATAATTGTCAAAACTTGGTCCGGTTCAGGGTTGCACGCAACACGGACTGTCCGGACGTCGGTATGTCCGTCCGGATGTCGTGACGCGACCCCAGCGTCCGTCGGGATGTTTTCTGTTGACGACTTCCTGAAGAATGGATGAATGTCTGCTCACCGCGGATGAATGGGCCCGTCGACGGCGATTCCGGACGAACGAGGGGACAGCCTCGTCGGACGGGCGTAGTCGACGATAAATGTCGACAGTCGGATGGGGGGACGGTCCCGAACTCGATGGACGGTCGATGTGGACGGTCCCCGTTGGACGGACCGATCCGACGGCCTAGTTGGACGGCCAGATGGTCGCCGAGGTGGACGGTCCCGTTTGACGGGCTTTTTGGACGGTTTAGATGGAATGCCAGAGGATCATCTTTGGGATGGACGGTCAGATGGACTGTCCAATGGACGGTTTCAGGGGACGGCCATGTGGACGGCGCATTGGACGGGCTGCTTGGACGGCCGACGGACGGGCCGCTTCAGCAAATTATGAAATTTATGCATAACTTCTTGAATAAATGTTTTGAGAAAATCTTATCTAAAATCTAATTGTAATACTAAATGTAATCTTGTACATAAAACTTACTCCCAAAATTTACAGAAATTAACAATTACTGTATATGTTTAGAACTTCACATTTAGTATTGACAATATCTTGTTGACATTTAGTGTTTAGGGTTTGTAGTTAGTGTTGTCAATATTAGTCGGTTAACTCGGTTTAGTATTCGGGTTTAGGGTCATGAATTTAAAAGTTACATTATAAAAATAATAAAAAATTGCACATCGTCTTGTGATGGTTGGTCTTGATGTTACGGGGGCGATAGCTTATCAACCTGTAGTCAACCCCGCCCTTGACGGAGATTGTATGCACACCTTATGCAGATGAGGTTGTGAGATTCAACCAACCACATCTAGATAGGTTTGCATACCTTCTCCGCCAAAGGCAGGGATGGCTTCATGTTGACAAGACATCGCCCCGTGGTCTTCTGCCGCCACGAGGATTTGAACCCCGGACCTTCTCGGTGCTAGGCCATGGGCCTTCACCAACACACCACGTGCAAGGCCAGATGTCCTAGTCATGATGAATATTGTACTTATAGGACACATCACTGTACTACCATTTATTTGTATGCAAATGTTGAAGTTCAGTCAGGAACTTAGCGTATTGAAGGTCTTGTTTAAATTAATCCCTAAACCAAGAAAAGCTAGTTTAGGTAGTTTAGTTTCCTCTCCACCAATTTACTCTCAGCGTTCTATTCTGTAGGGTTTAGCCCCTAAAAGCCCAGGGCCATTTTCTAGTGAAACACAGTGTTCAGTCATAAGTGCCACTTGGGGGATCTTTTTTAAAAAGTAGGTAATAAAGTTTAGGGTTTAGTGAATCCAAACTAGAGGATCTTGCCTTACACTACAAGAAGTACTTTTTGGAAAAAAATCAAGTCAGTTCAGACGGAGAGGATGGAGATATGTACATGTAAAGTGCAAAACACAACCTTTTTGTTTGCACAGCCTAAAAAATTCAGAAGTATTTGACCACTCATATATGAAAGAAATTGTTCTACGCAAAGTTGAGGTTTATTTTTTCCATGTAGGAGATCAAGTTATGTATGTGCGGGAGAATTTTCAAACCAATTGGAACTATACAACACGTGGGAAAAATCATACAGAAAATAGGAGTAGAGAGTGATTCAAAACACTAGATTGTTATTTATTTAATTATTGGGATATAAAAAGAAAATCCGAATTGACACAATGTTGTGATAAATAGCCTACTTTCTTTGGCTTTTTTATACTTTCTAGGAAATTGAAAATTGAGTAAAATAAAGGACTTTAAAGTTTATTTTAGATTAGAGGATCCATAAATGCCCACAAACTAAAACATTACATAACTTTCATGTCATTGATTGACGTTGTATGATTCAAATGTAGCCACTTTAAAAAAAAACTAAAGAACCAATTTCAGAATTATATTTTCAGATAATACAATTTTCAAAGACTTTGTAGGGCTGCCCGGATTGCCCTTCCTCCTTTGGGTAGCAAAAATTCATGGATAACTTCTTGAATAAATATTTTGACAAAACCTTTTCTAAATTCTAATTGTAATACTAATTGTAATCTTGTACATAAAACCTACTCCCGGCCAAAATTTACAGAAATTAACAATTAATGTATATGTTTAGAACTTCACATTTAGTAGTGACAATATCTTGTTGACATTTAGTGTTTAGGGTTTGTAATTAGTGTTGCCAGTATTAGTCGGTTCACTCGGTTTAGTATTCGGGTTTAGGGTCCTGAATTTAAAAGTTACAATATAAAAATAATAATAAAAAATTGCACATCGTCTTGTGATGGTTGGTCTTGATGTTACGGGGGCGATAGCTTATCAACCTGTAGTCAACCTTGCCCTTGACGGCGATTGCATGCATACCTTATCCGGATGAGGTTGTGAGATTCAACCAACCACATCTAGATAGGTTTGCATGCCTTCTCCACAACAGGCAAGGATGGCTTCAAGTTGACAAGACATCGCCCTGTGGTCTTCTGCCGCCACGAGGATTTGAACCCCGGACCTTCTCGGTGCTAGGCCATGGGCCTTCACCAACACACCACGTACAAGGCCAGATGTCCTAGGCATGATGAATACTATACTTATAGGACCCATCATTGTACTATCATTTATTTATATGTGAAGGCCGAGGTTTAGTCAGGAACTTAGAATATTCAAGGTTTAGGTTTACATTAGGAGGGATTTCAGCCCATGAAAGGGCTGCTTCCCCAAAATCAGGGGAACTTCTGGAACAGGCCTTTTGAGCTGGTCGAAGACCGACTACGTCAGATATTACTAAATTTAGAAGAAAATAAAAACCAAAAAACCAAAAAAAATCTTGTTTTTTTCTAAGACCTTTTTTTTTTTTTTGGATTTTTTTTTTTAATTAATTATTTCTGACGACCAGAAGGGGCTGGTTCCCAATATTGGGAACAGCCAAACTCACAGCCCTTTGGAGGGCTGAATTTCTTCCTAATGAATAATCCCCAAACCAAGAAATGCTGGTTTAGGGGGTTTGGTGTCCTCTTCACCAGATTTGTTTAAGAATTTAATTCTTTAGGGTTTGGCCCCTAAAGGTCCATGCCCATTTTTCAATGAAATTCACCGTTTAGTGCCACTTAGGGGATCTATTTTACAAAGTAGGTAGTAAAGTTTGCTTTGCAAATCCATCCATAGGATCTTCCCTTAGACTAGAAGAAGTACTTGTGGAAGCAAAATCAGGTCATTCTAGATGGAGAGGAGGGAGATATGTACATGTAAAGTGCAAAACAAAACCTTTTTTCGTGCTGCCTAAAAATTTCAGAAGTCTTTCACCAGTCCTATATAAAAAAAAATGTTCTACGCAAAGTTGAGGTTCATTTTTCCCATGTAGGAGATCAAGTTAGGGTTAGGGTGAGAATTGTCAAACCAATCGGAACTTTACAACACATGGGAAAAATTGGTACGCGAAAATAAGTAGAGAAATAGTCAAAACACAAAATTGTTACTTATTTAATAATTGAAAGGGAGAAATAAAATCCCAACGGGCACAATGTTTTGACAAACAATCTGCTTCATTTGGATTTAGGGTTTAGGGTTTCAAAATATTGAAAATTCAGTAAAATAAAGGATTTCAAGGTTCATTTCAAGGAAGATAACCCATAAATGCCCGCAAACTAAAACTCCTCATAACTTTCATCTCATTCATTGACGTTGAATGATTAAAAGCTTGCCAGACATAAAAAGGCCTAGAGAACCAACTTCAGAATTACATGTTTAGGAAATAAAAATTTCAAAGTAATTCTTGAGTTGCCTGGAGCCCTGGATTGCCCTCTCTCCTCTAGGCGGCAAATATTATTGCATAAATTCTTTGTCAAATGCCAAAGTGACAACAAATTACTGAAATTAGATGCCTACATAAGTCTTGGAATTTCCCATCTTCAATAAAAGTTTGCAAAATATTCAAATAGCACTTTAGCCACAACTACCAGAAATACGTGCCTTAAACCCCATTTTTCCCTCGTAATCTCCTACGGACAAGTGATCCTTTGTGAGGTAAAAGGGTGTTTAGAGCTTAGGGTTTAGGGGTTTAGGGTGGTTTAGCATGTTCCCTTCTCTCGAGGGTTTATACAGACATTAGTAAAAGGGTTTTGTTTTAGTAGGTCTTGTAATAGGGTCTCATTTTGTATTGCAAGCGACAAGAATACAAATGCAAAAAACATTAACAAAATAGCAATTTCAGGTTCTGGATACAATAAACCAGAAATGTCTCTTCTCAAAAGTCATAACAAAATTTTCAAGTGCAACAAAAGGCAATTAAACCTTTCAAAATCCTTCATATCCAAAAATCTGCTATACAAATTTACAGCCAGAAGTTCGAGGTCACACATTTCCAACAATCACTATCCACGCATCTGCTTGTATTACAATGCTCTGTGCTTTGCTATATACGTACATTGAGTGTTTTAGATATGTACAAACTAGCCATCTAGGAATCTAATCATCTCTGAGCAGTGCAATATTCTCCTCTATGTCCCTTCCAAAGAACCTTTGCAGCTCTTCGCGAGATTCCAAAGAGGTCAATAGGGCATATGTTCTCAAATCGTACTGGTCGTGGGTGTAGCACCGTATATCACGTACAAGTGCAGCCTCGTGGAATGTAGTGTCGGCCGTGTACTCAGTTTGCTCCTCGAATGACATATCCTCTAACCGTCCCAAGGGGGCCCCCTGGTGGTTGAACAGGATGCCCTCTGGGTGGGGATTCGGCGAATACCACTCAGTACGCTTGTCCCAATGTCCTCCTACGAGCTGAGCTACATAGTGCCGTTTATCACGTTCGCCTTCCAGGATGACTCCCTTGATGATCCTGGATATGGTCTCGTTATCCCTACGCCGCATGCATTCCTCCACTGTTCCATCCATTTGAGTCTTGTCGTGTGCGGACCACTTCCACTTCCAGATTAAATCCGTGCCCCAATACGCCCTATTCTCAAAACCCGGTAAATTGTCTTCCGTATATTCGTGGTCACTTGGCATATAACGTAGGGTGCCAAACAACTCATACAGACGTTTATGAAAGGGTGCCTTGCATACCATGCATCGCTTCCTGATCATCATGAAGGAGAGGAGGCACACAGGATGGTATACATGAGGGCATGTACCAAGGCTCCATGCGCCCTCAGGGCCGTAGGGGCTCAGGCATAAAGCGCATACCGTGCCATCCTTGACATACTCAGGAACTGCAGGCCACAGTAAAGACGTTTCCCCTGCTGCTTGGCCTCGACGCGGGTACCGACATCGCGTAATATCAAATTGGAACTCCTTCTCCGGCAACTCGTTCCATGCAATGCTCTCGTTAAGGCGGTTTGCTAGAAGATTAGGGGGGAACATGACTTCCACGCGAGGCCAGGAGGTAATGCCAAAATATCGTTGATTTCCATCGTTGAACTCTGCACATATACACCTAAGTTCATGCGCCATTTGCTTCGCTTTGTTTTCTGAAACTTGACATGTAAGCTTCATGTTCATCAACGACTGCAGCATCCTCTTCCTGTCAGGACTTTTGCGCAACCTCTTATTCACGGTCTCAAGGGTCTTCACCTGATCTCCCAGCATTCTGTTCAAACCGCTTTAAAAGTCAACACCCTGCTCAGCTTCTTCGGAACGAAGTTCTAAGGCGCGCATTGCAGTGGTTAGCTCTTCCATGCTCGCCTTTGTACTCGCAACTTCTGCTTCCGCTTGCTCCGCACGTACACGCATGGCATTCACTTCCGGTAGGGGCCCTCCGAGGGTCTGCATCGCTTGCACCGTTTCTGCCGTAACTGCACTTGAACTTCCAACCTCTGTAATTCAAGTTCTGAATGAAGAGAGGGGCTGCACTGCAAGATCAGGTGCCTGTGTCGCGGCCACCACGGTGTCGTCAGCAGCATATGTTGCGCTTGCGATGACATCATCTAGCGGTGGAACGTCGTCCATGCTCAATCTATCACCGCGAGCTTCAACGGTGGCTAGCCTTGAAGCTAGTCGGTCTCTCTCATCCATGAGAACCTGCACACTTCGGCTATGGGCTGCAACATCTGCTGCGTGTGCCCGTACTGCCTCGTCCTTCTCTGCTCGGAGCTTCTCCACCAACTCCCGCAGGTATTGCAGTTCCTCGTCATTGGCACTCGTTGCAGGAGCCACGTCGACAATAATATTCTCCTGCTGCGGTTGAGCATCTGTGGTCCCACGCCCCACATTCGCCGCTTGAACCACAATCTCGTTTGGTGCAACCAGTACAGGAAAATCATGTTCCTGTAGTGGTTCAACCTCCACCGCCACATCTTCAACTGCAGCTTCGTGAAGATGTTGCACATGGCCCCCACCATCATTTCCTTGAATATCCTGAGGCATTGCTTCAATGCCTTCCATGTGCACCGGCACATCCTCCAATGGCACGTCATCATTTGGAGGAATGCTGCAAAATTGGTTTGGGGTCCGGTTATTCCGTTGTTTCGCCTCGTAGGTGCTCCAATCTACATCCTTTCCCAAGAACACCTCTGCGTACGCCATTTGGCACGTCGCAAGCGTCGCATCCCTCTTCGTGACTTGGCCCCAAATAGCCAATGTGACCTCCGTCAACCTCTTCTTGTATGCGGCGTGCTTGCAGAGCTTGATGAATGCTATTCCCTCACATGCGTTTGAAATCAGTCTTCATCCCAGTGGCGGCATATGTGGGCCCAATCAATGTATCGCCGGCATGTTGCTCTAGTCCATGGTTCCGCCTCCTGCTCCCAACCAGGTTGGGCCAACATCCCCACATAATTGTGGAATGTGGCCCAATCCACCAATGTCCTATTCCCTCTCCTCTTCTTCTGGGGTTGACTTTCGCCTCCTGAGTGACCTCGGGAGCCTGGAGTAGCCATGATAATTACCTGCACAGTAAAAACCCACAATCTGTAGGAGGATACAGGTGGCAAGGTCCTTTGCCTTCTGTTGCGTGGAGGCAACTAAAATTTGGCAAAGGTTTGCCACGTGTATAACACTTTCCCTCAAATTGCTAAGCAAAGCTTTCTCAAGCCAAGATCAAAGCAACTCAAAAGGGAAAGCACGGATTATGAGGAAAAAACTGAATTTATACACCCCAATTACCCAGGCT